>JAMPIV010011364.1:0-90636 GCA_024509875.1 Oreohelix idahoensis
TAGTGACGGGAGTGTGATGAGGGGACCAGGCGCGTGGTCCCAGTGGTCATAAGATCAATACTATTATCTAGGAATCCAGGATAGTTACGCAGTCCGTTTGACTCTGCGGAGTGGGGGGACGCCGCTGTAGGGTCGGGCAGTCCTAGGGTGAGTATTTCCAGACGTAGGGAGACCAAATCCTCGGTAATATATGGGGGTGATCGGGGGGGGGGGGGGGGGGGACGCCTACGGACTGGAGGGGGAGGGGGGGAAGTCCTGTCGCCTGGTGAGTGGGTGGCCGAGGGGCCTTGGGGGGGGGGGGGGTTTGGTTACTGTCCCCTTAGGTAGGGGTGGGGAAAACTTCATACATCCCGACTTATCCTTATGACCTATCAAGAGGCTAGGGGAGGGGGGGGGGGGGGGACCGCAAAAGGGATCGATTGTCCTAGGGTTTCTCAAACCACAAGAGGGCATGGACGGGGCCGAGAACTCCCGGGGGTGCGGCCGACCACGACCCCCGGGGGGGCGACCGCCGAACCATAAGGAGGACCCCGGGGTAGGGGCACGGGAGGCCCGCCCCGTCCCACCCCCCGCGGAGGCCCCGGAGGGCGGGGAGGGGGAACAAACACAACCCCCCCTCATCACCGGCTCTGGGGCTCGTATCAGCCCGCCCACTAAACAGACGCGGCCCCAACAACACCCCCCAAGCCGACGGAGACAATCAAGACAACCCCCCCGCGCCCGGACCAAGCGAACCCCGTACCCGGGGCCCCCCAACCAGGAGACGAGATGGCACAGCGGGCCGGTAGTCCCGAATGTTCCCAGCCCGGGCGGGGGGGGGGGTACACGAAGGAAGAAGCCCAAGGCGCGACGATCAGCGGCCACCGGGCAGGGGCGAGTATGCATGACGATGGGGAGGGGGGGGGCATATAGAGAACAGCTAATGACCATAACATGATTAATTTAGAGACTACCGGACCGGGGAGAAGTCTGTTGCATGGACGTTCATCAGAGTGAAATATGGCAACTGGCAGAGCAAGAGCGGGGGTCAGGAAAGCCGCATGGTACCTAACCACACTCTTACGCAGCCTGGAAAAATCAGACACCAACAACAAGATAGAGGGGAACCCTAGTTACAAATAATACAGTGAATCAGGGGAGGGGGAGGAGGGGGGAGGGGGGGGGGGGGGGGGGGGGGGGGGGGGGGGGGGGGGAGGGGGGGGGGGGGGGGGGGGGAGGCGCAGAAGCGCCCAACCCGCACCCGGGGGCTTCCGTACCGCAAGTAATATGTTAATGAAATTGTGGTGAAGAGGCGGCCCGGCGCAGTGAAGGATGAGCTTCAGCTTGACTCCCAACGCCCGGCGCCGCCCCCACAAGCGAGTGCTCCGCTCCGCATCATGTGCCATCACGGGCCGGGTACCCCGCAGGGGGGAAGTGCTGTGCTTCATATTCCCCGCCCCGACCCTAATCTCCAGTCCAAGTTCCGGGGCTGGGGGGGGTTGGGATCCGGCGGTCGGGCCCCGTCGCAGATTGCGCCGGTGAGTACCCGGTGTCCCCCAAGCCTATGCGTGGAGGGCTGTGTATTCAGGTCAAGACGTGCCCTAGAGGCCTGGCCTTTTGTGGGGGTAGGGGGCGCAATGTGAGAGCATGGAGAGTTTGAGGGGGGGGGGGTGGCTGGGGGGGGGGAGGGGGTTCCGGATCCGGAGGGGATCAATGGGCGGGGGGGCAGGGGGGACCCCCTTCAGGGTCCCAAAGGATGGAGGCGGGCGGGGGGGCGCGCGTGGGGCCCGGGGTGTAAGAAATTCCCTCAAGTAAAGAGAGGGAGGGGGAGGGGGTGATAGACAGATACCTGAGTACCCCAGGCGGGGGGGGATGGGGGGGCGGATAATGATGGATGTTTGGGGGGGGAGTTTTGTTTTTTAGTCGGGGGTTCTAGCGGGGGGGTTATTGCGAGGGGGTGGGAGGGGGGATGTAGATATGATGGGTGGGAATATAAAAAAAAGAACATAATTAGAAGTATCGGGGGGCGGGGGGGGGGGGGGGGGGGGGTGGGGTGGGGGGGGGGGGGGGGAGGGCGCTGGCGGGCGCTCCGGAGCCATATAAGATCTAAGGGGCGGGGCGCCGCAACGGCCCCCGACCTCGGATTATAAATGTGCAGAGCTTGTTGACCCACCCATCCTCGGGTCCGCGCCCCAGCTGCTTGGGTTGAGATCGGGAGGGAGGCGTTAAATGTCCTCACGCCACCGGGGCGATCGCCCCAGCCCCTCTGTGCCTAGGGGCGAGCGGGGGGGGCCCGGACCCGGGGTGCGGGGGCCGCCGGCCGGCGGGGAGGGGGGGGGGGGGGGGGGGCGGGCCACAATGGGGGGGGGGGGGGGGGGGGGGACTCGGTCGGTGGCGGGGGACAGGGAGTGGGGGGTTACCGGGGGGTGGGGGGGGGGGGGGGCGGGGCGGGGGGGGCGCGGGCCGGTCGCCATCCACGAGGGAACTCAACGGGCCCGGCTGGGGGGGGCCCACGGGACACGGGCCCGGCCGCGGGGGGAGTTCCGGGGCAGGGGCGGCGCGTGCGGGGCGGGAGGCCCAAAAATTACTTCTCGAGGGCAGCACGCCACAGGGGGCTCGTGAGTTAATCGCCCGCCGTCGGTGCCCCCCGGAGCCCGGCCGGCCGGCGTTTGCCAAGTCCAGCGCGCCCGGAGGCCGCGGTGCTGTAGCGGCGCCGCGGGGTTCTTCCGGCGCCCGGTGCGCCCTCGGCGGGGGGGGCCCGGGCCGCTGGGACCCCCGAGCGCCGGCGGCCACGCCCGGCGCGCGCGCGACGCGCCCCCCCCGGGGGGACGCACCCGCTCACGCGGCGCGCGTGGCTTCCCGCGGACGTGGGCCCGCGCCCGGGCGCGGGGGCCGCGCAGGGCCGCGCGGGGGCGGGGGGGGGGGGTGCGGCGGCGGGCGCGCTGGACGGGGGGGCGAGTAAGGCAGCACCCGGGGGGGCCCTCCGCGGGCCCCGGGCTCGGCCCCAGCCCCGCCCACGAGCCGTGGGGCCGCCCTGGCTCGAGGCCCGCCCCGGGCCGCCGCCCACGGGGCCGCAGCATCCCCCCCGGCCCTCCGGGCTCGGCAGCCGCCGCCCCCCCCCCCTCCCGAGTGGGGGCCCCCCCCGCCCCCGCTTCCGCTGTGGGAGCCCGTGACGGGGCCGGCGACCCGCCGCGGCCGCTGGGCCCCGCTGCCGCGGGCTACCGGCGCCGCGACGGCGGGGGGGGCCCGCCGCGGGGCATAACGAGGGGGCGCCGGGAGGGACGGCGCGGTTCGCGGCGCGCCGGTGCTGCGCGCGCGCCGGCCGGGGCGCGGTGCTCCGCACGCGAGCGACCCCGCGGGGCAACCGGCCACGCAGCTCCCCGCCCTCCCAGGCCGCACCCGGCCCGCCCCGCCGGGCGACCTCGGCCCGAGCCACAAAGGATACCCGTGGCAACCCTCCCGGTCCCGGAGGGCGGCGAGTCTGCGCGGGCTCTCCGCCGCCAAGCAGGGCGCGGCCGTTTTAACTCGGCCCCCAAAACATACACTTGCCGGCACCGCCTTTATAAGAGGCGGGAGGTTAATCGGCCGAGCACGACGAAGTAGAAGGGGGGCACCTCCAGGGGACGGCCGGCGAGTAGGGGAACGGGCGGGGGGGGCGGAGCGAGGACGCCCCGGGCCCGCGTGCCCCGCGACCGGCCCTCCCGGCCCGAGTGTTCGTAGGCACGTGGGCGCGCCCCCCCCCGGCGGTGTCTCGCGCCAAAAATCCACCTAGGCCGGCTGTCCACTCTCCGGGTACCCACTCGCGCCGTGCCTTATCCTGTGGCGCCCGCCCGACCCGCGCGTTCCCCCTCCTTATTGTTCCCTTTTTTACGCCACTCGCCGCCGAAAAGCCCCGAACCACACACGACCACACCACGCTCCCTCTCCAACCCCAACGGAACCCGATCCGCCCCCCCCCCCAATGCCCCTAACCCCTCGCCGCCGGACCGTAACACCGGGGCCGAGCCCCCCCCCCCCCGCCGCCCCTCCCACCCGCCCCCCAGCGCCCGAGCTGCGGGCCAAGGCCGCCGCCCCCCGCGCCCCAAAGTCCCCCCGCTCCCCGCCCCCTGCCCCCCGTCAGCCCCCCCCCCCTCAGTACCACCACCCAATGATCCCCCTTCCCCCCGCCCGCGCCGGCCGCTTTGCCCTCCCCACCCAGCCCAGCCCCCCCGCACCCCTCCCCCACCGCCCCCAGACGGACCCCCACCCCCGGCCCCGCCAATCCCTGACCCGGGCAAGACACCACGGCCGCACACTTCCCAGGGGATTCTTCACACCCCCCCCGCCCCCCCGAGGCCCGCCCCCACAGCCTCCCCTAACCCCCCCCTAGCCTTGGGGCCTTCGCTCCCCCCCCCCCATCCCCAACCCCCGGCCCCCCCCCCGGGGGGCCCCCGCAGCCCGGCTTGCCCAGGCCCCCCCGCGCCCCCGGCGGGCGGGGGGCCGCCCACCCACCACCACACCACCCACCCCCACTCCCCTCCCCCCGCCCCAACTGTTGTAAATCCCCGTTTGACTCCACCCCCGTCCGCCGTGGGTCGCCATGCCTCGCCTTCCCCTCGGTCGTCCCGCCCCCTCAATATTCGATGCATGGTTTGGTTCTCGTCCCAGCATAAACTCTCATCACCAAGTCAGCACACCACCAATCCCCAAACACACACCCATAACAGCCTTTACCAAACACCGACAACCCTTGAACAAACCTGCAAGCTCACAAAACATACCCTAAATAATACTTAAATATTTCTCTTAAATCTATAAGTCACATATAATATCTCCTAAACCCCAGTTTTATAAAATCGGGTAAATATTCATAAGCCAACTTATTTATCACCACCACCTCAGCACCCCACTAACACCACCCCACTCCACCCCTAGGAACCAACACCACCAGGAAGCACCTAGTCATCGGCAAGATCTTAAGGTTCCCACTTATTACTCCATCCTTGGACTTTTACGCACCCAGTCCACAACCCACTCTACCCACTCCCAACCCCCTACATCATCACACCTACCTACCTACCCCACCTACCACCACTGTGTTTCTACACACAACACCCCCAACCCCCCCCAACAAATTTAACTGCCACTGTTAAGCCTGTTCTTGGTCAAACCTCAAACCCCAATTCCACCCCTATTTAACTTCATTCTGACACGTTTGTATTCATACACATTCCCAATCTATAACCACTAACACCATCAATTTTATACCAACTGTCTGGAACCTGGTCCCACACCCTCCAAACCCCAATCACACTTGTGATCCCCACCCACCTCATCTCACACCATGCTCTTTTATGTGATCCAACTCACCAAACTACTGGACAATCCTGCAATAAATCACACTCCCAATACACCATTTTAACCACCAACACTTTCCATTCCCCTGGCAATTCCCCAAATCACATGCCATATATTCCTTCCCCCCTCCATCCCAATTATTTAATTCACTAACATCAATGCTGGACATACCACTGGTGATAGTCACTACAAACCCATCTTTCACTCCCTATGCACTTTATTATGGCTATGGGACTACACCCCTCCTCTGTACTCTTCTCACTTGCCACAACCTAAAACCCTCATTATTCTATAAATCCCCCTCTTCAGACCTCTTTAACCCGCTCATTCTTTATCTTAACCCCAACTACCACCTCACATCTGTGGATCCCAGTCCCTACTTTCCAACATCTTATCCCCCATTGGAAACCTCTCAATCATGAAGATTCATCCCTCCCCTGGTGCCTCTCTCCCTAAGAAGAAGAACCTCTCTTCCCTCCCCCATTCAATCCTCCCTCTGGCGGAGGCCCTCAGATTCATCATCCTCTCCCCCCTCCTCCCTCCTCAGACTTCATCTGTCGGGATAGACATCTTGGGCATTCTCAATCCTCTTCTTCTCCAGGAAAACACGGTCCCCACCTATTCTAATTTCCCAGACCCTTCCCCATCACCATACCCCATTTCCAGACCCAAATCCACATCAGCACCCTTCACTACATTGTACGTCCAGGCCGCGCGTCCACTATCCCAAACCACACTCACCCCCATATAATCCCCTCCATTCATCCCAATACTCGTAACACACTAAGGATTACCTAATGATATACTTCACCACTCACACAGTGCTAGATAGATTTGAACTGGTCTCGCCAGAATTCTAATCAATGATTGACCCCCTGTGAACATTCCAGCAGAAAACAATAGCTGGGACATAATTAAAATCTACCAGTATCAGTAGTGCAGATACCCTCCAAAAAAACTTTATTCACGCAGTACAGACATGATCGCAGTCTCAGAAGAAAAGTACCCTCCCTAAAAGCTATAGGAAAGAGGATAGGATTTAACAATTACAAAAAAACTTACAGTATCCAGATCGAGTACACTTATCCCAAATAACACCCCTGAATTCACATGCAGTAAAAATCACTCAACCAAGTAATCAAACTCAGGCAACACATGTGTAACCCCCCTCACAAGGACGTCACTCACCAGGATTTTACTTCAAAGTTATCCATACAGGATATCACATCCCAGATCACCTAGCCGTCAGAGGAACCAATCTCCCCCTATATCTCAGACTCATTTATCTTAACATCTATACTATCAGTTTCACCAGTCCTTCCTTCATCATTTAACCCCTAGTCCGTCCCTCCCCCTTAAACTCCACATAAAACTTCCCCCCCCCAATCACTAAGATCCCCAAATAAACTACTCACTCCCCCCTTTCCCTCAGGCATGAAATCAGAACACCAGTCGTCAGAGGAACCCCACCCCTCAAATTTCCCAGACCCAGTTCATAAGACCCACCCCCTTCTTCATTAATCATATGAAAAACTTGTATATATTCATAAACCACTACAGAAAGCGCTGGCGATTTCTTCTAGCTAGTCGTGCGGAAAACCGACAGCAGAGGTGACCCCAGACTCCGAATGGAGCAGTGATGAGTGATGATTACATCACATGTGCCTAAAATATTTAGTTAATTGTAACTCAGGCAAATCAGTATTCGCGCTGTCCAGACACATTTTCCCAGTTAATACCCAGAGGAATATGGTGAATTTTATTCATCTTCCCTTAGCTACACTGTGTACTCGAGAATATAGTTCTTCTGAGAGATTAACATTGGTGGGTGGACATCGAGAATGCGCCTGTTAATTGGCAGCACACAAGTGTACTTTGCAGATGCATTTGTTTTCTATTTTGTCTAAACGTTCGTGGTTACAAGCTAACAGACAGTTCGAAGTACTGAAGTTACTACACCACTCGTGGGAGAGAAGTACACTCATCACCAAGAAAAGACAAAAACAGCTGCAGGACTCCCTTATAAAAGTTAAGAGCTTATAAAAGGACGCAGCTAAAAGGGACATCATTTTCTGACTATATCCTCACCCTAAATCTCTGTGATTCCAATATAAAAGTCACCAGCATCTTATTTATTTTAAACTGCTAATACTAATTGATTATTAAATTTGTTACAATGTTATTTTAAAACTAAACAAACATAGTTGATTCAGTTATTACATGTATGAAAGCAAACGTAGGAGCCAGAATATATATATATATATATATATATATATATATATATATATATATATATATATATTTATATATATATATATATATATATATATATATATATATATATATATACATTTACCTCTAAACAGAGTTTTACCATTATAAGAGGAAATTCGCTGAATTAACTCAGCTGGGGGCTTGAACGGGCTAAAAACCATTGCTTAATTCCTTCACAAAAGGCGACGGACAGATATAAGTTAACAAATGTTCAGCGCTAAGCAGCATTGCTCTTGGCTTCTGTCACGTAGGTTTTGATCATTAAATTGCCTATAGCGTCTTCCTATTCTTTCACCCGAATTCTGTAATTTTGTTATCTCTCTTTATTATTTTTTTTCCTGTATATTTTGCATCCATTCGTTTGCGAAATATATTTTGCATACTATTCCTTAACTTTACCTGTTTCGCTTCTCAAAACTGAGAATCGCACTAGCATTCTATTACATAGATGTCAGTAGACGAAAGGTGTGATTATGTTTCATACCCAGACTAAAGAGCAGACTTTTGGTCTACCATTTTCACCCGACACTAGCGTAAGGTGTCAAACACGACATCCTCACAGTGCAGTGTGACGTACGTCTAGTTTGACAAGTGAATTTTCCCTGATATGATGGATGATTTAAAGGGACCTTTAGCTTTTCATAACATTAGAACCCCTGAACATTTGTTGTAACTTTTCGTTTGCCAGAACTCATTCCACCGGGACTCATTTAGTAGGCGGCACGAGATCAAAGAGACAGACTGAGGGATTTCAGGGGAGACTATCGGTGTTATCAAAGACAGTAATGGTCCCTGATACGAGACGCAGTTGCTTGCCGCTAATTTCGCGTCTCGGTGTCAATCGCAACCGAGCGAACGGGGGAAAGCCGAAACGGGCAGCAGCGAACGGAGATACGAAGACCAGGGGGCGGCTTCTTCTCTTGATTTGGCGGTCAGATCCCCAAAAGTTCATGAGATCAAATAAGCTGTCAAGTTTATCATGTCCCACTCAACTTACATTCCATTTTAGCTAAATAGACCATGAAGAATAGACACTTCATCATTCGCTGGCCAGAACTTGATAGTAGCACTAGCGATATTTGAAATCTTGCTAGATTATCCCCTGGATTTTCATTTTATTTGCAGTGAATTCTATTTCTGTGCAAGCGATTGATCACCTTTTGCAATCCCAGCAATAAAGAAATCTTTCAGAGTTTCCATACTCGGTTCTTAAACTTCCAGACAGTTTGATGAGACATTTTTTTTTAAAGTAAATCTTGTGGTGGTCCGGTACGGCCTAGCTAACATAATTACAGGAAAGAAAGCCTACCCAGATCATTTGATTATTATCATCAAATTTAAATCTGTAAGATAAACTGGAAGATGAACAGTGCCAGTAGCGATAGTTTATATACTGCTCTATTGTGAGAGATTACCGATTTACCTGACTGTGACCGAGCAGAGTTTTTCCTCACTGGATTAAAAAAACTTTCCCGGTCAGTGACTATCATCACGCAGTGAAGGATTATACCATCACCTCATTTTTCACCCCTATGTCGAACTGCGTCAGTGCCATCCCATAGACTCGTTTCTTTATAATAAAACACAAGAACTCTTAGAACTTCAAGTCCGGCGATAAGCGGGAATATTTGCTCTCAGTGAATCCTCGCATTATCTGGGGCGGGACATAGAAGGACTAGACAGTTGTCATACGTCAAGAGTTAATTATTGTGTTTATCATTCTAAGGGATTGTCTGATGCTGCAACTCGGTAAGTGTGTGGTGTATATGAGTGTGGATCCGCACAGTGTGTATGAATGACAGGAGATTTAATTTTTTTTGCAACAAACCATTTGTTAACTTGCCTACCGGGTAATACGTTTTCTGTATACCCGGCATTGTTCCTTTAGTGGGATAATTTGTTAACTCTGTTTCATCCCTCCCCCCTTTTTTCTTTGCTTAGTAAAGGGAAGACACCAGTTGGGATAACAGTATTTTTTTGTCTACCACCATAACTAATTTGGTAACACCTCTTTTCAGAGTAATTAACTTCACTGTTAGGTTAACGTACCCGTGTTCCTGATATTATCTATCTCTGGACTGGGTTTATCTTTGTCTAATAAGCGGGAAGGGCTTAGTCGATACCAATCTTCTTCACCCCTCCCAAACTTGTTATTTGCATTTGTGTACTTATGATAATTTATGTAATACCTGATATTTGTTAGTGATTGATGTTTTAAAGTGAATAAAATCACATAAACTCATTTAGTTCTGTGTTGGATATACCCAAAGCCCAACTTTTCCCCTATTCGTTTAATATAGTTTGTATCTACATCGTCTGTGTGTGTGTGAAAAACACCAAATCGGTGTGCGCGCAGATGCGAGTCTGGAAAACTGGCAAATAATTGTTTGACCAGGAGAGCGGAAGAGAAGATTGAGAGAAGCGATTTGTCGTAAATAAGTCTGTCTTTACTCTCCTCCAGCACGCTGTGAAGCAACTATTTAATATCTACATATTCTATCACTGAGCTTTCCATCATCATTTTCCACTCTAAACCGGACCACTATTTCTACGACTCTTTTCTCTCAAAATAAATTTACGACAATATTTGGCTGGCTCGCCGGGATTATTTTGAGATACATTTGATGCACACATATTTGTGGGCTGGTTCTGGGATCTTGAGCTACATTTGAGGCAATAGCATAGCCGGGTTAAAGATATTTTGAGACTGATTTAGTCTGGGTCTAACTAGGTAGAGTGTGAATGATTTGTCTTGTGAATTAGGGAAATAAATAAATAATTACACCCCTAGACAAACGTTCTTTAAGTATTTGGGTTGTCCACACAGCATATTTACAGGTTGTTTTCTCTCCACAGCAGTAGAAAGTACAGATAAACAAAAATATTTGCTATTTTAATTATCCTCTGGTGGAGATAAATCAATTTCTTTCTTTATAAGAGTTGCTGGGATTGCGTGATTGTTTTACAGTCACTAAGGTTTTTGAAGTTAAAAAGAGTTGAGCTTAGCTAAAGACGGATTGTTCTGATTTTTAAAAATTAAGTTAACAACGTCTCATCTCAATAATTGACTTTAGGGACGGAGTTTGTTGTCAGAGATTTAAAATTTACGGAAAAAATTTTTTTTTTCCCTTTTAAACTGTTTTAATTTAAATTTTTCTCTACTGTTAGTAAAAGTAGATTCTTTTCCAGTGTAACTTACCATTTAGTGGCATAGTCGCTTGCGTTTAGAGCCTTAATAATAATAATAATAATAAATTAGAGCCTTAACTGCCAGATAATAGCAGCGATAAGTTTGCGCAGTACAGGTAGGAGGTAACTCAAGTAAATTTTTTTTTTACTTTGGTTTTTTTCGTAGCGGCTTTGAGTTTTCCCCTTCTTGTTCCATCTTACTATTCTCTAGTCTTAGAAGCATCCAGTTCTTTGACAATGGCAGAGAGAATTAGGATAAGATCCCTTTTGAGGCAAGAGGCCAAGGACTCAGGACTAGACACAGAAGCTGCGAATCTGTTTATCAACCAGGAACTTCAAAGGTATGACGCGGAGGAAGAGAGGGCAGAAGCTAGGAAGAAAGAAGCGGACGATCGTCAATTGGAGCAGAAGAAAATTGAGGCAGAGATGGACGCCCGCAGGGAAAGAGAGAAGGAGAGACAACGCAAAGAGAGAGACAAGGAAAGACAACATGAATTAGCGCTCAAGGCTTTAGAGAGTCGGAGTGCCTCTACTTCAAATAATGGAGAGCCGTCTTCGCCCCAATCTCAAACAATGGATCTCTCCAGCACTCAGTCTGCCCAATTAACTGCTATGTCGTTTTCTTTAGAATCTTTTCCTAGCCCTAACGGAAAAAATTGACAGCTACCTAGAAAAATTCGAGAGACTCGCGAATCTTTATGGGTTAGAGAGTACCCGCTGGGCGCTCAAACTTTCAACGTCACTGAAAGGCAATGCTTATGACGTGTACACAAAGCTGGGACCGAATCAACATGATTATGACCTGTTGAAGAAGGCCTTACTACAGCAGTTTGAGATGACTGCCCGAAAGTTTCTGCAGTTGTTCAGAAACAGCCGAAAAGAGAGCACGGAAACATTTCCCCAGTTCTCTTCACGTCTCACGGGTTATCTGACAAAGTGCATTGAATTATCTGACCTACCTCTTTCATATGAGGGACTCCTCGAACTTGTTCTTGTGGAGCAGATAAAATCCACTTTGTCGAATGAAACACGTAGATTTTTGGCGGAACAGGGGGGCAGTCAGGCTTGAAGACATACTCAATAAAGCCGAACGCTATAGCAATGCAATGGCCGAACTTCCCAGCACTAAACGTAAACCCACCGATGAGCCATCTCGAAAACAGAATCTAGAGCAGGCATCCTATTCTTCCACTTCCTCTCAACATTATAACCAACGAGATAACAATACCCAGAAACCTCCCCAGGAAAAATCGAAATTCTACAAAACCCGATACCCCCCAAACAACAATTCTGATCAACCCACCAAGCCTACGTGGCAGCGCGGCCACCAAGGTCAAGGAAAAGGGAAGACCCCTACACCAGGAACGTCTGATCAGGGCAAACAAACCGGTTCAAACCGCGTTGGATGTTTGCATACAGCCTCGAAAGGTAGAGTCAACGTCAGTGATTCTCAACCTGAGGGGGACCGACCCTCAACTCGAGGAACTGTAATTTTGAATGGTACCTCAACTACTTGTCTCTTTGACACTGGATTAAGTTTTAGTTGTATTGTTGCTAGACATCTAGTCAAACCAGGTCAGGAGACAGAGGAAACCGTCAAACTTAGTGGAGTTTTCAGGAGGGACGCACCCAGGACGCTTCCTATCGCACTGGTAGAAATACACTCTGACTTTGTCAGAGGAGTTATTAAAGCGGCCATAATGGATGATCCGATCTACCCAGTTATCCTGGGATGTAGATATGTGTTCATTGGGAGACCTAAGGAGCCGATTGTGGCAGCGGTAACCACAAGAGGGCAAGCCAAGAAGGAGAGGGAGCCTGCGCCAAACTTGTTGCCAAATGAACTGAAGGAGGTGCAACAAAAGGACCCTACTCAGGCGCCCTGCTTTAAAAAACTGCCCATGGCTAAGGACCCCAGACACAACGGAGACATCTTTTCTAAGGATGGTGTATTGTATCGTAGAACGGGCAACCCGGACACGGGGAATAACCAGCTCCTAGTACCGACGCAGTGCAGAAACCAGATCTTAGAAATGGGGCACTCTCTTCCCTTTAGCGGACATATGGGACAAAACGCCACTATTCAGCGAATAAAAAACCACTATTGGTGGCCAGGAATGAACTCTGACATTGTCAGGTATGTGAAATCCTGCGCCCAGTGCCAACGGGTAGCACCCAAGCACTTGACACCCCCAGTACCTATGGGGCAAATGCCAATAGTAGGGACTCCATTTGAACGGGTTGATGTCGACATTATTGGTCCTCTGGAAAAGACCAAAAGAAGGAACAGGTTCATCCTGACCTTAGTTGACACTTGCACTATGTGGGCCGAAGCCGTACCGCTACCATGCACTAATTCCAAGCATGTCGCAGAAGCCCTTGTGCAAATTTTTACACGGTTGGGATTCCCTCAACAAGTTTTGACGGACAATGGATCCCAATTCCGTAGCCTGTTAATGGAGGAGATCTTTAAGATCTTGAGGGCCAAACATATCCACACAAGTCCCTACCATCCGGCCGGAAATGGGCTCGTGGAACGTTTTAACGGTACCCTCACCATGATGTTACGTAAGCTGGGTCAGGAGAAACCGGAAGACTGGGACCAATATATATCGGCTGCCTTATTCGCCTACCGAGAGGTACCCCAAGCGTCTACGGGTTTTGCGCCAGCTACACTTTTATTTGGCAGACCTATTAAGGGTCCACTAGAAGCCTTACTTCGGTCCCTGACAGACCAGAAGGCTGACGAGACAGTCGTCTCTGCAAGCAAGTATGTATCTGAGCTTAAGGAAAGGCTAAAGCTAGGATGGGATCTAGCTACTACCAACCTTAAGAAAGCCCGCGCTAAAATTACTAAAAGATACAACAAAGCTGCAAAAGAGAGAGAACTACAACCAGGGGAGAAAGTCCTATTGCTACTTCCAACCGGAAGCAATAAACTTCGCATCGGATGGCAAGGACCGTTTACCGTCCTTAAAAAGATCTCTCTCTTCCAAACCTCTACACCTCACGGTAGAAGAGGAACGACTAAGTAAGTAAGTAAAAAGATCTCACGTACCAACTACAAGATCTCCATCAAAGGAAAGGAGAACGTCTTCCACATAAATCTGCTAAAGAAATATTTGGAAAGACCGGTGCCATCCTCCGAGCATCTCCTGGCTGTCGCCATAGCAACGGAAGACGAGGAAGATGATGATGGTTGCATGGAGTATCCATTGCAACCCACAGAATCCTTTAAAGATGTCAAGTTCGGCGACAATCTCTCACCAGAACAACAAACTGAAACCAGGGCTCTACTAAAACAGTACAGTGCAGTCTTAACGGATGTACCTGGTCGAACAAATCTCATTGAATTTGATATGAAATTAACAAACGAGACCCCTGTTCAAACCAGAGTTTACCCCATCCCGTACGCTAAAGCTGATGCACTTCGCGGAGAAATAGACAAGCTGCGTCAGGCAGGAATTATCAGTGAGTCTACATCTCCTTACAGCTCGAGTGTAGTGCTGTTGCAGAAGCCCAATAAGGAAGTTCGGCTGTGCATTGATTACAGGTTGCTAAACGCGGTAACGGAATTCCAGCCCGAACCTCTCCAAACTGTTTCTGAGTTGTTCACCAAGCTCAGCAAAGCAAAGATCTTCTCCAAGATTGACCTCAGCAAAGGTTATTATCAAATACCAGTCAAGGAGGAAATTAAACCTTTGTTAGCTTTCAGCACTAGCGAAGGACATTACACATTTAATGTGATGCCGTTCGGTTTGCATAATGCACCAGGAGTGTTCACCAGGATGATGAGGAAGCTTCTACAACCTTTGCAAAGTCCCCATATCCATAATTTCATGGATGACATCTTAATTGCATCGGAAACCTATGAAGAACATATTGCTACGGTTGCTATGCTCCTCAGAAGACTACAGGAAACGGGTCTCACAGCCAGACCTAGCAAATGTCTCATCGGGTTTGAACAGTTAGACTTCCTGGGGCACACTATTTCTCACGGATGCAGTTGGCCTATTAAGAAGAACGTGGAGAAAATAATGGCAGCAAAAAGACCCCGAACGAAGAAAGACGTACGTTCCTTCATCATACTATCAGAAGTACATCCAGAACTTCAACGGACTGACGGCACCTCTGACTGACCTCACAAAGAAAGGTTGTCCTGATAAGGTCATATGGGATCAAAAGTGCGAACACGCGTATAGCACTTTGAAAGGACAGTTGTCTGCATACCCCATTTTGAGGTTGCCTGACCTCAAGAAACCTTTTGTACTGAGAGTCGACGCGTCAGGTCAGGGCATCGGGTCAACACTGCTTCAAGCCGATGACAGTGACCTGAACATGCTATTTCCAGTTGCCTATGGCAGTCGGAAATTAAATAAAGCGGAACGGAACTACAGCGTAGTTGAAAGGGAATGTCTTGCTCTGATTGACGGTATCAGACGCCATCATGAGTTTCTTTATGGTACATCTTTCACGGTGCAAACAGACCACGCTCCGTTAGCATTTCTTGGTGCCAATAAAGAATTTAACGCAAGGATCATGCGTTGGGCGCTTCTTTTAAGCGTTTATTCTTTCAAAGTGGAATATATATTCCGGGAAGACAGAATGTCGGGGCTGATTTCCTGAGTAGAAACTGGTCTACAGAGGAAGAAGAGCAAACTGAAGATACCACTCATCCTAAAATCACCAATCAGGTCACCTCCATTGTCAAAAAATGAAACATGAAAAATGGTTTCATGTCTAAAAGTGGGGACGATTGTGACGTACGTCTAGTTTGACAAGTGAATTTTCCCTGATATGATGGATGATTTAAAGGGACCTTTAGCTTTTCATAACATTAGAACCCCTGAACATTTGTTGTAACTTTTCGTTTGCCAGAACTCATTCCACCGGGACTCATTTAGTAGGCGGCACGAGATCAAAGAGACAGACTGAGGGATTTCAGGGGAGACTATCGGTGTTATCAAAGACAGTAGTGGTCCCTGATACGAGACGCAGTTGCTTGCCGCTAATTTCGCGTCTCGGTGTCAATCGCAACCGAGCGAACGGGGGAAAGCCGAAACGGGCAGCAGCGAACGGAGATACGAAGACCAGGGGGCGGCTTCTTCTCTTGATTTGGCGGTCAGATCCCCAAAAGTTCATGAGATCAAATAAGCTGTCAAGTTTATCATGTCCCACTCAACTTACATTCCATTTTAGCTAAATAGACCATGAAGAATAGACACTTCATCATTCGCTGGTCAGAACTTGATAGTAGCACTAGCGATATTTGAAATCTTGCTAGATTATCCCCTGGATTTTCATTTTATTTGCAGTGAATTCTATTTCTGTGCAAAGCGATTGATCACCTTTTGCAATCCCAGCAATAAAGAAATCTTTCAGAGTTTCCATACTCGGTTCTTAAACTTCCAGACAGTTTGATGAGACAATTTTTTAAAGTAAATCTTGTGGTGGTCCGGTACGGCCTAGCTAACATAATTACAGGAAAGAAAGCCTACCCCAGATCATTTGATTATTATCATCAAATTAAATCTGTAAGATAAACTGGAAGATGAACAGTGCCAGTAGCGATAGTTTATATACTGCTCTATTGGGAGAGATTACCGATTTACCTGACTGTGACCGAGCAGAGTTTTTCCTCACTGGATTAAAAACTTTCCCGGTCAGTGACTATCATCACGCAGTGAAGGATTATACCATCACCTCATTTTTCACCCCTATGTCGAACTGCGTCAGTGCCATCCCATAGACTCGTTTCTTTATAATAAAACACAAGAACTCTTAGAACTTCAAGTCCGGCGATAAGCGGGAATATTTGCTCTCAGTGAATCCTCGCATTATCTGGGGCGGGACATAGAAGGACTAGACAGTTGTCATACGTCAAGAGTTAATTATTGTGTTTATCATTCTAAGGGATTGTCTGATGCTGCAACTCGGTAAGTGTGTGGTGTATATGAGTGTGGATCCGCACAGTGTGTATGAATGACAGGAGATTTAATTTTTGTGCAACAAACCATTTGTTAACTTGCCTACCGGGTAATACGTTTTCTGTATACCCGGCATTGTTCCTTTAGTGGGATAATTTGTTAACTCTGTTTCATCCCTCCCCCCCTTTTTTCTTTGCTTAGTAAAGGGAAGACACCAGTTGGGATAACAGTATTTTTTTGTCTACCACCATAACTAATTTGGTAACACCTCTTTTCGGAGTAATTAACTTCACTGTTAGGTTAACGTACCCGTGTTCCTGATATTATCTATCTCTGGACTGGGTTTATCTTTGTCTAATAAGCGGGAAGGGCTTAGTCGATACCAATCTTCTTCACCCCTCCCAAACTTGTTATTTGCATTTGTGTACTTATGATAATTTATGTAATACCTGATATTTGTTAGTGATTGATGTTTTAAAGTGAATAAAATCACATAAACTCATTTAGTTCTGTGTTGGATGTACCCAAAGCCCAACTTTTCCCCTATTCGTTTAATATAGTTTGTATCTACATCGTCTGTGTGTGTGAAAAACACCAAATCGGTGTGCGCGCAGATGCGAGTCTGGAAAACTGGCAAATAATTGTTTGACCAGGAGAGCGGAAGAGAAGATTGAGAGAAGCGATTTGTCGTAAATAAGTCTGTCTTTACTCTCCTCCAGCACGCTGTGAAGCAACTATTTAATATCTACATATTCTATCACTGAGCTTTCCATCATCATTTTCCACTCTAAACCGGACCACTATTTCTACGACTCTTTTCTCTCAAAATAAATTTACGACATGCAGGAATGAGACAGCTGTCTGCTGTTCCCCCTGGGACAGTGTTTTCTTCGGCTGAGTTCTGGGCCTGTAGTGTGATAATTCACTACACCGGACATGGCAGGTAGACGGAGTGTCTGAATTTTTCAGTAAACCGCGAGCGTTTCGTCGAAATAGCTCCGGCGAAGTGTGAAAATCGCCCATGCACTGCAGACGGTTGTCTGAGATTTGCAACTGACACGCGTTTTTCCCGGTCAGTTTGTTAACGCAGGTGCTAAATCGCACTGGTGGCAGTTACGACACGCCTCTAAGTTAAACGTAGCTGTTATGAGAAGGGGGAGAGATCGGGGCGGGGGAAATAGTTCATCCTTTGTCTGGTTTAAAATATTAACCCACGTTTGAAACTTTATTTCATTTCACTCAGTAACTTTGCAGTTAGACTAGAACAACCTTCGTTCGATTTCTAAATAATCTCTGTTAATAGAGATGGCCTTTAGTTTGGTCGAAGTGGTTTAAGTTCTTAGATCTTCTGTGTTTGAGGTAAATATTATATATAATAGATCTCTAGTATTTTGTGAAGTGATTAAGTGTTAATCGCCGATTTCATTTTAAACTAGTTCTGTGTGCAGAGTGAATATTTGGATAGTTTGTTATTTCTTTAGTCGACGAGTTGCGGTGGAAATACAGAATAAATTATATTTTTAGCTTACTAAACAAGTAGCTGTAGTGAATTTAATTTAACTGCTAACTACTCAGTCGAGTATCTTTTTCTAAACTAACTGATAAATGCTAGATGCGACATCAGTGAATATTGACGGAGTACGCAGATATTCCTAATTCCTGATGATCGATTTTTATATAACTTACTTCACGGGAAGTTTTAAATAATAAGTCAAGTTGTAGGCTTGCCGTTTAAAATGTAAAGTTATAACGAGTACATATTCTGTATATTATATTATATGTTGTTTTTCTTCATTCAGTGATTATTGGGGCGAACCCAACTTGCCAGCGTTTAATAAGAGTTTCATATTTGTGAAGAACTAGACAGTCCTTATTTTGAACCACGTGGGTTTCTCAAGTAACACTGGTCTGACAGTGCATATGCCAACAGAGTTAGACAGAAATACTATATCCCACTAACGGGTTTCAAAGACTGTAATGATCAATACGGGGCCTTTGCGCCAGATCTTAAATTCTTTCATAAACTCTACGTAAATTTTCTGCCTGGCGGCGTGAATATTACAAGAAATAACATTAACATTGTCCGACTAGATTATTTTGTGGACAAATATGTGGTGTGACCAAAGTAAATCCTATACTGAGAGAAGGCACCGACCTGACATTCCTAATACTAGAAAACTTAAGCTATTGACACGGTGCTCACTGTAAACTTTCGTGCCTGGACAAGATTTTTTAAATGTGACATAGACAGATATCCTAGAATAAGAAATACCAAGGAAACGTTCCCCGAAGCAGTGAAGTCTATCTGACTTTGTGGAGCTGGGGTTTTCTTGGCTACGACTACCTCTGATGATTCTGTATGTGAATGTCCTAACAAAATTGTGTTTCCCAGATATGTCTACCAAAACAGTGAGTATGTGCACGTGTACACGGCTGAATGTCTAGAGCGAATGTTGGACTGAGGGATTTCTCCATTGTTGAAATTTGGCACCCATTTTGCTGTTCTAATTGTCCTTATGCAAGTATTGCTAACCATATTTTCCCTTAGAATAGAACAGAGTATATCTAAGTCTATCCATACCTTTAACAGGGGAAAATCATTTGATTACCGCTAATGTATCATTGATCCTCTTTGGGCCATCATCTTTTTCCTAAACGGGACTGGGGGTTAAACCTAGAGGGCAGATCATAACGGGTCTATCATCCTTGTAGTATTTTCTTGAATTTGATGACTATTTGTATATGTTTTCCTTTGATGTAAATTTTATATGTTGTAACGTAAGTTTAATATGATAAATAAACTTAACCATAAATTAATCAGCGTGTTGGTCAGCTCGTTCTTATATATATATATATATATATATATATATATATATATATATATATATATATATATATATATATATATATATATATATATATTCAGTGTTATAGATTCCCACGTCTGTGTGTTTAACTGTCATCACGTGTATGTGCGTGCCCGTGAGTAGATAGAAATATAAGTAATAGATATATCTGTGTTTAGACTGTCTGACGCTGTAAAGTTGTCGTAGAAGATAGGTGAGAGGGAGAAGAATTTTTTTTCCGCTTTCAGAGACAGCCTCTATATCACATTCTATCATCTCACTCGTGGAATCTATTTCTTTTACTATCTCACACTGTGACTATCACTCATTCCAACCTATTCAGAAGGGACCAACCCAAGTCTTAATTCTCCTATCGAAAATCTACGACAGCTTCTGAATTATCTTGTGAATAACTCATAAGGTAGAAGCGTCATTAACCTTCTTATTAACAATCAAAAATTTACTTTTCTCCTTTTTCCTTCGCAAATTCCTTAAGAACACTATATATTATTACACTCCAGATATATGAATTACATATCTACACAGGAATGAAATTATGGAACAGGCTGTGAACAGGCTATGCTCTTGGAAACTCTATGCTCCGCGTGTGTAGGAAAACCCATACTGACTTCTGAGCAACGTGGCGTTATATTTCGGGTTGCCACTATGTGGTAATTCTGGTGCTGTGTCCTTTGACTTCGCCCCTTCTTTTACTCCTTCGTCGTCCATCCTGTCATGCGACTTCAGCGTGCTCGTGTGCAATTTAAGTGCACGTCAATCGCTAATGTCAATGGCTTTCGTAACCAACTCTTGAACTCCGTTCTGGGTGTTCGGTTGCGATACAAACTGTGGTATTTGATAGGCCGCTCGCTTAAGAAATTTTCTATCTCTTATCACCAAGCTTTCTGTCACGACATACGTCACTGTCTTTTGTTTCCTTGATGTATGGCCCGCGAGTAGTTTTCCTTTAATCTATTCATTAATTGTCTCGCCACGTTCACGAAATCCAAGTTTCTTATCTGCTTTCACAGCAGGGTTCTGGAGTCGGCCAAAATATTTTCCTACTCCAACTCCGAAAATTTTATGTCTGACTCCGACTCCAGTTTTTTAAATAGTGAAATGGCATAGAATTATGCATTTATATGGAGTAATATTATAAGAATGGTATGTATGTGAAAAAAATGAATACGTGGCTTTTGTAGAATACATTTTAAATTATTTATTCACCCATACAGTAATACAAAATAATAAATCATCCATACCTGCACACAAATGACTCCTTTGCCAAACATCATGAGGCAAAATAGTTTCATTTTAACAATGACGAGAAAATTGACAGTGTATATAGTTTATTTTCATTTCTTGTGTGCTTTTTCTAAATGTGCCCACAAATTTCAAATTGTGATAAAAACTTTATTTATGATCAAAAGCTACTGAATTTTTCCTACATTATGTAAAAATATATATACTTTAACATGAATGTGGTTTTAGGAGTTCTACTACTTTAAAAATGTTTTCAAATCTTTTAAGGCCCCCCCCCCTTTTTTTTCAAGGATCAAACGTGGATCTGCTTTGATTTACAGATTTCGACTCCACTAAAACAGGACTGACTCCATGAATCCGTCTCTGACTCCACAGCCCTGTTTCACAGTCTACCATCTGGCAACAAACACTTCTTTGCGTGTCACGAGTCCTTTGTTTACGACCGTCAGCGACTGGCCCTGTTGTATCCGAATGGGTTGACACTCGCTTTGTTTAAACAGGGGATTACGTCCTCAAACGCATTCTTTCTACTATCAAGTCGGCCATCTTCCGCGCCGAACATTATCTTGTCTACCAAGTCAGATGGGTTCCAAAAGATAACGCTAGGTTGGGAAATATTAAAGGTTTGCTTAAAGTTACACTTAAGTAAAAGTCGTGATTAGGAAAGATAACTTTAAAAAAAAATGATGAAGACAAAAACGGGATGGAAAGAAAGACAATAAGAACGATGATGAAAAAAGTACATGTCAATAAAGCCCAGGAACACTACATCACAAGACCCTGTGTCTAGATTGAACGGGGCACGTTCTCCAAAACAAGGCAATTTTTGGTTTATACAAGCTTATAGGAAAGTTATATTAGTGATTGAGTCTTTAAATGTCTGGGTCGTTCACGGGTCCAATACATCGTAGTTTTGTAGGTGTCGTGAGAATGACCTCGGCCAATGCGCGTTTTTTTTTAAAGCGGCGGGGAGAGGGGTGTGGGGGCGTGCTAAAACTGGCTGTGTGTCCTTATACGATTTACTTTCACAGCAAGGCAATGGCACCGTTTGGATGGTCCTCCGCTCGATTCCCGGTAAGGCTATCACTTATAATTCTTTTCTGTCATCTCGTGGCGTCGTGTCTGTCCAGCGAATGACCGTTAATACCTAAATTTATTAATGTATTTATTTATTGTCCCCATTGCTACCAAGATATATGTATTGTTGCACATCATGTAGGAAGGTATTTCCCAGTGCAACCTGGTTATTGTTAGTTGCATTTATTCTTGCAATCCTTGTCTTTTGTCTGTTTTTTTTTCAGATCCAGTTAATATATTCTAATTTTGTCTTGCATCTCATTACGGTTGTGAGATATAAAAGCCGCGTCATCGGCAAAATCTAGATTGCCAAAGCTGTTTTGGTGAGTATCCATGGAGTTATATTTCTGTCGGTTCAGGTTCATGTGATCATAACCCAGAAGAGAACCCGACATTTCATTCTGCGCCACAATAGCTCTCTATTGCTGTGTTCTTGTCGTACATCTAAAGTTACCTAAGTCATGATATGACGCGGAAGAAAAAGCTATCTCAAACTTCCGACCAGCTAGAAGTGAAATAAAAACAGTGTGAAACATTTTAATGTCTGTGGGTAAAAATTATGGTTAAAAATTAAGTGAAAAATTAATGTGCACGACATTTGTGCGTGATCGAAGCGTTCTTTCAGTTGCTTGGCTGGATCAGCGTGTCCTGCAGGCGTCTCACGTAATACTAGCAACATAGAATTTAAAATATAATTGGGCTGCGTGGTTTGATCAATTCTCGTTTGTAGTAGTGAAAAACTCTGTTACGCAGCGTCGGTAAGAAAGCTGTACGCTAACAGCTGCTTTATGGGGAACAAGATAAGGCAGTTTTGCGGCTTTCCTGTCTCTCCGGGATGCAGCATTTATTCATGTTGTTCGATACAGCTGTGGGTCCACTTCCGAGGGCAACAATTTATGTGGACCCCAGGATGCAACAATTTACGTCTACCCCTGATATAACTTTTATGTTTAACGCTGTAAAACAATTTTTATATCTACCCCTGGATGTAGTTATCAAACCTACCTTTGACACCTGTTTTGTTCATAACTTGGGTCCAACTTTTGTGCCCACTATTGGATTAAATAAAAAATGTTTTGTCCACTCCGATGGGACAAGCAGTTAGAGCTTGTCGTGGTAAAGTTAACCGGGTTCGGGGATCGGAAACATGGTGGCGCCACCCTCCATTCTTCACGGCTGTAAATAGGTACCTGACCTTGCTATTGAGATAGGGAAGGCAAAGGTAGCGAAGAAGGGAACTGATCACAGCGGCTTATAAAGCTCGCCATAATATTTTGACGTTTACAACACTTCATTCCTATAATGCAGTATCTTATTCAAATTCACGTTCACCTCTCAGTTCCTACTTACTTCGTTCTTAAATAATAGCAACTGATTACAAACCACGACTTTGTTAAGTGACCAGTCACCTGTACTGACTTGACTGAAGTGACTAGTCACCTGTACTGACTTGACTGAAGTGAGCAGTCACCTGTACTGACTTGACTGAAGTGACCAGTCACCTGTACTGACTTGACTGAAGTGAGCAGTCACCTGTACTGACTTGACTGAAGTGACTAGTCACCTGTACTGACTTGACTGAAGTGACTAGTCACCAGTACTGACTGAACTGAAGTGACTAGCGACCTGTATTGACTTGACTGAAGTGACCAGTCACCTGTACTGACTTGACTGAAGTGACCAGTCACCTGTACTGACTTGACTGAAGTGACCAGTCACCTGTACTGACTTGACTGAAGTAGCCAGTAGATTTCTTTGGTGAAATCTGCAGACAGGGAATGATGTGGATTTTGTGGTGATAAAGTTGTTGATTGTGGGTACCGGATATACTTTTCTGGAGAAAGTCGTTGAAAGTGGGTACAGGATAGACTTTGAGTGAGAATGTTGTTGAATGGTGGTGGTACAGGGTAGAGGAGGTAAAGAAAGTCGTTGAATGTTGGTACAGGGTAGAGAAGGTGGAGAGAGTCGTTGAATATTGGTACAGGGTAGAGGAGGTGGAGAAAGTCGTTGAATATTGGTACAGGGTAGAGGAGATGAAGAAAGTCGTTGAGTGTTTGTACACGGTAGAGGAGATGAAGAAAGTCGTTGAGTGTTTGTACACGGAAGAAGAGATGAAGAAAGTCGTTGAGTGTTTGTACACGGTAGAGGAGATGAAGAAAGTCGTTGAGTGTTTGTACACGGTAGAGGAGATGAAGAAAGTCGTTGAATGTTGTTACAAAGTAGAGGAGATGAAGAAAAACGTTGAATGTTGGTACAGGGAAGAGGAGATGAAGAAAGTCGTTGAATGTTGTTACAAAGTAGAGGAGATGAAGAAAGTCGTTGAATGTTGGTACAGGGAAGAGGAGGTGGAGAAAGTCGTTGAATGTTGGTACAGGGTAGAGGAAGTGGAGAAAGTCGTTGAATGTTGGTACAGAAACATCAGTATCTTTTTTTTTTTTAATGAAAAGTGAATGTGAATTGTTAATTTATGCGCGTGTATATGTGTAGTTCTGTAGCTCAAACTGGTACAGGAGATGAAGAAAGTTGTTGAATGTTGGTACAGGGTAGAGGAGATGAAGAAAGTCGTTGAATGTTGGTACAGGGTAGAGGAGGTGAAGAAAGTCGTTGAATGTTGGTACAGGGTAGAGGAGGTGAAGAAAGTCGTTGAATGGTGGTATAGGGTAGAGGAGATGAAGAAAGTCGTTGAATGTTGGTACAGGGTAGAAGAGATGAAGAAAGTCGTTGAATGTTGGTACAGGGTAGAGGAGGTGGAGAAAGTCGTTGAATGTTGGTACAGGGTTGAAGAGATGAAGAAAGTCGTTGAATGTTGGTACAGGGTAGAGGAGGTAAAGAAAGTCGCTGAATGTGGGTACACGGTAGAGGAGGTAAAGAAAGTCCCTGAATGTTGGTACATGGTAGAGGCGGTCAAAATCATTAAATGCGAAGACTAGTTAGAGGTTTCTTTAAATCTAAAGGTAAGAAAGATTCTGGTTTAGGCTGCTAGAGATGTGAAAGTCTTATTCTTTCTACAATTTTAAATACCCGGGCTCAGTAGGTCAGTCATTTACTTTCTGAAGTATTTCCATATATTTGTGATAAAACAGCGATACGTTTTTACTTTATTAAAACCAAAATAGTTATTATATCATTTAAAAAAAAAAAGTTTGACATCATGGTATGGTAAGAAGTCAACAACAGAATCAATCAATATTACTGGAGACAAGACGTTGTGGAGCGACATAATCGCCTACACCAACGTGCATGGTACTTGAAGAAGAAGGTTAAAAAAAAAAAACCACTATTATCATAAATCATTACCCATCATCTCTTTGAGGAGTATATCCCTTCACAAATTTATGCCATGCCCCCTCCTCTTCTGATCCATCCGTTCAAGGGTTGTCCATGTCTTCTTTACTTCTATCATGTTTGTCTCCAATTCCCTTCTCCGCTTTTGTGTGTGTGTGTGTGTGAGTGAGTGAGTGTTTGTGTATATACGTCTGCAACCTCTCTTACCCTCGGGATTCTAGAAAATGGACTGCCTTGTAATACTGTCAACAGATTTCCTGAGTGTATGTCCTACATACATTAGGCAAGTACAGGGAATATAATTTATGGAAATTATTTTGACCGAACCAGTGGTCCTAGTGATGTCATACTCCTCCCTTATCTTCTGGTTAGTGAGGTCGGATGTCTAGCCTTCTTGGATAAGAGTGAAAAAAAAGGAAGTCCAGTGTGCACGTTGCGCACGTTAAAAATCCCCCGGCAGTTTGAAATCGTAAAGAATAGGCCACACGGCCGCTGCCCTGGGAAACATTTAAAAAAAATCAGGACACCTACCCACCACAAAAATATTTTTAGAATGTGTCATTCCTATATATACACATTGGGATTCTCGCCGGTGCCATGGAGTTCGTGCACTGTGCTGACATCTTCCTTGTGTGATCTAAAGGAGGAGATCGGAGCACTGATGGAGTTATCCTTGTGCAATGAAGATAATCCTTAAAACCAAATCAAACCATGATATCATCATCCACAAATGTTTTCTACTCATCTCTTCTTCCACTGGCAATTGTCTGGCTCTTGATATCAATTCTATATTCGTGATTGTCTTTGGCTGATGCAGGTCGACTTGCCCAGAATCGTGATGCGTTCAGAGCAGCTGTAATGGAGACAACGTTCTGGAAAGAATAAGTCACATGATGATGATTCGTGATTGTGTTACAGCAGTCTTATTTTCTTCTCGAGGTCTCATTTATGAAAGTCTGTAACTTATTGGTTGCTATTTTGGCTTGTTTGTCTCTCCATGTTTCCAAGCAATGCAATATTTACAAACCTTGACATTTCATCATGAACAACAGGTCAAGCAAACATAAAACTACACTAGTTAGTCATTGAGTGCTGCACCCTGCATCGTAACAGTAGGTATATACCAGATAATTTCGTAGGGGAGTGAAGTGTTAGAGATAACTTTATGAGATGGAGTGACCAGTTCCTCACTGGCTTGGCCTTTCCTAACTCAAGAGCAGAGTCAGGTACCCATTGTACAATTTGGTAGACTGGAGCGTGATGCTGCCAGGTTTCGAACCCTAAACGTAATCTGGTAATTTTGCCGCGAGGGGCAAGATCTCTAGTCACTCTGCCAATTTGACACTCATAGCTCCTACACACTTCAAATGGACGGTCCCGGCCGTTTTAAAAAGGTCTGATAAAGATCTTAACAGACCATACGGTCTTTCATTTGATAATACACCTTAAATGAAACCGAACGACAGTGTGTCTAGGTTGACCGTGTGGTGCTTCGCGAAAACGAGACTAAACTTTCCACCTTCTAACTGGCCACAATCTGTGCAAGTCACGAACCAGCTCTACAACCCATACACAAGTGGCACGCCACACGCACCAAACGCGAAAGACACTCGTTTCATGATTCTTACTTTCCGTCCAACAACATTCAAAAACTACAACATACAACATTCACTGATTACAAGACAATCCCCAACCCCTCTTTCACCGTACCCCATCTTTACCAATAAGCATGTGCACGCGCAGGTGTGCGCATGACATCGATTTTTCTGAACTCGAGTCTTCCTTTTTATGATTTCAAATTGTCATCTGGGGCTTTTAGCCCGTAGCTTTCTCAGGTTTCCACTGCATCTTTTTAATACGTCCTCACTGATAACTCTCTCTCTCTCTCTCTCTCTCTCTCTCTCTCTCTCTCTCTCTCTCTCTCTCTCTCTCTCTCTCTCGCTGGCTCTCTCTCTCTCTCTCTCGCTTTCTCTCTCTCTTTCTCTCTCTCTCTTAGACGGGCCTAAGTTCCTTTCTCTCAACACTTTGAAAATAAAGTTCGTTCGCTCTCTTTCAGTCCCTAAATACAGAACTTTTCGAATACTTTATTAGTTTTGATTACATGTCCCCCTAATAGGGCTCTTTTCTTATGATATCAATTGTAGGTTCTAATGACGATGTTTGTTTCTAACATTTTATTCATGTTTATAAGTAGTTAATGTTTGAGTGTGCTATTTTATTTTCCCGTTGAATTCCTTCATTGATATGTAAAATGCATATGGGAATAAATGAATTCAGTATGAAAGGTGAGAGAAAGGAAGGGCAGAATGTCAGACGGGCCTGCGTGCCCAATTCTCAACCCTTTGAAAATAAAGTTCGTTCGTTCGTTCGTTCGTTCTCTCTCTCTCTCTCTCTCTCTCTCTCTCTCTCACCCACACACACTCTCATTCTTTCGCTTCCTCATCCACTCGTTTATCTGGGTTTTTTTTTTCTTTTCTCTGTCACACACGCGTCTCTTAGCTCCTTTCAAAGAAGAACCTCTAGCGCTGTCCCACTTAGGGCTACATTTGAACAATTATTTTTTGAAACTCATTTTACTCCCTTACTATTTTCACGCCTCCCTTTCTCCCTCAGCCTTCACTTATAGGCCCTCATACGAAGCTGCATCCAGCCCTCAGCAGGGTGCTCGCGTTGGAATTAATTAGAATAGCGGATTTGCCTTCGGCTACCCGTGGAAGAAATATGACTCAATTTGATGTTGTGTTTACGCTGGTCTGAACAAGGGAAGTTCCCACTGAATGGAACCTGGCTTATCTGATTTCAAACTTTGAACACGGAACAATTGGTAGTGAGACATGCGTTCTGGGAGATAGAAGGACAGAGGTCGATGATTCCAGAACAGTGAAATTGAAAAAAAAAAAAGTAAACTTTCAAGCGAAGAGAAAAGAAACTAAAAAATATTTGTCATATTTTGCTTTTAAGCTTATGCTGGTGATAAAGAAAGATAAAGGAGTCCAATAGGAGATACTTCAGTAGGGGAGTAAAGTGGTAGAGATTTTCGCTTTGTTAAGTCCAGCTTTATGAGGTGGGGGTGACCATTTCCGTTCCCGCTGTCTTTGCTTTCCCTAAATCAAGAGCAGATCAGGTACCCATTTACAGCTGGGTATACTGGAGCGTGACGCAACTATGTTTTGAATAACTTTGCCCCAAGAACCAAGCGCTCTAGCCACTCTGCCAAAGTCGGAGAATGCACTCAGTTATTAAAGAAAGTTAAAAGAAAGAAAGAAAGTTCAATAAAGAAAGAAAGAAAGAAAAAATAAAATAAAGAAAGAAAAATATAATGAAAGAAAGAAAGAAATAATCAAAGAAAGAAATAATCAAAGAAAGAAATAATCAAAGAAAGTTTAAAAAAGAAAGACAGAAAGAAATAAAGAAAGAAAGAACGAATGGAAGAAAGAAGAAAACACTAGATAACTAGATAATAGAAAAATAAGTGAAGTTAGAGGCACCCCAGAGATGCGATCTCAGTCCCTTTAAATGAAGCCATTGCCAATAGTGAACGTGTGACGCAGACCACTAGCTAAACATTCCCAGTACTGAACAGAATTAGTACCATTACGACTAGTGCAGGGTGTTTTAGTCAAAGTTAACAGCGATGAGTGATTGGTTAACACCAAAGTGGGCGTTAATGGAAATTAATTCAATGTTTTCCCACAAATCACATGCTTTGTCTTCGATAGTTATAATTCGATGTGGGCAGAAGTAATTGGAATATGGGCGGAGCTAAAGAGTACCTAACTGACAAAAAAAAAGTGGAGTTTGTGAAAGTTGTACAGAAATGATCAGTATTGATTTGAGTCAGCGACTCTGTTTCTCGCTTGGTTTAATTGAACCCTGAGTTATTCGCACTTTAATTCTATAGAACCATTTTTCAAAGTCCTTTCCCGACCCGATCTTTTCTAATGTTAATTTTCCCTTACAAAATTTGTGTATGGGGCCATCCGTTGTATTTCACATTTTTATGAAATCATATGCTCTTTGTCCCAGTCGCGAATGTTCGGCAAACTCAAAGTCTCATAGAGGATACACAAACACAGGCTCACATCCTGGAGCGGTGATTTTAAACAACGGTTGCGTGCCAGGGAACTATTACTACGCGAAATAGAATCCTAACTAATCATACATTCGCATCAAATGAAATGATAATAGAATCTTAGAAGTTTTATCAGCTTGTATAACTAATAGATGAATCCAGAAAATCAATTCTGGGCACGCTCTGTGAAGATTGTAATGGCCCTGATGTAGTCTTCCATGTCTTTGACTGATGTTATAGTGTTTTCCACGATTTATATTGGTAGCTGCAGACTTCGTTTGTCGGTAGGGTGTGTAATTGTTCCAGTAGTTTGTGGAGATCAATACTGGACGTAGAGAGAAAGAAAATCAACGGTCCTCTTATTAATGGGTTCCAGAGCTTTGTGAGAGGGGTTTGGAATGAGTTATGTTATTGAATTTAATGACGAGCTGTTTCTATAGACTTACCTGGAAGCTGAACTAACGAATTCTCTCAGGCGTTTCGTGAGATCGATGGACGCAAACTCTTCGCGATTAACGAAAACATTTGGGCACAGCCGCTTGGTTTGAACCTAACAGGCAATCTTCATTCTTTGTTTAAGTACAGAAATGTACGTTTTCACCACGCTCCAGTTACTTACTTTTTTAAAGACTCGTTTGTTTGTTTGATTTTAGGGCCTTGCACAAAACATTGCATTTTGTTTTGTGTATGAAATACCCGTGTCATCCCCATATGGGTTATAATTTGGGTATATAGTGTTCCATTTTTCTATATAATAAATTACATTTGTTGTTTTTACAGAATGCAAATTCTCTGACTTTTGGTGTGGCGTTTCCTAACATCTGTTGTTGGTGTATCTCTTCTCTGTTCTTGAATATTATCACCTGTCACCTTGTTGAGTTTTGAGATGTTTGTACTTTGATTTATTGTATGTCACCTTCTTATTTATTGCACTTGTGATTATCTCAGGTATTTCTATTGGGTATGCGCTGCTTTGTAATGTTTTGTAATTTATCTTACTTTTGTACTGAACATTTGTGATGAATATTTTGTTCACGTATTTTTGTTCATCTTTAATCATTCTCATTTGCTCTGGTTGTTATATGTTAATTTTTTTGTTTTGGTAATTTAGAATTTTATCATGTTGTGTAGTTCCTTGGGTAGGTCAACTTTTAGTACATTTTCTAATGATGGTGTTGGTGATGGTGATGGTTTGTGCTTTCAAATATTCTTTAAGTGGTTTTCTTTGCTGTTCATATTTCTTGCATGTTAACACATATTGAGCTATGGTATTTGTCTCAAGACAAATTCTACAGTTTGGCTACTCTATCATAAAATATCTTATTCCTAGTTGTAATCTAGTAAGTTTTTTATTGCATGGAATTTTGGACTGTCTATATTTTGTTTTACTATTTGCTTTTTTTGGATTTACATTTACCGTGAAGCGTTGTGGGATGCTGAAGTTGTCGTTCTTATTGAATGATTTCTGTAAAATTATCTACCCATTTCTCTTTTGATCATCCTCGTGCCGTAAAGCAAGGTCTTTTGTTGAATGCGTGTAATAGTAACCGATCGGGATCCAGTCGCAAGAGATGACCAAACCATTTTATTTTCTGTCCCTATATTCGAAAGTTCAAGGCCACTAACATGAGGTTGTGCATGGGGCTGGCACATATAACATCCATGTCCACATGAACCACCGCTGCAAGATCACGTGACTGCTTTTTATTGTAGGCTTCCTGTAAGTGGACCTGCTGCTGGGATGGATATATGCTCCACAGGGAGCGCTAAGCAAAATGATGATGGTATCCTATATATAAAATCCCAGCTTTTTCTGTCAGTACGTAACGCTAAGGGATGCAACTTTTGTTGAAAGTTAGATATTAATTGTATTGTTTCCCTTATGTGTACTCTCCCGAAAATAATAACACTTATCACGGAAGAATGCGCAAATGATGGTGTGCACAAAAATATTTATAGAATGTGTGATCCCGTATACGCACATTGGGATCATCGCAGCTGCTACGTAGTTCGTGTACTGTGGTGATGCACAGTGGTTTAAAAAAAAATACTTTTGAATAAGTAAAATTGCCGTTAGGTATTGCTGCTTTTGAATTTAATTTCCGTCTTATGACGGGCTAGTTGTTGAATAATGATGTAGTTCCTGCAATCTGTCTGATGTCATCGTTTCTAATCCTGTCCCTCCTAGTAATCCTATTGGCTCTTCTTAATCAGGTCATCTCACGCGTTGTGTACCGAATTTGCAGAGCAAATAGTATCAGCATTAGGGTGGGGTGGTCCACAAATGACGTCACGTAATTTTGGCTATTTTTAACTCCCCACCCGCCCTTTGTCGCATTTCGTCAAAAAAATCCAGACCTCCCTTTTATATGACGTCACAAATCTCTTAACCTCCTCCCTTTCCTCCCCCCACCACATTTTTTGGTAACACTGAAAATAAAGAGTTTAATCGCATGTAAATTACTTAACTAGTGCAGATATATAACAATCTTTCAAGTAAAACTGTGTTTAATTAATCAGGCTTTTTTAGAGTGTAATGTCGGTAAATTTATAAAAACAAATGTCACTCATTTTGCCTTATGTTAACTTCAGATAATAAAAAATAAATTAACTGTAAAATAAATACATCAATAACTTCAGTTCTTACTTTTGTTAAAGTTTCATAAAATAATGTTAAACTTGAGAGACAATCCACAAACATTTAAAGTTTAACAAATGGAGTTGTTATCACTGAAGGAATGAATTATTGTCACGTGATGGCCTTCAAAGCATGTTTACACTGCTTAGACAGCGCAGACTAGGCTGGCTTGGCCATGTCTGCTGCGTGGAAGATGGTCGTATCCCCAAAGATATTTTCCACGGACAACTGGCAGACGGCAAAAGAGCAATTCGGCGACAACAGCTGAGATTCAAAGATGTGTGCAAGAGAGGCATGAAGCAACCTAGGAGGATGAAGCTGCCAATCGCTCCAAGTGCTGATCTCAGCGACACTATCTCAGATTGAACGAAAAGAAGCGCTCACGGCAAGCATAAGAGAGGAGAAAACGTCGAAAGGAACACGGGGAAAATAAGCAGCTAAGGGCTGTCACCTTAGGGGGGCATTCCCATAGTCAGTTATGAATGAACGGGCTATATATATATATTATATACGTATCTCTCTCTCTCACTCTTTTTTTCTTCTCACTCGACCCCTTCCCCACCCCCGCCCTCCTAATCCATCCGCAACATACTGAATTTCTATGGAGAAAATTCCCTCAATTTACACGAAGCCCAAATTACACGCGCTGTACCGGAACGGATGCCTCGCGTAAATAGCGATGGCGCTATACATAGTTACTGACTGTTGTGGTCCCTGAACTTGTTAAAGTGTTTCTCGAAAGGAAAGTCTCTACTTAAGGGGTAACCCGATTGTTGGCATGTCCTGAACAGTCCATCCTCATTTGTTGGAATGTGACAGAAGGTGTAATTGGTCTGTCATTGTCATCACTGTCACGGGTTAACGCTTGAGTGATTTCCTCCGTTTAATTGGAACGGCTGTCTTAATGAGTTGTTCTCGAATACAGTTATGTTGGAGTTTTTCTGTCTGTCTTTCTATCTGTTTGTCCGTCTGTCTGCCTGTTTTCTTTCTTTCTTTTCCTTTCTTTTTTACGGTCCGTCGTTCATTCATTCTTTCTGCCTTTCTTTCTTTTTTCTTTTTTTCGTTCTGTCTTTCTGTCTTCTTTCTTTCTTTCTTTCTTTTCTCTCTTTCGTTCTGTCTGTCTTTCTTTGTTTCATTCGTTTTTCTTTCTTTCATTCCTACGGTCTGTCGTTCATTCATTCTTTCTTGTTTGCTGTTCTGTCTGTCAGTTCATTGTTTCTTTCTTAATGTCTGGCCGTCCTTCTTTCTTTCTTCGTTTGTGTCTGTCGTTCTGACAGTCTTTTCTTTACAGCCCATCTTTTTTTTTTTTTTTTTTAAATTTCATTGTTTCTCTTCCTTCCTTCCTTTCTTCTATCTATCTATCTATCTATCTATCTATCTATCTATCTATCTATCTATCTATCTATCTATCTATCTATCTATCTATCTATCTATCTATCTATCTATCTATCTATCTATCTATCTATCTGTCTTTCTGTCTATCTATCTATCTATCTATCTATCTGTCTGTCTGTCTGTCTGTCTGTCTGTCTGTCTGTCTGTCTGTCTGTCTGTCTGTCTGTCTGTCTGTCTGTCTGTCTGTCTGTCTATTTTTTCGTTCACCCCACCTTCTACGTTCCCAAAGTGCATTTGAGCAAAAGCTATATCTCTCTGTCATAAACTTCAGGACCATTGTCAGTTCTCTGTGGTGTAGAGATGTCATTTCATTTGTCAGTTATTTGTTGTTTATTGAGCGGAAACTGACTTCTAGCTTTCACGAATGCTGTTTACAGAGGGCGACAAACATTTTAGTTTCAGGTCTGTATAGAGTGGAAGCAAACTCTAAAAATGTATTTATCAGTTGTTTGTAGAGTGCAGACAACTGTGAAATTGTATTATCAGTTGTATGCAAAGTAAAGATAACTCTGAAATTGAATTATTAGTTATATGCAGCCAACTCTGGCATTGTATTATCTGTTATATGCAGAGTGGAGCCAACTCTGGCATTGTATTATCTGTTATATGCAGAGTGGAGCCAACTCTGACATTGTATTATCTGTTATATGCAGAGTGGAGCCAACTCTGACATTGTATTATCTGTTATATGCAGAGTGGTGCCAACTCTGACATTGTATTATCTGTTATATGCAGAGTGGTGCCAACTCTGACATTGTATTATCTGTTATATGCAGAGTGGTGCCAACTCTGACATTGTATTATATGTTGTATGCAGAGTGGAGCCAACTCTGACATTGTATTATTTGTTATATGCAGAGTGGTGCCAACTCTGACATTGTATTATCTGTTATATGCAGAGTGGAGCCAACTCTGACATTGTATTATCTGTTATATGAAGAGTGGTGCCAACTCTGACATTGTATTATCTGTTATATGCAGAGTGGAGCCAACTCTGACATTGTATTATCTGTTATATGCAGAGTGGTGCCAACTCTGACATTTTGTCAGTTGATAGTTCAGTGGAGACAATTTTCACATGTTATTATCAGTTGTTTGTGTGGTGGAGACAATTTTCACATTTTATTATCAGTTGTTTGTGGGGTGGAGACCATTTTGACATTTTATTATCAGTTGTCTGTGGGGTGGAGACAGTTTTCACATGTTATTTTCAGTTGTCTGTGTGGTGGAGACAATTCTGAAATTGTATTGTCAAGTTGCTTGTAAAATGGAAACAATTCATACATTTTATTATCGGGTTGATCGGGAAGTAGACACAACTCCTAAATCTTATTGCCAAATTGTTTGCACAGACGAGACCATTGAGAAAGTTCATAATCAGTACAGTGGCCATGCGCTCCTTCTTTTAACGCTTTACATTCGTTTTAGGGAAATCATTAGCAAATATAAAAAAAACCAAAAAAAAAAAACTAAAAAAATTAGTAAAAGCAAATTACTTATAAAGCTGCATTAAGAATTAGAACAGCAGCAGCAACCCGAGAGCTGTGTGGATCTAATTTAGAAATACTGATCTACCCTGATAAATTATGACTGTTTTCAGGTTTCAGAGCTTTTGGACTTTAGAATAAGTACAGAATGTATGTAAAATTTATCTCAGCCAGACTTCCTATGATTCAGTCAACAGAGCGATGGAAATTTCTAACAAAATGAGATTTTACTGAGTTTTAACTTCACTTCAAAAATAAGATTGCGTTCCTTTGTTACACAGTCTAAGATTAAAGTGAATTTGCTACAGCTAGCTCGTGAGTTTTCCCTGAGAGTGCGGAAAAAGCTCATTTAATCCCGTGTATACTACGCTTTTAAAAGCAAGTAGGGGAAGTTTTTGTCTAAATGTCCCAGCTTCTCTAATTGAAATATTCTTTCTTTCTTTTTTCACCTTCATCACCTAGAGATCTATCAAACCATCGCCTTTGAATACCGGTATGACGCGATCGACCGTTGCGGACCCGTGGATTAGAAGAATTTAAAAAAAAATATTTCTTTCTTCTTCAATTACCTTGCCGGCTGGCTTAGATAACCATGACTCTACACAACTTCCTGTCCTTAGTGTTGCGGATTGTCAAAGGTTTAGTGACATGCGTCTAGAGAATGTTTAGTGACATTGTGCCTCCTCAGCAACCGGTAACATGTACTGTGACGATAATCAAAGAACCAAAACCTGTGTATCACACGTGTGTTACCTGGGCCCGAAAAGGAGGAGCATGGAGCAACTCAGAGAAAGCCAAAGGGAGTCTGGGTAGTCGACTAAAATGATGAGTAAATTATGTAAAGAGTTTGAGCTGATGGCGCGTGACAGGAAAACTTGCCATGTGTTTGTTTAAAGGCTATGCTCTTTGTGAAGCTAAAGGGTATTGATTGAAAACCTGTGTGCAGTCCTACACTGCTTCACAATTTATTTAGTACAATTTGGACAACTCCTGGATATTCAAAATAACAATGGTACGTGGCTTCAACCACTCGCATTAACTTCTTCTTACTCGTTCACTTTCAGACGTCACGAACATCTGCTTCAAAAGTGCCCAACATATGAGGAACAGAGAAAACGCATATGGCTATCACCAGTACCATTCCTGGAGAAAATCTACGGAGATATCAACAGCCTCAGGCTGACCACTGCTTTCTTTGAACTTATTCAAGTTGACATCTGAGGGTGAACGAAGACGAAGATGTCGACTTAAATATGTTTAAAGAAAGCAGTGGTTAGCTTGAGGCTGTTGGTATCTCCGTAGAGTTTGTCCAGGAATGATGCTGGTGACGGCCATATGTGATTTCTCTGTTCTTCATATGTTGGGCACTTTTGAAGCAGATGTTCAGCAGTCATGTTATGGGTGCCACAATTACACTCATCAGTAGTTCCTATCTTTAGCTTGGTGAAAGGATGGTATCCCAATCTGTTGTGACCTGTGCGAAGTCTGAAGATTATCACTTGTTCACTTCTTCAAAGCTGGTAATAAGCATCATTTTTGTGTGTGGCCTGGATGTTCTGCTTCCAACTTGCTCATGTATCTGCTCTTGATAAAACTCTCGGCCTCTTCATAAGTTATTCAAGTGTCATGTTAGGTAACTTTCCTCCTTCCCTTGCCAATCTGTCAGCCTGTTCATTTCCGGAGTTGTTGCAGTGAGATGGGATCAACTGTATCACAACTCTTTTGAACTGCTGACATAGTTTTACTCGCACTAACAACTGACCGGAAAAACCTTGGTAAACATTTAACTAAAATTCCACAATCAAAAGCACAATTCATGTTACAACACTACACTGTCCCGGACAAGATCTAAAATACATCTGCCAAAAATATTACTGCACTTTCAGTCCTGCTCACTACCTGCACTCCTTGCATGAGCACAATCTAATCCCACTCTCTGTCAGACGAACTCAAAATTATACATTAACTCTTGAATCTACTCAACCAAAATAAGACTACAACTATTATGTAACTAAACCTGGCCCTTACATGTTATAACAACAATAGTAGTATTCATTCACCCAGCACTCTGTCCAGCCCTCTCCGACCTACAAATTACTTCTGTACACTTATCAATTCTGTTAACTTTCTTTAGTGCCACGACGTGAAACTGTCCATTGTCTTCTTATTGTGTTGTCATTTATCACTTTTATCTTTCCATCACACTTTCCTGCTGTCCCAACATATTCCACATTTTCTCTTCTTATAACATGCCCAGCGATGGTGAAGCGTTTCCTTCTAATATGAGTGGAAGTCTTATATTGGACACTGGCTTCTCTCGCGATGTCCGTATTATTACTTTTAGCAATGCAGAGTTGATAAAGTACTGGTCTGTTGCGGCAAAAGTGTTGGGATAGAATCATAGTATCGTTACGCCGTTGTTCACCCCACCTCTCGATGCTGGACCTAGTATAGTGAAGTCTCTAACACTTCACTCCTCTGCGACATTATCTGTTATGAGACTACCTTTACATGGTATCGTATTCTGGACATCCTTCTGTAAAATCGCATCTCTGTGCCCTCCATAGATTTTTAAGCATGCTTACTGATTGCCATGTTGTCGTGAGAAATTCTAATCCACATCTATAAATTAAAAAGTAAATGTAAAGCCCAACGAATTAATTCAATAAAAGGAAAGAAGAATGGTAAAAGAACAGTGCGGTCACAACAGCGTACGCCTGTATTATAGAACGTCATACTAGCTAAACAAGAAATCCCCTTTTTCTACTTCGTCTGCATAATTGTAGCGCTTTCACGTTTGCTAGTAAAGCCTACTGCATCAAATACACGCGTTTCTAAAAATAAAACTGGTACTGTGTTTCTTAGAAAACCTTGAGATAGACACACTGCGTAATGACCTAGATTAATATTACATTAATGTCATTTTATGCACTACGTAAACGAAAAGACAGACGGGCTTAGAAGAGAGAGAGAGAGAGAGAGAGAGAGAGAGAGAGAGAGAGATGTACGGAGGAACGCATGCAATACTACCACGTCGTCTCGCGATATAAAATTAATGCCACCCCACGCGAAAGGCATGCAGGCTTGATTTTTTTTCAAATAAACAGTGACAAAAAACACTACCAATACGAGGTAAGGTTTTAAAAAACATGGTTAATGCTTATTAGGAAACATGACACAATACTGTTTTATGTCTGAAATCCTGACATTAGCCTGACAGTACAGAAGACACCCCATCGTATAAAAGTGAACGGGTGGTAGAAGAAAATACATATTTTGAACGCAGCCACTTAGCTCCATTAAACTTATATATTTGGGTGCCTTAGGACTTGCTGACACAGAATATGTTAGGTGTTAAGCAAATAGTCTAATAATTAACAAATTATAGCCAAAATATTATAGTGGTGTTGTCTGACAACACAGGATCATATTTGCTCATAATGGCGTGTTTGGACACTGCTTTAGAGGAAATGAGGCCACCACGTTAAATCCGATTTGATTGGCTAGAATTATATGTAAGGCGAAACATGATTAGTCGACTGCAAATACTATTTTTGGTTGTTAACGGAAACGATAGGAAGGGTACTTTTTTTCAAAGGCTTTTGTAAACATGGTCTCATTGGCTAGACCATTTAATATAGTCAATTAGGAGCGTCAGTTCAGGGCCACTTTTTGAAAATAAACTTTGTAGAAGCAAGTGCGTTGAGAACCAGCTCATATTTTTCTAATAAAAGCCTGGGACAGAGGCAGATCGGAATTGTGCCATAACTCATCGCCAGTCAACGTACTTGTTTAATATTTCCTTGAATTGTGGTACGCTAGACATATTTGATATCTTTTTGATGAAAATTGAATGTGAATTGATAATTTATGTCTGTATGTGTGTGGTTCAGTAACAAACATGAGGCAAAGCCTAGATATTGCTCCACCATGGGAAAAAACTTGTCGGAGAGGAGTATAACTGCATGGGATTGCCAAATAGTACTATGACACCTATCTTATTGAATAGAAGGAATTAATGCTGGAATTGCAGAGGCGTTGTAACCATTAGGGAGAGGAATACTGGTGTATATTGTTTCATGAGAAGCTAGCAGTTGGCCTACCGCGCTGAACTCTGTGTTTGTTATGTATTGTGCTTCAGTGTGGAAATAGATTATAAATTAGTTCTGAAGTAGGAGGTACAACCTTCTTGTTTCAGGGACCGTGGTACTAAAGTATTAAAGCAGCACCTGGTCTGAGTTTTGCTGAATCCAGAGGCTGGTAGCATACTCCTTGGTCAAGATATCGACCAGTGTTGTTTCTCAAGAAAACGGTGAAGCAAGCAAGCAGAGGATACAGTTTCCTGCCGCCCACACAGAAGTTAAGATTTCGTTGGCCAGAGCAGCTCAATCTTGTGTATAACCCCCTCTAAAATTGACTGTACATTAAATCAAGAGGGACAGTTATTTGTTTCAAATAAAAAGAAACTGTGAACCTTTCCAATATTATTTCCACCAGAAACAAACACACGAAGTCATGATGACAAACAACAACCTAGCTTGAAAAGCCAGTATTACCTCATAGTACTACATCACACCTTACACACATATTGTAATAATAATATATGGCAATACAAAGATCCTATCTATAAATTGTGTACATACAACTTGTGATTACATTTGATTGTGATTCCTGGTTCACTTTGTAGTTGAATCAGGATATCTATTATTGAAAGGAATTAATACATATTATAAAAGTTAACACTTGACTTATTAAGATAGTCTTATAGAGTGTTCCATGTATGTGAGTGTCACAGTGTTGTAAAGTATTGTGGATTAAATTAAATTGTTTATCTGTCTGTTGGTTGTTGTGAACATACACTTCATCACTATCATAACCCTAGACATTCAACGTAGTCATCACAATATTCCAGAATAAGTCTGACTGTGGTCTAAATGTGGTAGCAAAGTAAGGTCATCTGTAACACATCACACTTATTAGATACAGATACCTTCACAGCTGATCTCAGTCAGTACATTAAGTCCCCTATAAATATTTATATCATCCCACTTTACCACATATATTGGGGTCCTATCCGGGATTTTGAATCTTCTCCTATTAATATTATATATATTGGGGTAATTCACTTCAGGGAATAACAAAAAATTAAAAGGTATCCTTGGGTGGAAAATAAATAAGGTTGAGCTCTCAGTGCTTGTGGTTGTCCTTAGATAATTAGTTATAGATTGACTTGTTTAAGTTAGACATTGTATAAATTTGCCTGTTAGAAAATGGCCGACCTGGCAAAATTTCGATCTGCTGCTATGCAGGCTGCTAAAGAGTTAGGAATGGACGGGCAAGTTATGATTGCTTATGTCATTACTGAATGTGACAAATTTATTGAACGCGAAGAAAAAAGATTAGAAAAAGAAGCTGAAAGAAAGTTAGAGGCTGAAAAAGAAATTAAGAGGTTGCAGATTGAGGCTGACAAAGAGGCTAGGGCATTAGAGGCTGAGGCTAAGAAGTTCCAATTGGAGGCAGAAGAAAAAAGACTGACTGCCGAAAGGGAAGACAAGCGATTAGCTGCACAGAGGGAAGCAGAAGATACGAGATTACAGAGGGAAGCAGAAGATAAGAGATTACAAAGGGAGCACGAGTTACGACTAAGGGAGTTGGAATTTCAAGGCCATGCTCCTGAAAATGGTGCCAGTCCCTTTACCTCTGATGCCTCTGCTAGTCAGGGAGCCTCAACCTCAGCTGTGAACTTTCATTTAGATCATTTTGTTGAGAAAGAAGATGATATCGAGAGCTATCTAAATAGATATGAACTATTAGCTACCACGTATGGGTTAGAGAGAGAAAGGTGGAGCTTAAAGTTATCTCAAGGGCTTCGTGGTACGGCTTATGATGTTTTTGCCAAAATGAGCAGAGATGATCAAGAAAATTATGACATGCTAAAGAAGGCTCTTTTGTTAAGATATGAAAAGAATGGAGAATTTTATAGAAAAAAATTTAGGAATGCTAAACTACTGTCAGGTGAAACCTATCACCAGTTCTCTGCACGGTTAGAGACATACTTGGAGAAATGGACTTCTCTGGGGAAAACCCAAGATCTTAAGGAAATGAACCTTATAGAACAACTAAGAGAGTCCATGGCTCCAGACCTGAGAAAGTTTCTCATGGAACAAGGTGCAGAGAGGCTGGGTGAGTTACTAAATGTCGCTGAAAGGTATCAGGCAGCTCAAGCAGAGGTATCAGGTAATAAAAAGAAACAGGTAGATAATTTTAAGGCACCACAGAACTTTAATAAATTTGATCCTAGAGATCAGAACAAAGGTAAGCACCAGTTTGATAGGCCACGGTATGACAATAAAAATAAAACGCCACAATTCGATGAAAGGAAATTTGATGAAAGAAAATCTTTCAACCAAGGAAGGAAGTGGTGTACAAAGTGTAAGATGAACAATCATACCACTGAAAATTGTAGGAATAAAACTCCTCGTTTTGCTGCTATGAAATCTGGGAAGAAGGGAACAAAGGTCAAACCTGAGGAACTACAGGAACCGTACCACCCCCCAGTGTGTGAAGATGTAATCTGTAATGGTGTCACCATAAGGTGTTTATATGATACAGGTTTAGATTATGATTCAGTTGTGAGTTCTAACCTGGTGCAAGCAGATCAATACACCACAGAAACAGTGGAAATTCAAGCTGCAACCAAGGAAGTAGCGACCATGACACTCCCTATCGCTAAGATACATGTAAAAAACGCGATATGTGGAGGGAATAATCAAAGCAGCAGTGATAAATGAACCAATCTACCCTCTGATATTGGGGTGTAGATATGTCTTCCTGGGGAATCCCAAGAGACCTGTGATATTGGCAACGGTGCAGACCAGATCACAGTCCAAAAAGGAGGAGGAAAATCCAATAAATACTCATCCAGATGAGATGAGGAAGGCACAGGCGGAGGACAAGACACTCAAGCCGTGTTTCAAGAAGTTGCCCAAATGTCATACACCTCCAGGCAAGGGAGAATTTTATATGAAGAACAAGTTGATTTATAGGAAGGCTGGATCTGAATCCAATGGTTACGGACAGCTGGTCCTTCCCACTTCATATAGGACTAAAGTGTTGGAACTAGGGCATGCGATTCCCTTCAGTGGTCATATGGGGATCAGCGCAACAGGACAGCGTATAGCTTGTCACTATTTCTGGCCAGGGATAACTGAAGATATCAAACGATATGTAAAATCCTGTCCAGAGTGCAAACGAGTAGCACCTAAGCATTGGACTGCACCAGCAACTCTGGGGGAAATGCCCATAGTGGGAACACCCTTTGAGAGAGTTGCCGTGGACATTGTGGGACCTCTCACTCGAACCAAGAGGAGGAACAGCTACATTCTGACTCAGGTGGACACTTGTTCTATGTGGGGAGAGGCGGTAGCCCTGTCATCCATTACTCTAAACATGTGGCAGAGGCATTACTCACAATTTTCACAAGGTTAGGCTTTCCCAATCAAATCTTGACTGATAATGGCTCTCAGTTCAAGGGGAAACTAACAGAAGAAATTTTCAGGATCTTCCAGGCCAAACACTTCCATTGTAGTGTGTACCATCCCCAAGGGAACGGCCAATTGGAAAGATTTAATGGCACGTTGATGTCGATCCTGAGAAAGTTGGCACACGAAAAACCAGATACATGGGACCAGTACCTTCACGCCGCCCTCTTTGCTTATCGGGAGGTACCCCATAGTTCAACCGGTATGGCCCCGGCATCATTATTATTTGCGAGGCCAATAAAAGGTCCACTCGAAGCTCTGTTAAGAACGTGGACTGATGAAAAGGCAGAGGAAAATATTACATCCTCATACCAATATGTGAATGAGCTGACCACTCGTTTAAAAACTGGCTGGAAACTTGCCAATGAAAATTTGAGACAAGCCAGGAAAAAACATGCTGCCTATTACAACAGGAAAGCTAAAGACAGAGATTTGGCTGTGGGAGATAAGGTACTGCTTCTTCTACCCGGTAGTCAGAATAAGTTACAAATTGGATGGCAAGGTCCATATACAGTTCTAGAGAAGGTGTCTAGAACCAATTATAAGATAGATATGAAGGGGAAAGAAAAAATCTATCATGTGAATCTCCTGAAGAAATATTTGGAAAGAGAAAATCAGGAAGAGACACACTTGTTGACCTTGTCTATTGCAATGGAGATGAAAAAGGAACCACTTTCATCATTTGAATATCCATTACATCCCTGTGAGACAGCGGCACAGGTGAAAATCAGTACACATTTAACGAAAAATCAGAAGGAGAGAGTGCAACAGGTTCTAGATGATCATACAGAGGTGTTAACGGACCGACCGGGGCATACAAACTTATTGGAATATGATATGAAACTGATAGACCCCCACACCTGTCTGTATGAAAGCCTATTCGATTCCTTTTGCTAAGGAGAAAGCCTTGAAGGAAGAGATAGACTATTTGTTGAAGGAGGGAATAATTTCACACAGTGAATCTTCGTATAGTTCCAGTGTGGTGCTCTTAAGGAAACCCTCTGGAGAACATAGACTCTGTATAGATTACAGGAGACTGAATGCTATCACAGAAGGTCAGGTGGATCCATTGCCGGATACAAATCAGTTGTTTGCCAGGCTAAATAAAGCTAAATATTTCTCAAAAGTGGATCTGAGTAAAGGATACTATCAGATTCCAGTAAAGCCTGAGGTTAGACCGTACCTAGCTTTTAGTACCTCAGAGGGACACTATGAGTTTAACAGATTGCCATTTGGATTGAAGAATGCGCCTAGTGTCTTCTCTAGAATGATGAGAAAATTGTTGGATCCTCTGAATAATCCATGCATTACAAACATCATGGATGATATCCTTATAGCAATAGAAACATTTGAGGAACACATTGACTCTCTGAACATGCTGTTTGATCGACTTAGAGAAGCGAATTTAACAGCCCGACCAACCAAATGTTGCGTTGGATGTAAAGAATTAGAATTCTTGGAACACACAGTCCATCAGGGAAACATGACCCCTGACCCCAAGAATTTAGAGAAACTAAAGAAAGCCCCGAGGCCACAAACCAAGAAAGACGTGAGATCCTTTGTCTCATTATGTGGTTTCTACCAAAAGTATATCAAAAACTTTAATTCCATATGTGCACCGTTAACTGATTTGACACGCAAAGGAAATCCAGATCGAATTACATGAACAGCACAATGTGAATTGGCATACCAGGAATTGAAGGAAAAGCTCACAAGCAAACCTATTTTGAAATTATCTGACTTAAGTCAAGAATTCATTGTGAGAACGGATGCAAGTAATATCGGGTTGGGCGCGACCCTGTTACAGAAATCAGATGCACTGGATGGGGAATTAACCCCAGTGACATATGCTAGCAGAAAGTTGAATAAAGCTGAAACAAATTATTCAACTAGCGAAAAAGAATGTCTGGCAGTAATATGGGCGATCAAGAAATTCAATATTTATCTGTATGGGAAGACATTTAAGTTGCAAACGGATCACAAACCCTTGTCGTTTCTAGCGCAGGCTAGGCATGAAAATTCGAGGTTACTCAGATGGTCCTTACTTTTGCAGCCATTCCAGTTCAGCATAGAGTATATTTCTGGAAAAACTAACCTGGGTGCGGATTTTCTAAGCCGCCATCCGTGTGATGAGAATCACCGTAAGCACCAGGAATAATATTAAATTTCTCTATGTGTATATAGAATTATAGACTGACATATAATGTCTGTTTTAAGTGGGGAGAATTTGTCGTGAGAAATTCTAATCCACATCTATAAATTAAAATTAAATGTAAAGCCTAACGAATTAATTCAATAAAAGGAAAGAAGAATGGTAAAAGAACAGTGCGGTCACAATAGCGTACGCCTGTATTATAGAACGTCATACTAGCTAAACAAGAAATCCCCTTTTTCTACTTCGTCTGCATAATTGTAGCGCTTTCACGTTTGCTAGTAAAGCCTACTGCATCAAATACACGCGTTTCTAAAAATAAAACTGGTACTGTGTTTCTTAGAAAACCTTGAGATAGACACACTGCGTAATGACCTAGATTAATATTACATTAATGTCATTTTATGCACTACGTAAACGAAAAGACAGACGGGCTTAGAAGAGAGAGAGAGAGAGAGAGAGAGAGAGAGAGAGAGAGAGAGAGAGAGAGAGAGATGTACGGAGGAACGCATGCAATACTACCACGTCGTCTCGCGATATAAAATTAATGCCACCCCACGCGAAAGGCATGCAGGCTTGATTTAAACAGTGACAAAAAACACTACCAATACGAGGTAAGGTTTTAAAAAACATGGTTAATGCTTATTAGGAAACATGACACAATACTGTTTTATGTCTGAAATCCTGACATTAGCCTGACAGTACAGAAGACACCCCATCGTATAGAAGTGAACGGGTGGTAGAAGAAAATACATATTTTGAACGCAGCCACTTAGCTCCATTAAACTTATATATTTGGGTGCCTTAGGACTTGCTGACACAGAATATGTTAGGTGTTAAGCAAATAGTCTAATAATTAACAAATTATAGCCAAAATATTATAGTGGTGTTGTCTGACAACACAGGATCATATTTGCTCATAATGGCGTGTTTGGACACTGCTTTAGAGGAAATGAGGCCACCACGTTAAATCCGATTTGATTGGCTAGAATTATATGTAAGGCGAAACATGATTAGTCGACTGCAAATACTATTTTTTGTTGTTAATGGAAACGATAGGAAGGGTACTTTTTTTCAAAGGCTTTTGTAAACATGGTCTCATTGGCTAGACCATTTAATATAGTCAATTAGGAGCGTCAGTTCAGGGCCACTTTTTGAAAATAAACTTTGTAGAAGCAAGTGCGTTGAGAACCAGCTCATATTTTTCTAATAAAAGCCTGGGACAGAGGCAGATCGGAATTGTGCCATAACTCATCGCCAGTCAACGTACTTGTTTAATATTTCCTTGAATTGTGGTAAGCTAGACATATTTGATATCTTTTCTATGAAAATTGAATGTGAATTGATAATTTATGTCTGTATGTGTGTGGTTCAGTAACAAACATGAGGCAAAGCCTAGATATTGCTCCACCAAGGGAAAAACCTTGTCGGAGAGGAGTATAACTGCATGGGATTGCCAAATAGTACTATGACACCTATCTTATTGAATAGAAGGAATTAATGCTGGAATTGCAGAGGCGTTGTAACCATTAGGGAGGGAATACTGGTGTATATTGTTTCATGAGAAGCTAGCAGTTGGCCTACCGCGCTGAACTCTGTGTTTGTTATGTATTGTGCTTCAGTGTGGAAATAGATTATAAATTAGTTCTGAAGTAGGAGGTACAACCTTCTTGTTTCAGGGACCGTGGTACTAAAGTATTAAAGCAGCACCTGGTCTGAGTTTTGCTGAATCCAGAGGCTGGTAGCATACTCCTTGGTCAAGATATCGACCAGTGTTGTTTCTCAAGAAAACGGTGAAGCAAGCGAGCAGAGGATACAGTTTCCTGCCGCCCACACAGAAGTTAAGATTCCGTTGGCCAGAGCAGCTCAATCTTGTGTATAACCCCCTCTAAAATTGACTGTACATTAAATCAAGAGGGACAGTTATTTGTTTCAAATAAAAAGAAACTGTGAACCTTTCCAATATTATTTCCACCAGAAACAAACACACGAAGTCATGATGACAAACAACAACCTAGCTTGAAAAGCCAGTATTACCTCATAGTACTACATCACAACTTACACACATATTGTAATAATAATATATGGCAATACAAAGATCCTATCTATAAATTGTGTACATACAACTTGTGATTACATTTGATTGTGATTCCTGGTTCACTTTGCAGTTGAATCAGGATATCTATTATTGAAAGGAATTAATACATATTTTAAAAGTTAACACTTGACTTATTAAGATAGTCTTATAGAGTGTTCCATGTATGTGAGTGTCACAGTGTTGTAAAGTATCGTGGATTAAATTAAATTGTTTATCTGTCTGTTGGTTGTTGTGAACATACACTTCATCACTATCATAACCCTAGACATTCAACGTAGTCATCACAATATTCCAGAATAAGTCTGACTGAGGTCTAAATGTGGTATCAAAGTAAGGTCATCTGTAACACACCACACTTATTAGATACAGATACCTTCACAGCTGATCTCAGTCAGTACATTAAGTCCCCTATAAATATTTATATCATCCCACTTTACCACACATGCCTCGCATTCATGTTATAGAAGTGGCTGTATGTTCCACGGAGAACTTTCTTACATACATTGACATTGATTTGTCGCATTAAAATATTTATCATTTTACGAAACATTGTTTAGTTTTTGGACCATTCTACAAGGGGATAGACAAATAACATCTTTATTTCTTCATTCCTCCCCAACACATTTTGATGAAACAAACGTCAAAATAAAGACAATTAACTCGTACATAAAAGTCTATGTCATATTAGCATTACATCCCAACATGAGATTCGGCCTGTTTAATACAAGATGTCATACCTGGCACAATAAATTTATCTCTCTTGTAACGTCAGATTATTGCGTAAAGGATCCAGTTACACGCCCATTGAGGCATATTGGGATAATGGTGTTAGGTCCAGATTTTCTTGACCATCGGCACACTAGGCTTGATGTGGTCCGCGCAGGCCTTAACCTTTCCAGAGTTACTCTGGTACCCAATTCATGAGGCTGGGTTGACCCCGGAGCCGCTTGCAGTCTAAAAAATCCCACCTCAACTGGGGATCGATCCATGAACCACCGAACTTGGAAACCAGTGCACTAACCACTGTTCTATCGCGGTCTGTTTATTGACCATAGTAAATAAAAAAAAATAAAAAATTCATAAAACTTCTTAGTTAAAACGCAGTTATTGCTCCTGTTTTGACATTTGTTTCTTGTATTGGGGCGTCCGATCGGTAGAGTTGTTAAAGCGCTGGCCTCTCGCCGCAAAAGCACCGGGTTTGAAACATGGTAGCGCCACGCTCCAATTTATGCAGTTATAAATGCTCTTGAGTTAGGGAAGGCAAAGGCAGTGAGGAAGGGAACTGATCACCCCATTTCTCGAAGATGGACCTAGTATAGTGAAGTCTCTAACCCTTTATTCCCCTACGGCTGTATCTGCTATCGGACCACCGTTACCTGTTACATCCAGTAGAGACAAGGGAGGATTTTTTAAATGTAACAATAGCTTGTGACCTTTTAATCACCCTGCACTCTGCCAGTGAGATACACTGTATGTAAGGGGTCATCAACCGGTTGATCGTGGGCTACCAGTAGATCCTAAGGCAAGGCTTCTCAACCGGGGTTCCCGAGAGGTCGGTAGTGGTTCCGCGAGAAATGTTCAGTTTTGTTTTAAACTGTGTCTTAGGCTACATTTTGTTTTAATCTGTGTCTTAGGCAATATTTTGTTTTAAACTGCGTCTTAGGCTATATTTTGTTTTAAACTGTGTCTTAGGCTATATTTTGTTTTAAACTGTGTCTTAGGCTATATTGTGTTTTAAACTGTTTCTTAGGCTACATGTTGTTTTAAACTGTGTCTTAGGCTATATTTTGTTTTAAACTGTGTCTTAGGCTATATTTTGTTCTAAACTGTGTCTTAGGCTATATTTAGTTTTAAACTGTGTCTTAGGCTATATTTTGTTCTAAACTGTGTCTTAGGCTATATTTTGTTTTAAACTGTGTCTTAGGCTATATATAGTTTTAAACTGTGTCTTAGGCTATATTTTGTTTTAAACTGTGTCTTAGGCTATAATGTTTTGTTTTAAACTGTGTCTTAGGCTATATGTTGTTTTAAACTGTTGTCGTGAATTATTCTAATCCCCATATATAAATTAAAACGTAAATGCAAAGCCTAACAAATAAATTTAATAAAAGGAAAGAAGAATGGTAAGGAACAGTGCTGTCACAATGCCTGTACTCGAAATCCCCCTTGTTTTCGACTTCGTCGGCAAATTGTAACGCTTTCACGTTGATAGTAAAAGCCTACTGTGTCGCTGCACGCTTTCTTCAATGAAACGTGTACTGTATTTCTTGGAAAAACCTTGAGATACGCAAGCTGATCAATGACCTAAATTTAATATTTCATTCATTCCATTTTATACACGGCGTAACTAAAAGACAGATGGACTAAAGGATAGAGAGAAGGGATAGGCAGAAAGCGGGGACACCTGCAACACTAAACACGCGTCGCGCGATACACAATTGCTGCCATCACGCGTGTAAGGCCACATGCACTAACTTTATTTCAAATCGACAGTGATAAAATTCACTACCCATACCAGAGTTAGGTTTTAAAATCCTGAAAAACGCTTATTGGGAAAGATGACATTAGATGGGTTTACGTTTGAAAACATGACAGTACCCAGACACCACATGGGGATTGAAGTGAACAGGAGGTGGTAGAAAATGCACATTTTGAACGCAGCCACCTAGCTCCCTTAAATTCGTATATTTGGGTTCCTTAGGGTTTGCTGACAAAGAATATGTAAAACGTTACGCAAATAGTCTAGGAATTACCAAGTTATGGCCAAAATAAAATAGTGGGGGTGCCTGACAGCATGAAATCATTTCTGCTCATAAAATTTTTTTATAACGTGTTTGAAGAAACATTACGTTACGGAAATAGCCTACCATGTTAACTCCTATTTGATTGGAGCGCAACAAATGAAAGACTAAACACGATTGGTCGGACTATAAATACTATCTTGTGTTGTCAGGGGAAACGTGAGAAAGGGGTACTTTTTTGAAAAGATGTGTAGACGTGGTGTGATTGGGTAGAGCTGCGAATATACACAATTCAGAGCGTCTGTTCATTGCCACATCTTGTAATAAACCTACTAAGAAGCAGTGCGTTGAGCACCAGTGTATATTTTTTATAAAATAAAGCCTGGGACATCGGCAGATCGGAGTTGTGCTATATTCATTGCCAGTCAACGAAACTGTTTATTATTATTTCCATGAATTGTGGTAAGCTTGAAATATTCAATATCTTTTAATGAAAATTGAATGTAAATTGATAATTTATGTCTGTATATATGTGTGGTTCAGTAGCGAACATGATGTAAAGCCTATAGTGCTCCAGCCTGAACAGAAGGTGTCGGAGGAAAGTAAAACTGCATGGAATGGCCAAACAGTACACTGACACCTAGATTATTAACTAGAAAGAAATAATGCTGGAATTGCAGAGGCGTAGTAACCATTAGGGAGGGAAATACTGGTATAAAGTATTTCAGATGAAGCTGACAGTTGGCCTAACGCTCTGAACTCAATGTTTGTGATGTATTGTGCTCAGTGTAGAAATGGAGTATAAATTAGTTCTGACGTAGAAGGTACAACCTTCTTGTTTCAGGGACCGTGGTCTTAAAGTTATTGAGCAGCACCTGGTCAGAGCTTTGCTGAAGCCAGAGGTGGACAGCATACTCCTTGGTCCATATAGCATCCAGTGGGGTGGCTCCAGAACTCATTACAGTAATCAAGCAGAGGAGTCCTTTACTGCAGTCATCACGCAAGATAAGAGAGTGTGGCCATGGAGCTCAACATTATGTACCCCCATCTTAAAATGACATTATAAACTAAAATTAAGAGGGGAATTTAATTGTTTTAATACCAGGAACTGAGAACATCTCCAATACTAGTTCCAATAGAAACAAACTATTGAAGTCATGATGACAAATACCAACAGAGCTTGAACAAAACAAAACCAGTATTACCTCATATTACCACTACACAACTGACACACATAGGATACCATTAATAATATATGTCACTACACGAATCATATTAATAAATTCTGTACATATAACTTATAATTAAAATTGATTGTGATTCCTGGTTCCCTTTGTATTTGAATCAGGACACATATACATTCATGACAGCAATGAATACATATTGTTATTTGAAAAGTTGTCAGTGACTCCTTTAAGATATCCTCTTAGAGTGTTTTATGTATGTGAGTGTCACAGTGTTGTCAAGTGTGGTGGAATAAATTAAATTGTTTATCTGTCTGTTGTTGTTATGACTTACACTTCATCATACACATACCCTAGACATATAACGTAGTCATCACACTATTCCAGAATAATTCTGACTGAGGTATACATATGTGGCAGTAAGTAAGGTTATCTATAATACACTACTCTTATTAGATATAGATACCTTCACAGCTGATCTCAGTCAGTATACTAAGTCCCCTATAAATATTTATAACATCCCATTTTACCACAACTGTCTTAGGCTATATTTTGTTTTAAACTGTGTCTTAGGCTATATTTTGTTTTAAACTGTGTCTTAGGCTATAATGTTTTGTTTTACACTGTGTCTTAGGCTATATTTTGTTTTAAACTGTGTCTTAGGCTATATTTTGTTTTAAACTGTGTCTTAGGCTATATTTTGTTTTAAACTGTGTCTTAGGCTATATTTTGTTTTAAACTGTGTCTTAGGCTATATTTTGTTTTAAACTGTGTCTTAGGCTATATTGTGTTTTAAACTGTGTCTTGGGCTATATTTTGTTTTAAACTGTGTCTTAGGCTATATTTTAAGAAACAGATTAATTTCAAGGCAGGTAAGTCAAGCCCAACTACCTTATTTTTTTATTGTAAAGTAAGTTTGGCTAAAAATTCATTTTTAGTTTTAAATTAGAGAAAAAAATCTACTCTTGTATATTTCATTAGCAACTTGTAGAGAATAAATTTGTGGTAAGACGTTTATGCCTACTTTGATAAGGTAAAAAAAAAAAAAATTAAAGTTGGAAATTTAAAAAGGAAAAACTGAAGTTTCTTCTACTAACTTGCATTAGAGTTTATATCTTTTGAAGGGACGGGGAACCACATAAAAAAGAGTAGACTCGTCAAAATAAACAAACCCATAGAAAAAATAATTCCCTACTCAAAGGCGCATTGATAATTTATAATTGGATTATTATATCTACATCTCACTGATCACGCTAAGGTACTGTGAGTTGTACATATAATAATTTGTATGCAGAGGTTCCCTGAGATTTGACAATTATTTCAAGTGTTCCTTCGGGATTAAAAGGTTGAGTAAGGCTGAACTAACAGATAATCTGGTAAATCTCTAGGAGGTGGAAGGGGTAAAAATAATTTTTAACCTCGGATAAATTTCTATCAAGCCCCCTCCTATCTTTACTTAAAAGCGCGTGTACCTAGCATTAAACGTATTTTCTCAACATTCCCAGTGAAAACCCGCAAGTTAGCTGACTCCAATTCATTTTATTTGTGAACTGTATAAGAGATGGAGTGATCTTTTCCTTGAAGTGAAGTTAACTTTCGGTAAAATATTTAGCTTTTATTGTCTACAGCTCTGACGATGTTGCAGGAAGCGGATCATGCGGCAAAGATGAGAACCACGTATAGGCTGGACGTTTTCCAAAGTCTAGATACTATCAAACCTGGAAGCATTAGTGTTTCTAAAGTAGATTCCCACAGCTACTGGATTGTCGACCGCAGCTGTATGTGAACCCGGGTAACCTCAATCTTCACTCGTGGGTTACATGTCACCACATCCCACCAGGTCATTGTTACTAATGCACACAAAACTAGTGATCTGTGATTCCTGTAAATGCATAAATCCTTGATTCCATTCCGGTTGTCTTCGTTCTGGAAGTTCTCGATCGATACCTGACTTTGTGACAACCGTTTTTGTGGATGGAAACTTTCTGCCGGGGACTTACAAGTGTCACATTAGCCAGCGAGCACGTGACCAACGGAATCCGTGAGAGTACATTGTCATCATCTTGTTCCTTTTTGCTCCATATAAAGCATGGAGCCACCACTACAATTAATGGGACACAAGTAATACAGAACACAGAAAATCGCCCCAAACAAAGGAATGTTGGGTGTTAGGGCGTAGGGTTTATGACATGTTAGTAATGTTAGACAGAATTCGACAATGTATGAGGAAGAAAATGATGAAAGTTTTAATACTCTTGTTCGGGATTATTTAAAAATAATTGATGAAAGTTTTAATACTCTTGTTCGGGATTATTTAAAAATAATTGATGACAGTTTTAATACTCTTGTTCGGGATTATAAAAAAAAAAAAAAAAAAATGATGACAATTTTAAAGTTCGGAATTATTATTTAAAAAAAAATCATGAATGGAAAAGATGTTTTACTTTGTGCTTCGTCCAAGACAATAGAACTAGCCATCCGTAGAATCCAGATACAATGAAATGCATTAACGTTCTAGGCTTTACAGCCCAATACATAACTTTTATCTTCTGTCTGAAGCGAATAAGCCCCATAAACATAAAAACACCATAACAATTTATTCAGTTGTAGATGTCGGACGGACGCTAACTTTCAATAAACTCAGTTCCCAATAAATCCACGTGTGATGTTTGAGCGGAAAATTACGGCCCACAGCGACTTGGCGTAAGAACATTGATTTAACAACAAAATCTATTCGGAACACTACACTGATCAAATGCTTTATCTTAAAAAATAACAAAAAATTACCCCATTTGACAATAATTCCCCCGGGGGAAAGAATCAAATCTTAAGAGCGGAATCAACCATTATCTTTGTCGAATTTTCGCGTACATTTTTTTTCTTGTTTCATCTGCTAATAGTGAAAGCCTTTCTGTTTATGCGGGCTAACCCAGGCTCTACGATTGATCTATATTGAAAATATGCATTTGCCAAATTATGGGCAACTCGCAGCCATTCAAGTATGAAAATCGTATTGTAAATCTTGGCATCTCCCATCTTTCCCACACACACAGACACTCACACACACACATACCTCCCATCTTCTCATCTGACATCTTCAGTACCGTCATCAGTGGCGTAACTACAAAATAATTGTCCCCCGAGCACAAATTAAATGGGGCTTTCCTTATATAAAGGGCTTAACAAATATAATCTATATACGACAAATCTGTACCACAAAGGTAACTACTTACTTTATCATCATCATCATCATCATCATCATAACCTTCATCTTACGAAGGAGCATAGGCGGCCAACTAATTTATGCTAGGGTTTCCTGTCTTATGCCATCCGCTCAAGATTTTTCCATACCTCTTTTTTCTCTATCATTTCTGTGTGCAGAAATTGTGACATTCTGTGACGACTTTTAACAATAGAACAAAGAAAATTAATAGGGCACATAAAGACTAAGGGTCTTACTTTCATAGGCTCAATTGGTACTGGGGCCTCCAGGAAATTCCCGCAAGGTAGTTACGCCGCTGAATGTCATGGATCTTTTAACCATTGCTGGTGTTTTCAAAGGATCACAGTCTGGCACTAAGAGCTACCCAAGTGTGTTAAAACTGCTATCCTGTTTTGAATGGATGATTAATTGGCATAGGCCCGTTAAAACGTGGCATCAGGGATGTCTGACTCATATGTTCTATTATCTTTCCTTCTTCCACCACCATTCGGTCTCTCCACGGTGCATGCCTGCGATACGCGCCATTAAGAAGGGGGAAAACAAATAGCAATGTGGACACACTCTAGTGTCGTCTTTAGAATATGACACGAGACCAGCTGCAGAATCCAGGCACATTGAGACTGAACGACAACAAAAATGGGGAGTTTAAAATTTAATGATCTCGAGAAAGACTGAGAGTATTGGCCAGATGTAGAGGAAATATTCTGTTATTTGATGGAGGGCCGTACTGGGAAGACGATCCCCACAGGGAATTATGGAATATTTCTTACACTTCTTATTTCCGACAATTAATATCTCCCATGCTTCACATTTCCCAAATTTTACATCTCTCACGCTTCACTTGTCCCACATTTAATTTCCCCCACCGCAACCCTTTTTGAGGGTTGGAGTGGCTAAGAGGTATAGCGTCGACCTCTAAATTCTAAAGGTGCCGAGTTCACTCCCCGTACAGGGAATATAACTGATGGACATTTATTAGTGGTTCCAAATGGAAACCCCTCCCCCAACCGATCTTCTGCGTGGTAAGAACGGATGCCTAGACTTCTCTCACTTTTGGGGTGACAAAATAGGAGATCCCGTGTGCAAGTTGCGCACGTTAAAAATCCATCGGCAGTTGGAAATCGTAAAGAGTAGGTCATACGGCTGCTGCCCTGGCAAAATTTAACAATTTTGAAACCTACCCACCACAAAAATATTATAGAATGTGTGATTCCGGTATACACACACTGGGAGCCTCGCCGGTGCTACGGAGTTTCGTGCACTACGCTGAGATCCTCCTTGTGTGATCTAAGGGAGGAGATTGGAGCACTGATGAAGTTGACTGTGAGCAATGAACATGGTCCTTAAAATCAAACAAACCAAACCAACACCTCTCCCACATCACATTTCCCACATTTAACATGTCTCACACATCACATTTCCCATATTTAACATGTCTCTCACTTGACATTTGTCACATTTAACATGTCTCTCTTGATATTTCCCACATTTAACATCTCTCCCACATCACATTTCCCATATTTAACATGTCTCTCACTTGACATTTCCCACATTTAACATCTCTCCCACATCACATTTCCCATATTTAACATGTCTCTCACGTGACATTTCTCTCATTTAACATGTCTCTCTTGACATTTCCTACATTTAACATCTCTCCCACATCTCATTTCCCATATTTAACATGTCTCTCACTTGACATTTCCCACATTTAACATCTCTCCCACATCACATTTCCCACATTTAACATGTCTCTCACTTGACATTTCCCACATTTAACATCTCTCCCACTTGACATTTCCCACATTTAACATCTCTCCCACTTCACGCCACCAAGAATGATTTGTCCAATGTCATCAGCTGCCCGAGTAGTATATACCTTCAAAACTCTCCGGTGCCATCTGCTCAAGGTCTTTCCATGTTTTCTTTATCTCTTTCTTGTCTTTCCTCAGCTGCCTTCTTTCCTTCTTGGGATTTTCTGTATCCCTCTTCCTCTCTTTCCTTGGGGATTCCAGAACAAAGACTGCCTTGTTGTGCTATGAACAGATTTTTCTCACGCGTGTTGGATAGGTGCTCTTCTCGTAGTTTCTTCCAAGGCCGCTGATCTGGTTCTTATCATCAGGTTCACATTGGTGATCTTGTCATTCAGTTTCAATTCTATTCTATGCAAGCATCTATTTATAATCATTTTTCCAATGTAAAACTACCATTTTGCCGTCCTCGTAAGTGGGTTGGTACACGGGAAGAATTATGTCACAGACCCGCACATCCTTCGCATCTGTTCCAAACGATCACATATTTATCTTGCTAGACCGTGAAATATCCAGTCTGTAAGACACATTGAATTTACGCTACTCTCGTCTGAATTCCAGGGTTTGGCTTATAAACAAGATCCTGAAGGACCTTCACGATGTGTATCCTGGAAATAGGCAACCTTTGAGTTACCTAGCTAATGCTTCATGGATGAAGTAGACACACCAGAGTCGTCCGACATCACGAATCTCCCTGTGACGAAACGTGTTAAAAACCCAACTTAGTTCACTAAGCTTCGGGGAGTCACGTGAGTCTCAAGCTTAACTTCAGCTTTTACCTGATTGTATGTGTGCAGGAATATCTCACAATGAATAGATGACAAGCGAAAGAAGCTGGGAAGTAGCTATGTACAGCACGTGGTGAGTCCCAAGGAGAGTCCACAACCAGAGCATATCAACTTACACCTGTATATTCGGAAAGCCCCCAATGGATGGCGGAGAATGAAGAGTTTGTTACCTCCCTTTTCCTTCCAACTTAAAACCAGATGTGAGGATTATTTAAATGTACGACAAGCCAAACTAGAATACCCGGGAAAAAAATATGGAACTCGTGAGTTGTGTCATCAAGTTTACGTAACTTTCTTATTTCCCAACCTCCTTCTTCTTCTTCGTACTCTCTCAGACATCTACTTGAATATTTTCAAAGAAAGTAGTGGTCAAATTAAGGCAATTTGTATTTCTATGGTGTTTTATCATGGATAACTATCCCAATCAATTTTGTCGTGAAACATTCTAAATCCACATATCTAAATTAAAAGGTAAATGTAAAGCCTAACGAATTAATTCAATACAAGGAAAGAGGAATGGTAAAAGAACAGTGCTGTCACAATGGCGTACAAAAATCCTCCTTTTTCTACTTCGTCTGCAAAATTGTAACGCTTTCACGTTTGATAGTAAAGCCTACAGCAGCATACACGCCTTTCTAAAAATAAAACGTGTACTGTATTTCTTAGAAAAACCTTGAGATACGCACACTGCTTAATGACCTAGATAAAATACTAGCATTAATGTCATTATATACACTGCGTAATGAAAAGACAGAAGGACTTAGGATAGAGAGAGAGAGAGAGAGGTACTGAGGAACGTATGCAACACTAACACGCAGTCTCGCGATATAAATTAATGCCACCCCCAACGCGAAAGGCATGAAGCACTAAATTTTTTTCAAATAGACAGTGATAAAAAACACTACCAATACGGGGTAAGGTTTTAAAAAACATGTTTAATGCTTATTAGGAAACATGACACAATACTGTTTTACGTTTGAAATCCTGACAGTACAGAAGACACCCCATCGTATCGAAGTGAACGGGTGGTAGAAGAAAATACATATTTTGAACGCAGCCACTTAGCTCCATTAAATTTATATATTCGGGTTCCATAGGACTTGCTGACAAAGAATATGTTAAGTGTTACGCAAATAGTTTAGGAATTAACAAATTATAGCCAAAATATTATAGGGGTGCTGTCTGACACCACCAGATCATAATTGCTCAGTGGCATGTTTTAAAACCACTATTTTACGGGAAATAGGCCAAGTTAAATCCGATTTGATTGGCTAGAATAATATGTAAGGCTAAACATGATTAGTCGATTGCAAATACTATTTTTGGTTGTTAATAGAAACGATAGAAAGAGTACATTTTTTTCAAATGCTTTTGTAAACATGGTCCCATTGGCTAGACCATTTGATATAGTCAATTAGGAGCGTCAGTTCAGGGCCACATTTTGAAAATAAACTTACTAAGAAACAAGTGCGTTGAGATCCAGCTCATATTTTTCTAAATAAAAGTCTGGGACAGAGGCAGATCGGAATTGTGCCATAATTCATCGCCAGTCAACGTATTTGTTTATTATTTCCATGAATTGTGGTAAGCTAGCCCTATTTGATATCTTTTTGATGAAAATTGAATGTGAATTGATAATGTATGTCTGTATGTGTGTGGTTCAGTAATAACCAAAAGGCAAAACCTAGATATTGCTCCAACATGAACAAAACTTGTCGCAGAGGAGTGAAACTGCATGGGATTGCCAAATAGTACTATGACACTTATCTTATTGAATAGAAGGGAATAATGCTGGAATTGCAGAGGCGTTGTAACCATTAGGGAGAGGAATACTTGTGTATATTGTTCATGAGAAGCTAACAGTTGGCCTACCGCGCTGAACTCTGTGTTTGTTATGTATTGTGTTTCAGTGTGGAAATAGATTATAAATTAGTTCTGAAGTAGGAGGTACGACCTTCTTGTTTCAGGGACCGTGGTCCTAACGTGTTGAAGCAGCACCTGGTCTGAGTTTTGCTGAATCCAGAGGCTGGCAGCATACTCCTTGGTCAAGATAGCGACCAGTATTGTTTCTCAAGGAAACGGTGAAGCAAGCGAGCAGTGGAGACTGTTTCCTGCCGCCCTCACAGAAGATAAGATTCGTTGGCCAGAGCAGCTCAATCTTATGTACCCCCCTCTAAAATTGACAGTATATTAAATAAAGAGGGACAAGTAATTGTTTCAAATGACAGGAACTGTGAACTTTTCCAATACTATTTCCACCAGAAACAGACACTTGAAGTCATGATGACTAACAACCACCTAGCTTGAAAAAGCCAGTATTACCTCATAGTACTACATCACAACTTACACACATATTGTAATAATAATAATATATGTCAATACAAAGATCATATCTATAATAGTGTACATACAACTTGTAATTACATTTGATTGTGATTCCTGGTTCACTTTGTAGTTGAATCAGGATATCTATTATTGAAAGAAATTAATACATATTTTTAAAGTTAAACTTGACTTATTAAGATAGTCTTATAGAGTGTTCTATGTGTGTGAGTGTCACCGTGTTGTAAAGTATTGTGGATTAAACTAAATTGTTTATCTGTCTGTTGGTTGTTGTGAACATACACTTCATCACTTTCATAACCCTAGACATTCAACGTAGTCATTACAATATTCCAGAATAAGCCTGACTGAGGTATAAATGTGGTAGCAAGTAAGGTTATCTGTAATACACCACACTTATTAGATACAGATACCTTCACAGCTGATCTCAGTCAGTACACTAAGTCCCCTATAAATATTTATACCATCCCACTTTACCACATATATTGGGGTCCTGTCCGGGATTTTGAATCTTCTCCTATTGCATATATTGGGGTTAATTCACTTCAGGGAATAAATAAAAATTAAAAAGGTATTCTTGGGTGAAAAAATAAGGTTGAGCTCTCAGTGCCTGTGGTTGTCCTTAGAAAATTATTTATAGATTGAATTGTTTAGTTAAATATTGTATACATTTGCCTGTTAAAAAATGGCGGACCTAGCAAAATGTCGATCTGCTGCTGTGCAGGCTGCTAAAGAGTTAGTAATGGACGGGCAAGTTATGATTGCCTATGTCACTACTGAATGTGACAAATATATTGAACGTGAAGAAAGAAAATTTGAAGCAGAAAGAAAATTAGAATCTGAAAGATTAGAAAAAGAGGCTGAAGGAAAGTTAGAGGCTGAAAAATAAATTAAGAGGCTGCAGATTGAGGCTGACAAAGAGGCTAAAGCATTGGAGGCAGATAGGGAGATTAAAAGGCTCCAATTAGAAGAAGAACAAAAGGCAGAGAAAAGCTGAGAAAAGTCCAGATTGGCTGCAGAAAGGGAAGCCGAAGAAAGGAGACAGGCTGCAGAAAGGGAAGCAGAAAAGGAGGAGAAGAGATTACAAAGGGAACATGAGTTACGACTAAGGGAGTTGGAATTTCAAGGCCATGCTCCTGAAAATGGTGCCAGTCCCTTTACCTCTGATGCCACTGCTAGTCAGGGAGCCTCAACCTCAGCTATGAACTTTCATTTAGATCATTTTGTTGAGAAAGAAGATGATATCGAGAGCTATCTAAATAGATATGAACTATTAGCTACCACGTATGGGTTAGAGAGAGAAAGGTGGAGCTTAAAGTTATCTCAAGGGCTTCGTGGTACGGCTTATGAAGTTTTTGCCAAAATGAGCAGAGATGATCAAGAAAATTATGACATGCTAAAGCAGGCTCTTTTGTTAAGATATGAAAAGAATGGTGAATTTTATAGAAAAAAATTTAGGAATGCTAAACTACTGTCAGGTGAAACCTATCACCAGTTCTCTGCACGGTTAGAGACATACTTGGAGAAATGGACTTCTCTGGGGAAAACCCAAGATCTTAAGGAAATGATCCTTATAGAACAACTAAGAGAGTCCATGGCTCCAGACCTGAGAAAGTTTCTCATGGAACAAGGTGCAGAGAGGCTGGGTGAGTTACTAAATGTTGCTGAAAGGTATCAAGCAGCTCAAGCAGAGGTAACAGGTAATAAGAAGAGGCAGGTAGACAATTATCAGGCACCACAAAACTTTAATGAATTTGATCATAGAGATCAAAACAAAGGTAAGCACCAGTTTGATAGGCCACGTTATGACTATAAAAATAAAAACCCACAATTCAATGAAAGGAAATATGATAACAGGAAACCCTTCAGACAGGAAGGAAAATATTGTCAAATATGCAGGATGCATAATCATAATACTAGTGAATGTGGTAGGAAAGTTCCTCCATATCACGCGGCATGCATGATAACAGTGGACAAGGGGAAGAAGAAACTGACAGAGAATCATATAAATCTTCAACATCCCCCCATCTGTGAAGAAGTGACATGTAATGGTGCCAAGGTTAGGTGCCTTTACGATTCAGGTTTAGAATATGACTCAGTTGTGAGTGCAACCCTAGTGCACCCTGAACAGTATACCACAGAGAAAGTGGAGATACAAGGGGCCGTAAAGGGAATATCCACCATGACACTTCCCGTAGCCGAGATCAATGTAGAGACAAGGTACGTGGAAGGAGTGATTAGAGCAGCCGTGTGTGACGACCCTAATTACCCGCTGGTGTTAGGAAGCAAATATGTTTTTCTAGGAAGCCCTGTAAAACCTGTGGTAATGGCCACGCTTCAGGTCAGGTCGACCCCTAGTAGAACGGAGGAGGAACCACCACTAGTTTATTCTCATAAGCAGATGAGAAAGGCCCAGGCAAAAGATAAAACATTAAAACCTTGCTTTGGTAAATTGCCAACAAGCCATGCACACCCTAAGAAAGGACAATTTTATTTGAAGGAAGGACTGCTCTTCAGGAAAGCTAGAGCAGGATCCAAAGAACAGGGACAATTGGTATTACCAACCCCCTACAGGGAAAAAGTGATGGCACAAGCTCATGTTGTACCAGACGGTGGACACCAGAGAAATGGGACCACCCGTCAAAGGACATCGGAAAAAATTCTACTGGCCCCAAGTAGCTGCTGATATTGCACAATTTGTGGGGGCCTGTGAAAAATGTAGCAAGGTACAGTCCCCAAGTTGGGAAAATCATAATCAGATGCCAGCCAAGCATTCTGAAACATATGGGCCTAACAATAACAAGGAAAATAACAATAATAAGGTTGACATAGAGGATAGGTATCCACCTTCCCCCCAACAGTGTTCACCAAAAATAATTAGATTCGCAACTCTGAGAAAGGCATCCAGAGAAAATAGAAACTCAGACCAGTCAACCCAGGAACAGTTTGAAGCCGCATTTAGGGAGCTGGCTGACATTGACATTGAAGATGATCCGCCTAAGTTAAAACCGAAACAAATTGTTAACAGAAGAACAGTGGGCAGTGGACGAGTGAGCAATTCGGAAAATGCTCACAGCGCTTCACAATATGGCTATTAACTTAGCCTTAAAAGGGCACTGGTGACATTGGTAGTCACCCGACCCTACACCGTCCAAGGGGAAGTAGTGTTCGGACCCTGGATGGAGATAACCCACACATCTTATAGCAATGCTAAGGGCGAATTGATTTCTGATGCAGAAACTCATTTCCCCACATATTATCTTAATTCACCAGATTGTCGGTAGGCGGAACTATAGTTGGTGAATATGGCCTCCATTTGAGTGGCACATTATAGAACATTATAAATATATTATTAGAAGGGTGTTTCCACATTCAATCACGCCTGAGATCAGACCAATTGTTGGCTGTGAACATTTCGGAGGAGCAGAGTGTCTCCATTGTTGCCTTTTTGAATTGAGGATAGTCCGAGTGTTTATTAAGGCTGATCAGGAAATTATTGGATCCCCTACACAACTCAGATATCACCATATAGATCAACTCCTCATAACGTACAAATTGAGGAACATCTAATATTCTCGGGACATGTCGTTGAACAGACTCAGAGAAGAGAAATGGTGAATATTGATTGCTTAGCAGCATTAAGACAAGCAGTAACACTTGCCGCTGTTCAGTAATATAACTGAAATGGATTCTTGGATTGCAGAGGTCTGAGGCAACCTTCGTCAGTAGTGCTTACTTTGAATTGACCCACCTGCATTAATCCATGATCAAAATAAAATCAGAGAAACGTTGATGCAGATTTTCTAAGCCGCCATCCGTGCGATGAAAATCAAAGAAATCACCAGGAATAATATTAAATTTCTCTATGTGTATATAGAATTATAGACTGACATATAACGTCTGTTTTAAGTGGGGAGAATTTGTCGTGAAACATTCTAAATCCACATATCTAAATTAAAAGGTAAATGTAAAGCCTAACGAATTAATTCAATAAAAGGAAAGAGGAATGGTAAAAGAACAGTGCTGTCACAATGGCGTACAAAAATCCCCCTTTTTCTACTTCGTCTGCAAAATTGTAACGCTTTCACGTTTGATAGTAAAGCCTACAGCAGCATACACGCCTTTCTAAAAATAAAACCTGTACTGTATTTCTTAGAAAAACCTTGAGATACGCACACTGCTTAATGACCTAGATAAAATACTAGCATTAATGTCATTATATACACTGCGTAATGAAAAGACAGAAGGACTTAGGATAGAGAGAGAGAGGTACTGAGGAACGTATGCAACACTAACACGCAGTCTCGCGATATAAATTAATGCCACCCCCAACGCGAAAGGCATGAAGCACTAAATTTTTTTCAAATAGACAGTGATAAAAAACACTACCAATACGGGGTAAGGTTTTAAAAAACATGTTTAATGCTTATTAGGAAACATGACACAATACTGTTTTACGTTTGAAATCCTGACAGTACAGAAGACACCCCATCGTATCGAAGTGAACGGGTGGTAGAAGAAAATACATATTTTGAACGCAGCCACTTAGCTCCATTAAATTTATATATTTGGGTTCCTTAGGACTTGCTGACAAAGAATATGTTAAGTGTTACGCAAATAGTTTAGGAATTAACAAATTATAGCCAAAATATTATAGGGGTGCTGTCTGACACCACCAGATCATAATTGCTCAGTGGCATGTTTTAAAACCACTATTTTACGGGAAATAGGCCAACAAGTTAAATCCGATTTGATTGGCTAGAATAATATGTAAGGCTAAACATGATTAGTCGATTGCAAATACTGTTTTTGGTTGTTAATAGAAACGATAGAAAGAATACATTTTTTTCAAATGCTTTTGTAAACATGGTCCCATTGGCTAGACCATTTGATATAGTCAATTAGGAGCGTCAGTTCAGGGCCACATTTTGAAAATAAACTTACTAAGAAACAAGTGCGTTGAGATCCAGCTCATATTTTTCTAAATAAAAGCCTGGGACAGAGGCAGATCGGAATTGTGCCATAATTCATCGCCAGTCAACGTATTTGTTTATTATTTCCATGAATTGTGGTAAGCTAGCCCTATTTGATATCTTTTTGATGAAAATTGAATGTGAATTGATAATGTATGTCTGTATGTGTGTGGTTCAGTAATAACCAAAAGGCAAAACCTAGATATTGCTCCAACATGAACAAAACTTGTCGCAGAGGAGTGAAACTGCATGGGATTGCCAAATAGTACTATGACACCTATCTTATTGAATAGAAGGAAATAATGCTGGAATTGCAGAGGCGTTGTAACCATTAGGGAGAGGAATACTTGTGTATATTGTTCATGAGAAGCTAACAGTTGGCCTACCGCGCTGAACTCGGTGTTTGTTATGTATTGTGTTTCAGTGTGGAAATAGATTATAAATTAGTTCTGAAGTAGGAGGTACGACCTTCTTGTTTCAGGGACCGTGGTCCTAACGTGTTGAAGCAGCACCTGGTCTGAGTTTTGCTGAATCCAGAGGCTGGCAGCATACTCCTTGGTCAAGATAGCGACCAGTATTGTTTCTCAAGGAAACGGTGAAGCAAGCGAGCAGTGGAGACTGTTTCCTGCCGCCCTCACAGAAGATAAGATTCGTTGGCCAGAGCAGCTCAATCGTATGTACCCCCCTCTAAAATTGACAGTATATTAAATAAAGAGGGACAAGTAATTGTTTCAAATGACAGGAACTGTGAACTTTTCCAATACTATTTCCACCAGAAACAGACACTTGAAGTCATGATGACTAACAACCACCTAGCTTGAAAAAGCCAGTATTACCTCATAGTACTACATCACAACTTACACACATATTGTAATAATAATCATATATATCAATACAAAGATCATATCTATAAATAGTGTACATACAACTTGTAATTACATTTGATTGTGATTCCTGGTTCACTTTGTAGTTGAATCAGGATATCTATTATTGAAAGAAATTAATACATATTTTTAAAGTTAAACTTGACTTAATAAGATAGTCTTATAGAGTGTTCTATGTGTGTGAGTGTCACCGTGTTGTAAAGTATTGTGGATTAAACTAAATTGTTTATCTGTCTGTTGGTTGTTGTGAACATACACTTCATCACTTTCATAACCCTAGACATTCAACGTAATCATTACTATATTCCAGAATAAGCCTGACTGAGGTATAAATGTGGCAGCAAGTAAGGTTATCTGTAATACACCACACTTATTAGATACAGATACCTTCACAGCTGATCTCAGTCAGTACACTAAGTCCCCTATAAATATTTATACCATCCCACTTTACCACAAATTTTATATTATCTTTCGCTCAGTCCTTTCTGATTACGTCGTGCGTATCATGTAATCTTTCTTTCTCCATCATGCCGTTTATTCAAAAGCAAATTAACCACCCATACATCCTTCTCTCTCTCTCGTTCTCTCTCTCACTTCCCTTTCTATTCATTTTCATCTATTCTCGTATAAAAAAAAACACACACACATGTTATTCAGCCACTAAATTCATTTTAGTTTGCAGGTCCATGACAAGTGCGAATGGTGCTCTGGGTCAGTCGACAAGCGAACAGTTTCTAGACTTTTCCAACAAGTCACAATTAAATTCGCGTGCTCAGCCACGTTAATGAAAATTGTACAGCAGACGTGAAACATGAGTTCTGTATATAATTGGCTATGGGTGGCTGCCCTTGCGGAAATGAACCACTGAGTCTCTTACAAATGGCGGCTCCATCTCCCTGCGTGATGGGATCTGCGGGCTATCTCTTCCCGCTACGACTTCGATTCTTCTCGCTCCGCACCGTTTATTTTTATGGTTGCTTTTTGTTTTAATTACTGCCCCGACTCGCCTTGTATGTTGTATGATCTTTATCATTAACCATACGGCCTCTTGGAGTCATGTTTCTAGAATGTATGCAAATGCATGAATGTTTATATAAACGCATTTGTATGTGTATTTGTATGTGTATTTGTATGCGTATTTGTATTTGTATGTGTATTTGTATGTTGTCGTAAATTTTTGATAGGTTAGAAGATAGTTATCGTCCCGTCTGAGCAGAGGTGATAGTGGTAAATATGGGAGAATAAAGTTGTAAGAAATAGATTTCACGAGTAAATAGTTAAGGAGAAGATCTGTCTCTGGACTGAATAGTTTATCTAGTCCAGCCTATCTATACGACTATATTGTAGTGTAAGACAATCTTTCAACCCCTTATCTCTAGAAAAATAAGTTTAACTAAACACACCCACACACAATGATGTGACAACAAGACACACAAAACGTGAAAACTATGGTTAATTGGGTATGGGTCTGACCAACACACAAATTTAAGTTCTTTTTGTCGTTTATGATCATTAAACTTTTTACAACATCAAACATATAGAGAAAACAATAAATCATGTTTACAGACATATGAAAATAACCGAATAAGTGCCCTCCCCTTTGTTGAGAAAGGATCCCAAAAGAAGTTAATAACCCAAAAGTCAAAGATGAACACTAGGTTACAGAATAGACTGTGAAGAACAAGTTCCCCACTAAATTACTACTCAGCTTGAGTATGATCCAAGAAAGTTATCCCGATCAATCATGGATACATGCCTATACAGATGGATCAGCAACTAATGCTGTTAGGAATGGAGGTGCCGGTATCTTTATCTCATATCCTGACATCCACTATGAGACTAGGCACATTCCCACTGGTAAATTCTGTTCCAACTATACAGCTGAGGTTCAAGCTCTAGAGCAAGCTGCAAATATGATTTATAACACCAACTCTGACTGCCACCAGGTAGTCACCCTCACAGATGCACTGTCTGTCCTGCAAGCTCTCAAGGGTGGTAAACTCCCGCATCTGAGAAATGAACTAAACAAGGTAGCTGCCAAAAAGAGAACCATACTTCAGTGGGTACCATCTCATTGTGGTGTACCCGGAAATGAAAAGGCAGATAAACTTGCAAAAAAGGGAGGAGAATGTGAACAAGAAGATAATGAAGTCACATACTTTGAGAAAAAGAGAGCTATCCAGACTATCAGAAGAGAACAGAACCAACCCAAAGATGACTATCACACTCTCGACCGGCAGGGACAGATAACTATTTTTCGCCTCAGGACAGGGCATAACAAACTGAATAAACACATGCACAAGCTACGATTGTCTGCTTCACCACTGTGCACATGTGGATTAAACGAACAAACTGCTGAGCATGTTCTACAGGATTGTCCTCTGTATGACCAGTTAAGAAAGATATACTGGCCCAATGACTCAACACTAAACTCAAAGCTATATGGAGCTAAAGAGGAACTTCAAACAACAGTCGAATTCATCATGAGAACTCGTCTGACGGTGTAAACATCAAAGATGCGATCGCAAGAAGAAGAAGAAGACTACTCAGTAAAGTACACAAGTTTAGCGAAATAAAAGAAGAAGTTAGTACAATGATTGTAACAAAGGAAAATATTCCCCCCCTCTCTCTCTCTCTCTCTCTCTCTCTCTCTCTCTCTCTCACGTGGCCACAAACAATCTCGCTTACTCACTCGTGGTGTTGAATCCCTTGAAAAAATTACAATAGTTCCTGAACCTATACTGTCAGGTAGGTTGCCCAAATATGGCCCCATTCTAGCCTATATATCGAATAATAATTACAAGGTGAACGCCGAATTTGGTGGTTTAATTTTCCCTGGATGAAATAAGTGTCACCGCGAATAGTTACTGAAGCAAGACGTGCTCTGGACGTTCACAGTTGCAAAAGGAGACAAGTAATTCCCGTATGCTAAGCATCTGGTTGCTAAGACAAATGTTACAACATGTAAAAATGATGATGATGGTAAATCCTATCGGCTGGCTCTATGGTGAGTGCCGATTTTGAAACAGCGTAGTTTTCTGGATCACTCTGTTGCTACGGCTGTCAATCGTCAGGAATATATGTTCTTTCGTATGCCCAGTGGGCTGGAAAAATTGAATAAATAATTCTGGGTAATGTACAGTCCAGTTACGATTTTATATTAATGTTTATTTGTCTCTTGGGCCCAACCGGTTCACGAAGGAACTTGGGACTTGTAGCCACGAAGAAGACACCATTAATCTTTCACTGAATGAAGAAAGAGGACCGAACTAGCCCAAAAATCGAAGACCTAAAATAATAATAATGGTAATGGTAAGACCGCTGGCCGCTGGTTTTGATCAGGTGCTATATTAGGAAGAAAAGAATATTTATGAAAAAACTGCTACTATCCTTTCCACCCGTACGTTTTCCGCTATGGCATGTCTCGAAAAAGGGTATGCGCCCTCCCCCGTTATTGCCCGCGAGAAAATGAACAGCGCACAAAGTCAATTATTATTTAATTTATCCATACGCGCACTTTTACAAAAATCGCCTGTCACTACTAGCTATTTGTCGGCGTCTGTTGTTTTGTCACATGACATTAACACTAGTCACTTATATAATTTCACACATTGAAATATAATGCGAATTCTATTCTGTCGCTCATCCGTCACGCGTAATAATCTCAGTCAGCTAATCCGTATCTTCTTGTGTAAGAAAGTGTGGTGATAGAATTTAGATTAAGCTGAACGACTGGCAAGAAAATATCTACGCGTTATGTTATTTCACTAGTTTTTAAACGCTAAGGAATTACAGTGAATTAAAATGGTAAACTTAACACATTTTAACACTTAAGCACAATTTCTATTACCACAAATCAGAAAATGAAATCCCCACGAGACAATTTAACACATTTAGCGAAGAATGATTCTAGTCTGGCGTGTTTAGATTATCCAATAATTTCTGAGCGACTCTAATAACTGAATTTGAGAGAGCGCGGTATATATACAGATCATGGTGTTATTATCACTAGAAGATGTTACAATTCACACCTTCTGTATAGCAGAGAAATCAGGAAACTGCATTTCCCGAATCAAAGGTTTGTTCGTTCATTCTACTCATGATGTTGACCGACATAAGAAGACTTGGCCGTGCACGAGCCTCTCTTAGATTACGTCCCCTGTCGCAGATCAGACATTTACCTCTCCCTGAAACGTACGAACATCAAAGGTGGTCGGGAAATTATTGTCGCCCGGGTATCTCTTCAAAAAGTCCGATATTTCCCCGCGCATCTGTCTAATGACCGATAATTGGCAAATCAGCTCGCGTGAGAAACTCCGGTAAACAAACGTGATTCGCTCCCCTGTTAAGACTGGCAGGTTGTGAAAAGTTGGTAAACAACAAAAAAGTTGGTATGTTGTTATGTTCCCAGAAAAAGGGTGTGGATTCAAAGGTGAGTCATACAAACAGAAAATCGCGTGGTTTGGCTTAGCCAATGGTAGACACTAAATGGGAAAGCAAAGGCTGTCAGATTACTGTATCAATATTTCCATTCTACGTCACATATGTGTATTTGTATGTGTATTTGTATGTGTATTTGTATGTGCATTTGTATGTGCATTTGTATGTGTATTTGTATGTGTATTTGTATGTGTATTTGTATGTAGGCCGATGATAATAATTATTAGTTTTAATTTGGAAGTCCCATTTCAGAAACTGCCTTAGTAGATTGAAGTTTTGGAAACTTAACTGCAGATCTAAGCTTTAGGAGGTGAGGTGACTGGTTCCCTCCCTAGTTGCCGTTAATTTTCCTAGCCAGTAATCTATTTACAACAACTTCTAAATTAAGTTTTACAAATGAACAATACACTTAAAAAACGGGAGATTTTGGGAATACCCTTTGTCGGGCACAGACACAAACCGGAAAAAAGCCGTGAACTTTTGAAAGAGTTTGAGAAAAGGACAAAGTACAACGCGCACAACTGGAAAAAAATAGCCTATTAATTTAAAAAAAAAACTACTAAACGAGAAAGAAACATCAACGCAAAACAATAATAAAAAAAGAAGTAACTACAATAACACAGCACAGATTTAAAAAAGACAAAAGTATGTCACGACGCTAAAGTTGTATCCACAGATGAGCCCATGTCACTCGGAAAATGCTCAACTCAACCAGAAACAGGACGTCAAACCAAGGGTTTAAAGTTTTTGGTTAGGCGTTAATTAAGAATTTCATATTAAACAACAGAGAAATGGTGAATAACACGTTACAAAGATGTCAGAAAAAAAATACAACCGTGGAGAAATGGAGATTGACATGTTCGCAAGGTGTTAGATAAAATTGTGGAGAAATTGAGATTAACGTGCTTACAAGGTGTTACATAAATACGGTAGAGAAATTGAGATTAAAATTCTCACAAGGTGTTAGAAAAAACGGTGGAGAAATTGAGATTAACATGCTCACAATGTGTTAGAATAAGCTGTGGAGAAAGGGAGATTAAAATGCTCACAAGGTGTTCGAAAAAAACGGTAGAGAAATTGAGATTAACATGCTCGGAAGTTGTTAGAGAGAACACAAAAAGCGGATAAATGGAGATTAACGTCCTCGCAAGATGTTATTTAAAAAAAAAAAAACTGCGGATAAATTGAGATTAACGTGCTCGCAAGAAAATTCTGTAAAACCTTTTATAAATGGGTGCTTGCGTAGAATAGAATGATTGAAATGATATGACAAGATCACTAATGTGGAACTGACGACAAGAACCAGACAAGTGCCAATGGAACAAGAGATGAGAAGACGCTGGCGATGGATGGGACCCATTTTGAGGAAACATGTTGGTAGCATTACAACACAGTCTTGTTCTGGAAACCCCATGGTAAGAAAGGCAGAGGTAGACCAAAAACACGTGGAGAGAAGAACTGGAGACAGAAGAGAAAATGTTGAAGAAGAAGTGGAACGAACTTTAGCTGATTGCACGTGACATGTGGCCTTGACCTATGTTTGGCCTATGCTCCTTGGAAAGCTAAATAGTATTGACTGATTGATTAATTGATGTTAGAAAAGAAACCCTCGAAAAATGATGAATTACATCCTATAAAAATAAAAGAAAACTTACGAATAAACAGAGAATAACACTCTAAAAAGACGTCAGAAAAACCTCAAACACCGGAAAAAAGCCACGCTAAACAAGGTGTCAGAAACACCACAGAGAAAGAAAAAACAACACGCTAAAATGGTATCGAGGATACTGTCGTGAAATATTGTAATCCACATATACAAATTAAAACGTAAATGTAAAGCCAAACACATAAATTCAATAAAAGGAAAGAAAAATGGTAAAGAACAGTGCTGTCACAATGACTGTACTCGAAATCCCCCTTGTGTTCTCCTGCGTCTGCAAATTGTAACGTTTCACGTTGATAGTAAAGCCTTCTGCAACATACACGTGTTTCCCAAACACACTAAAAAGTGTACTCCATTTCTAAGAAAAACCTTGAGATACGCAGTTGACCTAGATTTAAAATTCCATTCATGTCTTTTTCTACACTATGTTACCAAAAACAAAAGACAGATGGACTAAAGGATAGAGAGAAGGGAGAGGCAGAAAGCAGGGACACAGGCAATACTAACACGAGTCGCGCGATACACAATTACTACCATCACGCGTGTAAAGCCACAAGCACTGGCTTTTTTTCAAATCGTCAGTGATAAAAACACTACCCATACCAGAGTTAGGTTTTAAAATCCTGAAAAACGCTTATTGGGAATTATGACATTATACTGGTTTACGTTTGAAAACATTACAGTACCCAGACACCACCTCGTATTCGAAGTAAACAGGAGGTAGAAGAAAGTGCATATTTTGAACGCAGCCACTTAGCTCTTTTAAATTTGCATATTTGGGTTCCTTAGGACTTGCTGACAAATAATATGTTAAACGTTACGCAAATAGTCTAGGGATTACCAAATTATAGCCAAAATAAAATAGTGGGGGTGCCTGACAGCATGGAATCATTTCTGCTCATAAAATTTTTTTATAACGTGTTTGAAAAAACATTACGTTACGGAAATAGCCTACCATGTTAACTCCTATTTGATTGGAGCGCAACAAATGTAAGGCTAAACACGATTAGTCGGGCTATAAATACTATCTTGTGTTGTCAGTAGAAACGTGAGAAGGGGTACTTTTTTGAAAAGATGTGTAGACATGGCTTGATTGGTTAGAGCTGCGAATATACTCAATTCAGAGCGTCTGTTCCGGGCCACATCTTGTAATAAACCTACTAAGAAACAGTGCGTTGAGCACCAGGGTATATTTTTTCTAAATAAAAGCCTGGGACATCGGCAGATCGGAGTTGTGCTATATTCATTGCCATTCAACGTCACTGTGTATTATTTCCATGAATTGTGGTAGGTTTGAAATATTTGATATCTTTTTAAATGAAAATTGAATGTAAATTGATACTTATGTCTGTATATATGTGTGGTTCAGTATCGAACATGAGGTAAAGCCTATAGTGCTCCAGCCTGAACAGAAGGTGTCGGAGGAAAGTAAAACTACATGGAAGTCTTAGAAATAGCGGTCCGGTTTAGAGTGAAAAATGATGATGGAAAACTCAGTGATAGAAAATGTAGAGATTTAATAGTTGCTTCACAGCGAGCTGGAGGAGAGTAAAGACAGACTTATTTACGACAAATCGTTTCTCTCAATCTTCTCTTCCGCTCTCCTGGTCAAACAATTATTTGCCAGTTTTCCAGACTCGCATCTGCGCGCACACCGATTTGGTGTTTTTCACACACACAGACGATGTTGATACAAACTATATTAAACGAATCAGGGGAAAAGTTGGGCTTTGGGTATATCCAACACACAGAACTAAATGAGTTTATGTGATTTTATTCACTTTAACATCAATCACTAAAAATATCAGATATTACATAAATTATCATAAGTACACAAATGCAAATAACAAGTTTGGAAGGGGTGAAGAAGATTGGTATCGACTAAGCCCTTCCCGCTTATTAGACAAAGATAAACCCAGTCCAAAGATAGATAATATCAGGAACATAGGTACGTTAACCTAACAGTGAAGTTAATTACTCTGAAAGAGGTGTTACAAAATTAGGTATAGGTGATAGAAAAAAAAACCTGTTCTTCCCAGCTGTTCTTCCCTTTACTAAGCAAATGGAAAGGAGGTGGTTTTAAACAGAGTTAACAAATTATCAACTATCCCACTTAAAGGAACAATGTAGGGTATACAGAAAGGATATATATTACCAGGTAAGCAAGTTAACAAAATGGTCACACAAAAGAATTAATTTCCTGTCATTCATACACGCGCTAGCAAAGGCCTTCACTCATCTTGCTCTCACTTACCGATTGTGAAAAAATCTTGCACTCCATAGAATAACACAACAGCAGTTACACCTCAAACTAAATGTATGAGTGTTTGTTCAAGTTCTAGCCCCAGATTAGCGGGTAGGCGGTCAGCACATAAAAGGATCCCGTAATCGCTGGAAAATGAATCTGTAGTTGTGTCTCTTTTCTTAATAACAGTTTCTATGGGAGGGCACGGTCTCTGATACCGGGGTGAGGATGGTGTGGTCTATTTGACTATGCCGCTGATAATAAAATTCTTACGCGTGCTGGTACACTTTATCCGTGAGGTATGGTTTAAGTCCAGTGAGAAAACTAGTCACATCACTGTTCAGGAAATTATGAATTATCTCTCTGTGTCAGTAAACTAACAAAGCTCGGGCCAGTGTTCTTCTTCCCGTTACGACTTAAGTTGTTTGATGGTGCGTTAAATTTGTCTTTGGGTGTGCTTTCTTTGCTATAAGTTAGATAGCGGAATTCCAAACATAGAATCGCCTCAAAGATTAAAAATTTACACAGTCTCAACAAGTTCTGCGTCAGGGGAACTCTACACACTGTTTATGCTTTGCCTTGCTTAGATTGATTTCTTTATTGCTTTCTTAATGCTGGGATCGCACAGGTTACGATCACTCTGTATGAAAGAAAAAAAAAGACATGTAATATACCGAAAACAAATAACCTTCTAAAGCGCGATGAATTTCCCGTTAAGCCTATAATACACTCGAGTATTTAATTATGTATCTAATAAACACTGCGCGAATTCTAGTGGTTAAAAACCCACATCTATAAAACTAGGACTTAACTGAATTTATTAATTATAAATTCCTTCGCGACTTTAAAAGTTAATTTAAGCATCTATTATCTTTTGAAATAATATAATAGATAGATCATTATATTTACCACTGGAACTATTGAGATGGTTTAATTTAATAGATTTAAATTAACACAAAATCCATTGAAATAGAATGACTGAACTAGACCACTGATCACTTTACACAATATATATTACCGCTCTGCACAGAATAGAAAACACTGCAAATATATATATAAAATCCAGGGGAAAATCTATAACAAGATTTCAATAAAGCTAGTGCTTCTGTAAAGGTCTGGCCAGCGAGTGATAACGTGTCTAGTTCTTCATGGTCTATTTAGCTAAAATGGAATGTAAGTTGAGTGGGACATGATAAACTTGACAACTTATTTGATCTCACGAACTTTTGGGGATCTGACCGCCAAATCAAGAGAAGAAGCCGCCCCCTGGTCTTCGTATCCGCTCGCTGCTGCCCGTTTCGCTTTCCCCCGTTCGCTCGGTTCCTCGATTGACACCGAGACGCGAAATTAGCGGCAAGCAACTGCGTCTCGTATCAGGGACCACTACTGTCTTTGATAGCGCCGATAGTCTCCCCTAAAATCCCTCAGTCTGTCTCTTTGATCTCGTGCCGCCTACTAAATGAGTCCCGGTGGAATGAGTTCTGGCAAACGAAAAGTTACAACAAATGTTCAGGGGTTCTAATGTTATGAAAAGCTAAAAGTCCCTTTAAATCATCCATCATATCAGGGAGAATTCACTTGTCAAACTAGACGTACGTCACAATCGTCCCCACTTTTAGACATGAAACCATTTTTCATGTTTCATTTTTTGACAATGGAGGTGACCTGATTGGTGATTTTAGGATGAGTGGTATCTTCAGTTTGCTCTTCTTCCTCTGTAGACCAGTTTCTACTCAGGAAATCAGCCCCGACATTCTGTCTTCCCGGAATATATTCCACTTTGAAAGAATAAACGCTTAAAAGAAGCGCCCAACGCATGATCCTTGCGTTAAATTCTTTATTGGCACCAAGAAATGCTAACGGAGCGTGGTCTGTTTGCACCGTGAAAGATGTACCATAAAGAAACTCATGATGGCGTCTGATACCGTCAATCAGAGCAAGACATTCCCTTTCAACTACGCTGTAGTTCCGTTCCGCTTTATTTAATTTCCGACTGCCATAGGCAACTGGAAATAGCATGTTCAGGTCACTGTCATCGGCTTGAAGCAGTGTTGACCCGATGCCCTGACCTGACGCGTCGACTCTCAGTACAAAAGGTTTCTTGAGGTCAGGCAACCTCAAGATGGGGTATGCAGACAACTGTCCTTTCAAAGTGCTATACGCGTGTTCGCACTTTTGATCCCATATGACCTTATCAGGACAACCTTTCTTTGTGAGGTCAGTCAGCGGTGCCGTCAGTCCGTTGAAGTTCTGGATGTACTTCTGATAGTATGCACATAGCGATATGAAGGAACGTACGTCTTTCTTCGTTCGGGGTCTTTTTGCTGCCACTATTTTCTCCACGTTCTTCTTAATAGGCCAACTGCATCCGTGAGAAATAGTGTGCCCCAGGAAGTCTAACTGTTCAAACCCGATGAGACATTTGCTAGGTCTGGCTGTAAGACCCGTTTCCTGTAGTCTCCTGAGGAGCATAGCAACCGTAGCAATATGTTCTTCATAGGTTTCCGATGCAATTAAGATGTCATCCATGAAATTATGGATATGGGGACTTTGCAAAGGTTGTAGAAGCTTCCTCATCATCCTGGTGAACACTCCTGGTGCGTTATGCAAACCGAACGGCATCACGTTAAATGTGTAATGTCCTTCACTAGTGCTGAAAGCTAACAAAGGTTTAATTTCCTCCTTGACTGGTATTTGATAATAACCTTTGCTGAGGTCAATCTTGGAGAAGATCTTTGCTTTGCTGAGCTTGGTGAACAACTCAGAAACAGTTTGGAGAGGTTCGGGCTGGAATTCCGTTACAGCGTTTAGCAACCTGTAATCAATGCACAGCCGAACTTCCTTATTGGGCTTCTGCAACAGCACTACACTCGAGCTGTAAGGAGATGTAGACTCACTGATAATTCCTGCCTGACGCAGCTTGTCTATTTCTCCGCGAAGTGCATCAGCTTTAGCGTACGGGATGGGGTAAACTCTGGTTTGAACAGGGGTCTCGTTTGTTAATTTCATATCAAATTCAATGAGATTTGTTCGACCAGGTACATCCGTTAAGACTGCACTGTACTGTTTTAGTAGAGCCCTGGTTTCTGTTTGTTGTTCTGGTGAGAGATTGTCGCCGAACTTGACATCTTTAAAGGATTCTGTGGGTTGCAATGGATACTCCATGCAACCATCATCATCTTCCTCGTCTTCCGTTGCTATGGCGACAGCCAGGAGATGCTCGGAGGATGGCACCGGTCTTTCCAAATATTTCTTTAGCAGATTTATGTGGAAGACCTTCTCCTTTCCTTTGATGGAGATCTTGTAGTTGGTACGTGAGATCTTTTTAAGGACGGTAAACGGTCCTTGCCATCCGATGCGAAGTTTATTGCTTCCGGTTGGAAGTAGCAATAGGACTTTCTCCCCTGGTTGTAGTTTCTCTCTCTTTTGCAGCTTTGTTGTATCTTTTAGTAATTTTAGCGCGGGCTTTCTTAAGGTTGGTAGTAGCTAGATCCCATCCTAGCTTTAGCCTTTCCTTAAGCTCAGATACATACTTGCTTGCAGAGACGACTGTCTCGTCAGCCTTCTGGTCTGTCAGGGACCGAAGTAAGGCTTCTAGTGGCCCCTTAATAGGTCTGCCAAATAAAAGTGTAGCTGGCGCAAAACCCGTAGACGCTTGGGGTACCTCTCGGTAGGCGAATAAGGCAGCCGATATATATTGGTCCCAGTCTTCCGGTTTCTCCTGACCCAGCTTACGTAACATCATGGTGAGGGTACCGTTAAAACGTTCCACGAGCCCATTTCCGGCCGGATGGTAGGGACTTGTGTGGATATGTTTGGCCCTCAAGATCTTAAAGATCTCCTCCATTAACAGGCTACGGAATTGGGATCCATTGTCCGTCAAAACTTGTTGAGGGAATCCCAACCGTGTAAAAATTTGCACAAGGGCTTCTGCGACATGCTTGGAATTAGTGCATGGTAGCGGTACGGCTTCGGCCCACATAGTGCAAGTGTCAACTAAGGTCAGGATGAACCTGTTCCTTCTTTTGGTCTTTTCCAGAGGACCAATAATGTCGACAGCAACCCGTTCAAATGGAGTCCCTACTATTGGCATTTGCCCCATAGGTACTGGGGGTGTCAAGTGCTTGGGTGCTACCCGTTGGCACTGGGCGCAGGATTTCACATACCTGACAATGTCAGAGTTCATTCCTGGCCACCAATAGTGGTTTTTTATTCGCTGAATAGTGGCGTTTTGTCCCATATGTCCGCTAAAGGGAAGAGAGTGCCCCATTTCTAAGATCTGGTTTCTGTACTGCGTCGGTACTAGGAGCTGGTTATTCCCCGTGTCCGGGTTGCCCGTTCTACGATACAATACACCATCCTTAGAAAAAATGTCTCCGTTGTGTCTGGGGTCCTTAGCCATGGGCAGTTTTTTAAAGCAGGGCGCCAGAGTAGGGTCCTTTTGTTGCGCCTCCTTCAGTTCATTCGGCAACAAGTTTGGCGCAGGCTCCCTCTCCTTCTTGGCTTGCCCTCTTGTGGTTACCGCTGCCACAATCGGCTCCTTAGGTCTCCCAATGAACACATATCTACATCCCAGGATAACTGGGTAGATCGGATCATCCATTATGGCCGCTTTAATAACTCCTCTGACAAAGTCAGAGTGTATTTCTACCAGTGCGATAGGAAGCGTCCTGGGTGCATCACTCCTGAAAACTCCACTAAGTTTGACGGTTTCCTCTGTCTCCTGACCGGGTTTGACTAGGTGCCTAGCGACAATACAATCAAAACTTAATCCAGTGTCAAAAAGACAAGTAGTAGAGGTACCGTTCAAAATTACAGTTCCTCGAGTTGAGGGTCGGTCCCCCTCAGGTTGAGAATCACTGACATTGACTCTACCTTTCGAGGCTGTATGCAAACATCCAATGCGGTTTGCACCGGTTTGTTTGCCCTGATCAGACGTTCCTGGTGTAGGGGTCTTCCCTTTTCCTTGACCTTGGTGGCCGCGCTGCCACGTAGGCTTGTTGGGTTGATCAGAATTTGTGTTGGGAGGGGGGGGGGGGGGGGGGGATCGGGTTTTGTAGAATTTCGATTTTTCCTGGGGGGGTTTCTGGGTATTGTTATCTCGTTGGTTATAATGTTGAGAGGAAGTGGAAGAATAGGATGCCTGCTCTAGATTCTGTTTTCGAGATGGCTCATCGGTGGGTTTACGTTTAGTGCTGGGAAGTTCGGCCATTGCATTGCTATAGCGTTCGGCTTTATTGAGTATGTCTTCAAGCCTGACTGCCCCCTGTTCCGCCAAAAATCTACGTGTTTCATTCGACAAAGTGGATTTTATCTGCTCCACAAGAACAAGTTCGATGAGTCCCTCATATGAAAGAGGTAGGTCAGATAATTCAATGCACTTTGTCAGATAACCCGTGAGACGTGAAGAGAACTGGGGAAATGTTTCCGTGCTCTCTTTTCGGCTGTTTCTGAACAACTGCAGAAACTTTCGGGCAGTCATCTCAAACTGCTGTAGTAAGGCCTTTTTCAACATGTCGTAATCATGTTGATTCGGTCCCAGCTTTGTGTACACGTCATAAGCATTGCCTTTCAGTGACGTTGAAAGTTTGAGCGCCCAGCGGGTACTCTCTAACCCATAAAGATTCGCGAGTCTCTCGAATTTTTCTAGGTAGCTGTCAATTTTTTCGTTAGGGCTAGGAAAAGATTTTAAAGAAAACGACATAGCAGTTAATTGGGCAGATTGAATACTGGAAAGGTCCATTGATTGAGACTGGGGCGAAGACGGCTCTCCGTTAGTCGAAGTAGAGGCGCCCCGACTCTCTAGAGCCTTAAGCGCCAGTTGATGCTGTCTTTCCTTGTCTCTCTCTCTCTCTCTCTCTCTGCGAGTTTCCATCTCTGCTTCAATTTTCTTCTGTTCCAAAAGACGTTCTTCCGCTTCTTTCTTATCTGCCCTCTCCTGGGCTTCTCTCCTCTCTGTGTTTTCTTTCTCTTCCTTCCTCTCAGCTTCTGCTCTCTGTTGCTCCGCCTTCCTCTCAGCTTCGGCTCTCTGTTGCTCCGCGTCATATATTTCCAATTCCTGGTTAATAAACGCGTTTGCAGCTTCTGCATCTAATCCTGCCTCTTTCGCTTCCAGCCTCAAGATGGACCTCATCTTTATCCTCTCTGCCATTGTTAAAGAATAAGATGAAGTATGCCTAGAGAACTAGTAAGAAGCAACGCGAAAGGGAGGAACTCTGAACCTCTACGAGAAAAAAAACCCAAGTATAAATTTGCCTGTGTTACCTCCTACCTGTACTGTGCAAACTTATCGCTGCTATTATCTGGCAATTAAGGCTCTAAACGCAAGCGACTATGCCACTAAATGGTAAGTTACACTGGAAAAGAATCTACTTTTACTAACAGTCTAGAAAAATTTATATTAAAACAATTTAAAAGAAAAAAAAATTTTGCACTAAATTTTTAATCTCTGACAACAAACTCCGTCCCTAAAGTCAATTATTGAGATGAGACGTTGTTAACTTAATTTTTAAAAATCAGAACAATCCGTCTTTAGCTAAGCTCAACTCTTTTTGACTTCAAAACCCTTAGTGACTGTAAAACAATCACGCAATCCCAGCAACTCTTATAAAGAAAGAAATTGAATTATCTCCGCCAGAGGATAATTATAATAGCAAATATATTTGTTTATCTGCACTTTCTACTGCTGTGGAGAGAAAACAACCTGTAAATATGCTGTGTGGACAACCCAAATACTTAAAGAACGTTTGTCTAGGGGTGTAATTATTCATTTATTTCCCTAATTCACAAGACAAATCATTCACACTCTACCTAGTTAGACCCAAACTAAATCAGACTCAAAATATCTTTATCCCGGCTATGCGATTGCCTCAAATGTAGCTCAAGATCCCAGAACCAGCCCACAAATATGTGTGCATCAAATGTATCTCAAAATTATCCCGGACGAGCCCCCAAATATTGTCGTAAATTTATTTTGAGAGAAAAGAGTCTTAGAAATAGTGGTCCGGTTTAGAGTGAAAAATGATGATGGAAAACTCAGTGATAGAAAATGTAGAGATTTAATAGTTGCTTCACAGCGAGCTGGAGGAGAGTAAAGACAGACTTATCTACGACAAATCGCTTCTCTCAATCTTCTCTTCCGCTCTCCTGGTCAAACAATTATTTGCCAGTTTTCCAGACTCGCATCTGCGCGCACACCGATTTGGTGTTTTTCACACACACAGACGATGTTGATACAAACTATATTAAACGAATCAGGGGAAAAGTTGGGCTTTGGGTATATCCAACACACAGAACTAAATGAGTTTGTGTGATTTTATTCACTTTAAACATCAATCACTAAAAATATCAGATATTACATAAATTATCATAAGTACACAAATGCAAATAACAAGTTTGGAAGGGGTGAAGAAGATTGGTATCGACTAAGCCCCTCCCGCCTATTAGACAAAGATAAACCCAGTCCAAAGATAGATAATATCAGGAACATAGGTACGTTAACCTAACAGTGAAGTTAATTACTCTGAAAGAGGTGTTACAAAATTAGGTATAGGTGATAGAAAAAAAAACCTGTTCTTCCCAGCTGTTCTTCCCTTTACTAAGCAAATGGAAAGGAGATGGTTTTAAACAGAGTTAACAAATTATCAACTATCCCACTTAAAGGAACAATGTAGGGTATACAGAAAGGATAAATATTACCAGGTAAGCAAGTTAACAAAATGGTCACACAAAAGAATTAATTTCCTGTCATTCATACACGCGCTAGCAAAGGCCTTCACTCATCTTGCTCTCACTTACCGATTGTGAAAAAATCTTGCACTCCATAGAATAACACAACAGCAGTTACACCTCAAACTAAATGTATGAGTGTTTGTTCAAGTTCTAGCCCCAGATTAGCGGGTAGGCGGTCAGCACATAAAAGGATCCCGAAATCGCTGGAAAATGAATCTGTAGTTGTGTCTCTTTTCTTAATAACAGTTTCTATGGGAGGGCACGGTCTCTGATACCGGGGTGAGGATGGTGTGGTCTATTTGACTATGCCGCTGATAATAAAATTCTTACGCGTGCTGGTACACTTTATCCGTGAGGTATGGTTTAAGTCCAGTGAGAAAACTAGTCACATCACTGTTCAGGAAATTATGAATTATCTCTCTGTGTCAGTAAACTAACAAAGCTCGGGCCAGTGTTCTTCTTCCCGTTACGACTTAAGTTGTTTGATGGTGCGTTAAATTTGTCTTTGGGTGTGCTTTCTTTGCTATAAGTTAGATAGCGGAATTCCAAACATAGAATCGCCTCAAAGATTAAAAATTTACACAGTCTCAACAAGTTCTGCGTCAGGGGAACTCTACACACTGTTTATGCTTTGCCTTGCTTAGATTGATTTCTTTATTGCTTTCTTAATGCTGGGATCCCACAGGTTACGATCACTCTGTATGAAAGAAAAAAAAAGACATGTAATATACCGAAAACAAATAACCTTCTAAAGCGCGATGAATTTCCCGTTAAGCCTATAATACACTCGAGTATTTAATTATGTATTTAATAAACACTGCGCGAATTCTAGTGGTTAAAAACCCACATCTATAAAACTAGGACTTAACTGAATTTATTAATTATAAATTCCTTCGCGACTTTAAAAGTTAATTTAAGCATCTATTATCTTTTGAAATAATATAATAGATAGATCATTATATTTACCACTGGAACTATTGAGATGGTTTAATTTAATAGATTTAAATTAACACAAAATCCATTGAAATAGAATGACTGAACTAGACCACTGATCACTTTACACAATATATATTACCGCTCTGCACAGAATAGAAAACACTGCAAATATATATATAAAATCCAGGGGAAAATCTATAACAAGATTTCAATAAAGCTAGTGCTTCTGTAAAGGTCTGGCCAGCGAGTGATAACGTGTCTAGTTCTTCATGGTCTATTTAGCTAAAATGGAATGTAAGTTGAGTGGGACATGATAAACTTGACAACTATGATAGGAAACTCTTTACAGAGCGATACAACAGGAGGCAATCTGATCATCAGAAGAGGTCCCCCCATCAGACAAGTGTTTCGGCCCAGTATACTCCTTTACACTCTAAGGGGGGCGGGCCCACTTGGGTCATGACTCCCAAGCGTCTCAGCCTCCTGTTGTCTTGTATCGAAAATGAACCCATTTCACTTATGGTAGCAACTTTAATCCACAACTCCGCCAGCCGTGGAGGCAATTGTGAAAGTAACAAAGAGAAGACAAATTATTCCGTTCGTTCCGTCGCACACACTGAGACACCATCGCGAAGCCGCCGAGCCTAGCCACTGAAATTCTGACACTGACACCTCCTATAATATACATCGCCTGTTGCCCCTCAGTCACAGCCCGCTCACTAGTACACCACAAAACTCAGCGTTTTGTGGACTTAGAAAAATTCCTGGTGTTTTCTGTACCGCAGCGTTTATTGTCACGATTTCCATTGCCCATTGCGGTTGTTCCACAGCCAGCCTGATGCCTTTTCGGCAGTTTCACTAAGCCTCTTCAGTGCCTTTGTTCGATTGTCCCTTCAACCCCAACAGTTTCAATAGATCATACATTGATGCAGCCACAAGCCCTCTTGCGCCCACTTCAACAGCCATGACCCTTGTAGTGAACCCCTCGTGTCTCAGATCCGCGGCCAGATCACTATATTTGGCCGCTTTGAACGAATGTTGCTCTGTCGTAGATTTCCGATAGGAGAATTAAGACTAGGTTTGGTCCCTTCTGAATAGGTTTGAATGGGTGATAGACTCAGTGAGAGTTAGTGAAAGGTAATAGAATTTCCACACACGTGAGATGATAGATTTTGATATAGTGGCTGTCTCTGAAAGCGAAAAGAATTCTTCTCTCTCTCACCTATCTTCTACAACAGTTGTTACAGCGTCAGACAGACTACACCAATATACATATTACGTATATTTCTATCACTCACAGGCACGCACATACACGTGACGACAGGTAAACACACAGACGTGGGAAAACTATAACAATGATATATATATATATCTAGAACGAGCTGACCAAACACGATTATTAAGTTCAAGAGCGATTTTTAATATCAGGAAAAATCGGCTCACAACATCAAAGAAAGTACATCAAGGAAAATACATATACACATAGTCATAAAAAATCAAGGAAATGTTGCAAGGATGATAGCCCCGTTATAGTGTTAACTCTAGGTTTAGCCCGGCCCCGTTAAGAGAACAGATGATGGCGCCCGAGTCACAGATACATAGGGTTTGAGTCTAAGAGTTTTTCTTTGTTTTATCTCGTAATTATATGCACAGAGTTTGAAAAAACTTTGATTTAACCTAAGACAAAAACACCAGAACTCTAGCCTTAGCAACAAATTATGCAGATTGAAAAGAAAATAAATAGGACAGCAACAGGGTGTCAAAGATAAAATAGTGGAAAATATCACTCAAACCAGCGTACACTCATTCATTCCGCCATGGCTTCTCAAACTTGTACTCACGACTTTGCTTGCTGCCTCTTGGAACACATTGATTTTAGATTTTCACACAGACTCAAAAAATGCAGTCTTCTGCCAAGAAGTCCCCAGTTCCAAAAGACGTATTTAACTTGGAGTCTCCGGGAACGACTACTTGGGTATGCAAATTTGTTCAAATGTCTGATTAAGTCACCTAACAATTATTCCAGGCGCGGGAGTTAGCAGAGCACAGTGTCAATAGCGTAGGTTTCTAAAAAATGATGAATGTCAGGTCGGTGCCTTCTCTCAGTATAGGATTCACTTTAGTCACACCACAGATTTGTCCACAAGATATAATCTAGTCGGGAAATGATTGTTAATATTCACGCCACAAGGCAGCAAATTATATAGAGTTTCTAGAAGAAATTAAGTGCTGGCTCCAAGGTCCAGTATTTATCATTACAGTCTTTGAAAACCCGTTATAGGGATATTAGTATTTCTGTCTAACTTGCACCGTCAGATCAGTGTTACTTGAGAAAACCCACGTGGTTCAAAATAAGGACTGTCTATTTCTTCACAAGTATGGAAACTACTACTAGGTGCTGGTAAAGTTAGGGTCACCCCAAAACTTTCACTGTGTGGAGGAAAAATAACACATATAATATAATAAACAGAATCTGTACTGGTTAAAACTTACATTTAAACTTGCAAGCAGAGAGCTTTGCTTATCATTTAAACTTCCCGTGACGTAAGTTATATTTAAAAATCCGCAATCCTCATAAATTAAGAACACGTGCGTATTCCGTCACCATTCATGAGGCTGGATTCTAGAGTTTATACGTTAGTTTAGAAAATACACTCGACTGAGTATTAGCAGTTAAATTAAATTTATAAATAGCTACAATTGCCGTTATAAGCTAGAAATTTTAATTTTAGTCTGCTTTCCACTGAATGCTTCCCTAGAAAATATAATAGCCTACCACTTTATTTCTCTTCTGCGCTAAAGAAATAGATTAAAATGAATTAAGCGATTTAACACTTTAACACTCACAAAATCTATATATCTATCATATTAATTACCTCAACCACAGAATTACAGGTAGTCGCACAACTTAAGAATAAAAATGCTGAAAATATTTCTGGAAGTCTAGAAGTTCGACAAATTGCCGAAACAAACTGAGATCTTCGCTAACAGCTATTCTGTTTTCGAGCGACCTATCTACTGTGGAGTCTATGAGCGAGAATGAAATTAAAGTTTCAAACTTGGCCAATATCTTAAAATCAGACAAAGGGCCCAAACTATTTCGCCACGCGAAATTATCTCCCCTACTCCCAACATTTACGTCCGCTTAACGCGTGTCGTAACTGTCACCTACTGACCACGATGTACGCGTGTCAGTTCCAAATCCCAGACAGCCTGACTCCAATGCAGGCAGTTTTCACACTACAGCTGACCATGGCCCACGGTGAGCGCCGTGTCAGTTTGGGATTTTTCCAGACAAATGTCTGGATACTGACCGGTGCAGATGTAAAGTATCACACCTCACCGGGACTAATGCCGAGAAGAAACTCGCGCGCTCGGTGAGAATGTAGACGATTTGCTACGTCCTATGTTCAGCGAACCGACTTATCACGCCTTCTGACGCCCTGCAGCCCTGACATCTACGTAATATCGTCCTAGCGCGATTCTCAGTTTAAGAGAAAGGAAAACAGGTAAAGTTTGCGAATTATATGAAAATAATATACGCAAAACGAATGGATGAAAAATATACAGGAAAAAAATGAAATACAGAGATAATAAAAGAGAGAAATCGGGTGAAAGAATAGGAAGAAGATGTAGGAAATTAAATGAATATAAACCCTACGTGACAGAGCCTCCCCCCTTTAAGATATGGAAGCACTCCATGTCTACGTTATGGAGTTTAATTTCCTATAACCGTAGCTTCGGGGGTGTCTGTCTTCTTCCCTCTCCTCTTCCCCCTCCATCTCTGTCCAATTCCTACTCAAGTCCACTCCTCAAAGTTTCCTTCCCCTGGAATGTCTCATATGCGCGCTTGAAAGAGCGTCGCCGCTTCTGACATTTTTGAAAGATTTCCTGTGATAGCGGTGGAATATCCCTGCCACTATCGTCATCTTCGTCAGTTTTGGCGATCGTCAGGAGATGGTCGGAGGTTGGCACTGGTTTTTCCAAGTATCTCTTTAAGAGATTTAAATGGAAAACCTTCTCCTTTCCTTCAATAGAGATCTGGTAGTTAGCCTTAGAAATCTTTTTCAGGACGGTAAACGGCCCTTGCCATCCGATCTTCAGTTGGTTGTTCTCGGTAGGGAGCAACACCAAAACTTTCTCTCCTGCTTCCAGTTCTCTCTCTCTTCCGCGACTTTCCTGTATCGGTTAGCGTGCTTGGTGCGAGCTCGCTTAAAGTTAGTCGTTGCTAGGTCCCACCCTAGTTTCAACCTTTCCTTTAAAACCGACACATATTTACTTGCTGAGACAACTGTCTCATCAGCCTTCTCGTCTGTCAGAGACTGAAGTAAGGCTTCAAGCGGGCCCTTAATGGGTCTGCCAAATAAGAGTGTAGCTGGCGGAAATCCTGTGGAAGTATGAGGAGATTCTCTGTAGCCAAATAATGCTGCAGGAATACAGAGATCCCAATCTTCAGGTTTCACTTGTGCCAGCTTACTTAGCATCATGGTGAGGTTTCCATTAGCACGTTCCACGAGCCCATTTCCGGCCGGAGTATATGGCTTAGTGTGGATGTGCTGGGTCCTCAAGATCTTAACGATCTCATCCATCAACAGGTTTCGGTATGGAGATCCATTATCCGTCAACACTTGCTGAGGGAATCCCAACCGAGTGAAAATCTGCACGAGGGCTTCTGCGACATGCTTGGCATCTGCGCATGTTAGCGGGATAGCTTCTGCCCATAAAGTGCATGTATCGACTAAGGTCAGGATGAACCTGTTCCTTCTTTTAGTCCTTTCGAAAGGCCCTAAAATGTCGATCACAACCCGTTCGAATGGTGTTCCCATTATTGGCATTTCACCCATGTGGACTGGGGGTGTCCGTTGCTTGGGTGGTACCCGTTGGCACTGGGCACAGGATTTGACGTACCTGATAATATCAGTGTTTACTCCTGGCCACCAATAATGAGTGGTTATACGTTGGTTTGTGGCGTTCTGTCCCATATGTCCGCTAAAGGGAAGAGAGTGCCCCATTTCTAGGATTTGGCTTCTGTACTGTTTCGGTACTAGGAGCTGGTTGTAACCTTGGTCAGGCTTGCCCGTTCTCCGATAAAGTACGCCATCCTTAGAAAAAATGTCCCCGTGCTGTTTGGGTTCCTTAGCCATGGGCAGTTTCCTAAAGCAGGGTGCCAAAGTAGGGTCTTGTATTGCGCTTCTTTAAGTTCCATGGGTAACAAATTCGGCGCAGGCTCCCGTTCCTTCTTGGTTTGCCCTCTTGTAGTTACTGCTGCCACAATCGGCTCTTCCGGTTTCCCAATACACACGTATCTCCCGCCAAGTATGACTGGGTAGATGGGATCATCCATAACAGCCGCTTTGATCACACCTCTGACAAAGTCAGAGTGTATCTCCACCAATGCGATGGGAAGCGCTGTAGGTGCATCACTCTTACGAACTCCACAAAGTTTGACGGTCTCTCCTGTCTCTTGACCGGGTTTAACCAGGTTTCTGGCAACAATGCAATCGTAAGAAAGCCCCGTGTCAAATAAGCAAGAAGTTTGAGAACCGTTCAAAGTAACAGTACCTCGCGTTGAGGGTCTATCCCCAACAGGTTGGGAATCACTGTCAACAATTCCGCCTTGCGAGACTGTCAATAAGCATCCGATGCGTTTCGGCTCGGTGTGCTCGGTCTGATCATATGTCCCGTGCTCAGGGGTTCTCCCTTTGCCACCTTGTCCTTTCTGGCTACGCTGCCATGTAGGGCGGTCGGGTTGATCAGACTGTTTGGGGTGGTTGGGGTACTTGTTCTTGTAGAACTTGGATTTTTCAGGAGGGGGGTTTTGAGGTCCAGTTTCTCTGTGGTTGTTTTGGTTAGAAGCCTGAGAAGATTGCTCTAGGTTATGTTTTCGAAAATGCTCCTCTGTCGGTTTCCGCTTTGTGGCCGGTAGTTCAGCCAGCGCATTGTGATAACGCTCAGACTTTTCCAAAATGTCTTCAAGTTTTTCTGCCCCCTGCTCAGCGAGAAATCTCCGGGTATCAGCAGACAAAGTGTTCTTTATTTGTTCAGTTAAAACAAATTCCTCAAGACCTTCATAGGTAGAGGGGAGCTGCGAAAGCTCAAGGCACTTTGTTAGATATCCCTTAAGACGCGATGAGAACTGGTGAAAAGTTTCAGAATTCTCTTCCGGCTGTTGCGAAACAGTTGCAAAAACTTGCGAGCGTTCATTTCAAAGCGCTCCAGTAACGCTTTCTTCAACACATCGTAGTCGTCTTGTTGGCTACTTTCCAGCTTAGAATAAACATCATAAGCAGAACCTTTTAGAGCCTGGGAAAGTTTCATATTCCAACGCGACCTCTCTAACCCGTACAGAGTTGCAATTTTCTCAAATTTTTCTAACCATGTGTCAATCTTCTCATTTGGACAAGGAAAAGATTCAAGAGTGAAAGACATAGCATTTAGTTGAAGAGATTGAGTGTTAGCAGGGTCAGTTAAGGAAGAATGAGGAGAAGACTCTCCATTGCTGGAGGTAGAGGCAGCCCCACGACTTTGGAACTCTAGAGCTTTAAGAGCCAACTCATGTTGTCTCTCCTTCTCTCTTTCCTCATGCTGTCTCTCCTTCTCTCTTTCCTCATGCTGTCTCTCCTTCTCTCGTTCGTTCGCATCCTGCGAATTTCCATTTTTCATCCATCTTCTTCTGCTGTAAATCTTCAGCTGCTTCTTCTTTCCTCCTTAGCTTCTTCTTCTTTCCTCTCCGCGTCATATCTCTCAAGTTCGTCTCTGACAAAAGCTTTCGCTTCCTCTCCTTCCAGTCCCTCCTCTCTCGCTTCGTCCCTGAGGAGTTGTCTAAGCTTTGCCCTCTCGGCCATATTATGTCAGTGACTGAGACACGTGGAGATAGAAAATAGGAAAAAGAATAACCTGGTTCCTACCACTTACGAGAAAAAAAAATTCCAAAAATCAAAAGATGATATCCTTAACCCTGGGATACCTCCTCCAAAATAAAATCTAACTATCGCTGCTATTATCGGCAATAAAGCACTCAATGCAAAACACGACTACGCCAAATAAATGGTAGTTAAGATTACAACTGAAAATAAGTTGCTACAGTGGAAAAGCAAAAGAATATTGCAAAAATTAAAGAGAAAAATAATCCCTTAATTTTTAAAAATCCACTATAAGTTCGCCCCTGAAGTCAGATCGGGTAAGGGAGGGAATTAATCTGGACAAAAAGTCCGAAACACACTCCTTAACTTAGTTCAAACGCCGTTCTGCCTCAGTACCCAGTGAATGTTATACACTCACCACTTTACCAGCATTTAGTATTACAATCAGCAGTTAACATATATCCCGACAAAATCAACCTGTAACCAAAATGTATATTATTCAAAGATGCTGTGGAAAAAAAAAAACTTATTAGTTTGTGTGGTCAGCACGCCCGTAAACAGATCGCTAGTCTAGGGGGTAATTTTTAAAAGATATAACAACTCACAAGACATCACACTCTTACTCTATATCAGAATACAGAATCTTAAGTTCAAAATCCAGATAGACGAGTCCACGTTTGTCGTACTCGTCTTCCTATTCTAAGTTCAAAGACCTGAAACGAGCCCTCATTTGTCGTAGATTTCCGATAGGAGAATTAAGACTAGGTTTGGTCCCTTCTGAATAGGTTTGAATAGGTGATAGACTCAGTGAGAGTTAGTGAAAGGTAATAGAATTTCCACACACGTGAGATGATAGATTTGATATAGTGGCTGTCTCTGAAAGCGAAAAGAATTCTTCTCTCTCTCACCTATCTTCTACAACAGTTGTTACAGCGTCAGACAGACTACACCAATATATACATATTACGTATATTTCTATCACTCACAGGCACGCACATACACGTGACGACAGGTAAACACACAGACGTGGGAAAACTATAACAATGATATATATATTATCTAGAACGAGCTGACCAAACACGATTATTAAGTTCAAGAGCGATTTTATTATCAGGAAAAATCGGCTCACAACATCAAAGAAAGTACATCAAGGAAAATACATATACACATAGTCATAAAAAAATCAAGGAAATGTTGCAAGGATGATAGCCCCGTTATAGTGTTAACTCTAGGTTTAGCCCGGCCCCGTTAAGAGAACAGATGATGGCGCCCGAGTCACAGATACATAGGGTTTGAGTCTAAGAGTTTTCTTTGTTTTATCTCGTAATTATATGCACAGAGTTTGAAAAAAAAATCTGATTTAACCTAAGACAAAACACAAGAACTCTAGCCTTAGCAACAAAATTATGCAGATTGAAAATAAAATTAGGACAGCAACAGGGTGTCAAAGATAAAATAGTGAAAAATATCACTCAAACCAGCGTACACTCATTCATTCCGCCATGGCTTCTCATACTTGTACTCACGACTTTGCTTGCTGCCTCTTGGAACACATTGATTTTAGATTTTCACACAGACTCAAAAAATGCAGTCTTCTGCCAAGAAGTCCCCAGTTCCAAAAGACGTATTTAACTTGGAGTCTCCGGGAACGACTACTTGGGTATGCAAATTTGTTCAAATGTCTGATTAAGTCACCTAACAATTATTCCAGGCGCGGGAGTTAGCAGAGCACAGTGTCAATAGCGTAGGTTTCTAAAAAATGATGAATGTCAGGTCGGTGCCTTCTCTCAGTATAGGATTCACTTTAGTCACACCACAGATTTGTCCACAAGATATAATCTAGTCGGGAAATGATTGTTAATATTCACGCCACAGGCAGCAAATTATATAGAGTTTCTAGAAGAAATTAAGTGCTGGCACGTAAGATATATTTAAAAAAAAATCAGCCAATCCTCATTATAAATTAAGAAACGTGCGTTTTCCGTCACCATTCATGAGGCTCGATTCTAGAGTTTATACGTTAGTTTAGAAAAATACACTCGACTGAGTATTAGCAGTTAAATTAAATTTATAAATAGCTACAATTGCCGTTATAAGCTAGAAATTTTAATTTTATTCTGCTTCCACTGAATGCTTCCCTAGAAAATATAATAGCCTACCACTTTATTTCTCTTCTGCGCTAAAGAAATAGATTAAAATGAATTAAGCGACTTAACCCTAACCCTACAAACCTCATCAATATATCTCAAAA
>JAMPIV010011365.1:0-328345 GCA_024509875.1 Oreohelix idahoensis
AAATGGTATAGTTCACAGGTACTTAGAATGATACCTAAACAACATATGGAAATCTTCCCAGTAAAGCACAAACACTAAATTAAAAATTTATGAGAGTTGTGTAATTTCTGTACAGTGCAGAATGCAGAAGAATAACACAAAAGGTTAAGTCCTAAAAAACTGTGGAAACACAAACCAGCCTAAGGTAAATTCTTTGAATTTTATTGCTGAACACCATCACCAACCATAGAACTGCTAACTGTGAGCCACCAAGAAGATAAGCACAGCTTCTTAGTGGGTAGAGCTGGAATTGAGTTGACCACATCCTCAGTAGGGACCTTGACACCATCACTAGAACTGGTGATATAACAAAAATATGTACTCCAGAAGGAAAGCAAAAGAGAGGCTGACCAAAAGCAACATGGAATTGTGGAAGCAGAGAAGCAAAGCATGAGCTAGGGCACCACACGAAGGATGGCTGTCGACCAAGCAAAGTGGAGACATTTTGTTGCTGCAAGACACCACCAGGAGTGACGGTCACTGATTGTTTTATCAGACAGGGACCAAATAAGAAGAAGAATACTTTGAATGATATGAACATGCAGAACTGGAGGACACTTGAAAAAAAATGTGTGCAAAGTTTGATGCGCTTTAGGTTATATTACATTTTTACATTCAAAATGTGTTATTCTCATAAAAGTATTCATTTGAATGAATTTACTTTCAGAACCAAAAAAAACCAAAAAAAAAAAAAAAAAAAAAAAAAAAAAACACACACACACCCATTGTAAAGGTCCTGAAAATTAAACTGTCATTTAATACTGAATTTTTTTTTCTACTTCAGAACAACAAAAACAACAATCATGAAGGTACAGACTTTTATAAACAGGTGCTTATATAAAATAGAAGGATTGAAATGGCATGACAAGAACCTGACAAGTGTGCCAGTGGAGCAAAGATGAGAAAAAGACGCTAGCAACGTATAGGACACACATTACAGAAACATGTTGAAAGCACATGGACAAGAGAAACTGAAACAGAAACGTGTTGAAAGCACATGGACAAGAGAAACTGAAACAGAAACGTGTTGAAAGCACATGGACAAGAGAAACTGAAACAGAAACATGTTGAAAGCACATGGACAAGAGAAACTGAAACAGAAACATGTTGAAAGCACATGGACAAGAGAAACTGAAACAGAAACGTGTTGAAAGCACATGGACAAGAGAAACTGAAACAGAAACGTGTTGAAAGCACATGGACAAGAGAAACTGAAACAAAAATAATGAAGAAGACATGGAAGGACTACTCTGGTGGCACAGGACAGTGGGACTTAACATGAGTTGTAGGCCTTTGCTCCTTGCAGAGCTAAAGAATAATAATGTTGATGATTTGATAGAAATTTGTCAGTACCTTGAAGAAAATATGACCATAGTTTTGCATGTTTGTAATTTGAAATGTTATTTAATTCTATGTAATTTATAATATTCTGACTGTTCTCAGATTTCTTGTGGGCCAGTTTGCCTTTGCTCATGCTGAAACACTAGGGCCTCTGTACGCAGCCCTGGGCCTTTTTAATGACTCTGAACCTTTAAGAACAGACAACTATGATGAACACAAGGAGCGCTTGTTTCGAACCAGTGAGATTTTACCATTCTCTGCCAACATTATGTTCATTTTGTATGAATGTGTGCCAGAAGAGTTTGGTGAAGATGATGAAATCGAGGAAGCTGATTACTATTTAAAGCTGTTTGTAAATGAAAAACCCAAACTGATCCCTGGTTGTGAAGAGCTTCACTGTCCCTATCGTGTAGTCAGGAACCAGTACCAGGACCTTGTGGATCGTTGTAACTTCAAAGAAGCTCTGCAAGGAAAACCAGAAGTTAAAGACGAGCTTTTAAGAGGGTGGATATAGCCTACTACAATTGCTGATCTGTCATCACGTGACTTGTCGTTGCGCTTCAAAATATATGCTATTACATTTGTTTTTGTTTGTTTTTGGGAGGTATAAAGCTGGGATTGCATGATCTATAGGACTACTGTTTGTGAGAATATCAAGTGTGCTATTTTTATCTGTGGTCAAACATATACTCTATATGTTTGACGTGTTGTTTATGTGCAAAGTCTTTTACTAGTTCTCCCTAATACAGTTATGACTTCCAGGTCGATTTTTATAATTTCTCAATGAAACAAGAACAAATTAGAATGATACTTTGATATGTATCTTTATCTCAAAAGGAACTTTATTGGGATAATCATTTTTACATCTGTTCAGAACACTGAAAAATATATACACTTCTTCATCCCACCCACCTGCACTCCCCAACATGTAGTTTATGTATTTAAGTACAAACCTGCCTTCTATTAGGTACCACAAACTGCCTCTTCGCCGTGGTCGGAAAAATCTGTGACGCGCAAGCGAGGCCCAGTTTGAGCCCTTTTCAACCTCGATCTGCCTAGTAATTAATTTGCCTTTTCAAAATCTTAACAAAATTTGTATCTTCTGGTCTCCCTTGATTCTTTCCTTCTTTCATAATATGTGTCAGAGTTGTAACTTTCTGCGTATGTCATTGAATTGAAGTGAGAGATATACAAATAAACATAAAAACACGCAGATTAGAAAATGTGCTCTTGCCGTGCGTGGCCTGCGCTCGCTGACTGGCGCATCAAGGATAAGCGAAATTCTCCTGAAACGGACCCCATACCTCATTCAAAGCAGTCGGGCGCTGTGTCTGCTCTATCACATTTGCTAACGATTCAGATACGGTGTTTTCACTCCAATTGAGTAATGAAGAGCGGAAACTGAGCTTTTACACACCATGTAACGAGGCGCACAGATTTGTTATAGGGAAGATATCGTGTAAATTCAAAGTGACAATGAGAAAGTGTTGGCTTTGTTAAACTACATCTGGGAGGCCACTAACCTACACTGCGTGCTGACATGCCCACAACGAAGAGCGAGCAACCACATTCTGCTAAAATCGCTGTATCAAAGTTATTTTAGATGATCACAGATGCAGAGTTATTTGAGGATAAAGAAGCGAGCGGGTATTGTATGACGAACGTTTATAAAAGCGAGAGACCCCGTACGAACGGGGAGTGTAACGATCTTTTCTATCTGCACAGAAACGCGCGCAATGGGCGGGGCTGTTCCAATGGACGACAATCTCCGATAACGAGTGGGCCGGCTGTAGGGGGACACAGCGCACGGAAATGACTCAGGGCGCTGAATCGTGAATTGGTCGCGAGAAGTTGAAAGTGGATCACTCCAATGGAAGTCGAGACAATATAGTGTTTCTGATGATAAGTTTTGAACTTACTTTGTTTTATTTTCTTTTCATTTGTCAGACTATTTTTGTGGTTTTATTTGCTCCAATATAGCAGAACGGCCAAGTGATCGGAGAGGGTGGAGTGTATTAGTAAAAAGACTACAGACCAAATGTGCAGCAGACTCGATTCCACAGTCCCATTTATTAGACTCAGGTAAAGAAGTTTCTTCGTTTTTTTAACGTGGCAATTTTGGGGGGGTGGCGTCCGGTATTGTTGTTTTTGGTGTAGCTCTAATTTGGTTTGTTTTATCGGACCGCATCCACCATTTTCTAAACATTCGGTATCACAGACTTATAAGGTCTAACGCTTAGTAAACAGTCTTGTAAAACCGCTGACCTCGTTTCGATAAGCGTGATGGATGTCAAAGGGTCATGTTTAGAATTTTAGGGCTTGTTGCTACACAATTTGTGTGATCGTTAATTTTTTTTTTTGTAAATTGCCTCTCTCGCCTTAATTGATCTTTTTTTTCTTCAATTCTAGTTCCAATGGGGACGATCGTGTCGTTATGATGCACATTTTTCAGTGACCGGGAAGAGCAGAGTCGGGCTCTGGCCACCGAGATTTCTACTGTGTACAAAACAGACTATTGGCACAGTGTGCTTGTCTTTCTTAAGGACTAGTAGGAAAATGTCAACATGGGAGAGCTCTATGGTACGTCTCTTGTTGTGTAAAGTTGTTTATTATAGATCATATTATTTCCTCGCTCTCATGTGCTCTCGATGTTAAAATCATAAGGTCGTGTACTATGTGCGTTACTATTTAGGAGCTTAGAACGCCTAGAGGCCTCTACAGGTTTTGAGTAAATATTTTGACAATACTACAAACATAAAAAGACAAATGACATAATCCATGTACAAAGAGAGACTTACAATCTACTGTATAATGATTGTAAATGGTGAAATGCTAAGTACAAAATCTTTATGATTGCCGCAATAAATGACTTACTGCATGATTAACCAAAGGAAGATGAGAATATAAATAAAAGCCATCTGGCCTGTACATAGTTTGAGTCATTATGATGTTAGAGATATGACACAATCATTGCAATTTGTCCTCTTGTTCCGTATCCCTCGTAACTCACAGTTTCTTCTGTGCTATTGCACGGAACAGAATGTGGAAGTATAAGGACAGCCTACAGAATACAGGTGTCTAGATGTCAGGTGTGACAACAAGCGTAGGACATTGCCACTGTGAGGATGAGATTCCACTTTTTTGTGAGGACTTTTGTCTGAACAACACACAAATAATCTTTTGGAGTTGCATGGCTGGACATCAATAGTGACAAGTGAGTTGGTTCAACGTGGTTACGCTAAAAGGTATCACTGTGAAAGTTTTTTGTGTTATATATAATATCTCAAATAAATTTCCCAGCAGTAAAGGAGAATACGCTTTCAAATCCAGAGATAATAACCGGCATCCAGATTTGGATAAGTATTGTGCAACTCTCAAAGTACATAAAGATTATTGTTGTCTAGCGAATGAGTCTCACATCGATTCTTATGAGTCAACATAGTTTGGATAAGCATTCATGTTGATGTGATTTTGTCTCTTTTTATCGAACTCGCAAATTTAGCCTATTGATCTCATTGGTTCATCTCATAATGTGGCGGTCGAGTTTTGCATTAGTATATCAGTATTTCATGTTGGCTCGCAGAAGAAAGAAATGTAAGTCATCAAGAGATTATAACTGATGGCTCTCTTTAAAAGACTCAATAATAGATCTTTATAGGCTTTGCCTTGTTGTGTAGGTTTTTTATTTCATGAGTGCATGAAAAAAGGCATAGATTTAGCACGCTATTGCTATGGAGGCATATAAGACAGCATCAATGTGAGATTGTGACGAATTGGCTAGTTGTGTTAGTCAATTTTGATGGACTAATAATGACATATTAAGACATTTATGAGTTTTGGTGTCTGGTGACACTTACCTCGAGTGTTTCTGTTTCTGACAATATAGTGTAGGACTTTGCGCACTGACGCGCTGTGACGCAGAATTATAGTGCATTATGTACTTGACTGTGGTCAAGATTGTAGTTTGTTGGAGACTAGTAGTTAGTGACATTGTACAAAGAATACGATTGCGCAAGTTTGTTTCGGTAGCGTAAGATGTGTTGAAGAAAATTTCTGTAATGTATTCCACACACAAATTTTGTAATTCGCTGTAGAAGAACGCGGTTGTTTGAGTTGTCCGATTATTTAAAAATCCCTTTTTTTTACAAGGAAAGTTATCAGTGGGCTTTAAGGTTGATCAATTAAGAATCTAGTAAACCTAAAAGACACCTGTTTAGATAAAACTCGCTAACAACGCCCCGAAAAAATTCAGTGTTTGTATGGTAGGCTACTTCTTGACGACTTCTTATGACTTTGATAGTGGTGACGGTAAATTATGCTATAATGTTACAGGTGTGCACAGTTATCTTATGTTTGAGAAATCAAACTGTTTTTGGGTGTTCCGAAGAATTTGTGTTAATTTAGATACATATTGCTTGTGGGTTGCCTTGTGTAATAAGTTGCGAGCGTTGTCGCTTAGCGTATGATCATTATGTCTAATGTATCTAATAGTTTTATTACATGTAAACTGATTAAGGTTTTGGGACTTATCATTTTGTTGTTAGTTAAATTTTGGATAGTTGAACCCACAAATGGGTCAGATGTAACGCAACAAGTATGTGTTAAATTATATGGACTCGGGAAATACATGCCAGAGTTAAAAACTGATTATAGAAAATACAAGTTTCAAAAAAGTTAGTAACACACATGGTCTGTTTCGGACCTTAGTTAATCCCCTTATTTGTTTACATATAATGAAAAAATGTGTACTGGAATGCATGTAAAAATAGACAAGAATGAAATGTATTCTGGATGTTCTTACTGTAGTATTGCTGTTCAATCGAATATATTTTGTACTTGTTGTGCATCCTTACGAAGCCTCGGCAGGACCAACCACTGCACAGCTAGGTTCCCGCTTTACAGCAGGAAGCCTAGCACCAGAGCGCAGTCACATGATCTTGTATGCCAATCGCCTTTTTAGTGTGCACGCGCAAAATGTGTCTCATCTACATAAATTAGGTTCTGCCATCTCCGACACCATATTAGATTACTTTGTTACGCGACTATCTGCTGCTTGTGGAGCACGTAGATCCGTCTAGTTCTTTCGCCTTAGTCTACTTATGCAGAGGACGCGAGTCAGGGAAAACTTACTTAGGGCCTCTTCTAGGTGTATTTGTACAAGTTTGTAAGTACGCCTGCTGCGATAGTTTGGTTTCATTTTGTATACAAAGTGAAAAAGGGGACGGGATCAGTGGATGGGCCAACAGACGGCTTGATTTCTCAGAAGATTGATACAGTAGAAAAGTCTGGACGCAATTGGGATGGCTGGGGGATTTCGCTTCGGTCCAGATATATGCGGGCATTTTTTAAAATTCAAATTTTAAGGAAGAATACATGAAGGGGATGGAACGGGATGGGGGGGGGGTTTTCGCTTTTCTGTTGGTGTTTATTCATTAACGCACAATACAGACTTGCTTCATTTAGATCAAAAAATGAGTAGTATTTATTCATTTATTTCTTTCGGAAGCTTCTGTGGCAGTCTGCTGCAACGGTTGTGGTGGGAACACTTACCAAAAGCCTGGAAATTTTATAAAGTTTGAGTTTTTAAAAGTCAGGATTTGGTGGTGGTCCGGATTTCTGGATCTTTTTGACTGTAAATGCATTCTACTGAAATGCTAAAGTTACAATTGATAGAATGTTGGAAAGACGTAAGTGAATACTTTTCTTCTTTTTACGTCACCCTTCGAGCCTCTGCATTAATGACTCTGAAAATAAAGGTATCTTAGCTCATAGGTTTCTGACTTCTGAAAGTTGTTCAGTGGAGAGAAGTGGGTTGTTTGCCAGTATGCACTTCCGTTGTCATCTGCTGGAGAGTTGGGCAGATTGTGTTGGTGGTCATGGGGACTGGTGCTCCACAGGGGCAGAGATGCTGTTGGAACTAATCTTGTACTTCGTAATATAGCTGGTACTCAGCTTATTTGGACGCGTGAGTAAGTGGAAAGAATGATGAACTGGGTTCTTTTCCGAGATAGCTGGTGATAGGCATCCTTTTTCTAGGCCTCTGGGTTGGTTCCTTGACCATTAGGGAACTTGAATATGGCTTTTATAGTTGTCTTGTATCGGTTTTTGTTGCAGACAACTCCCTTGTCTTAGCAAGTGTATTTGCCTCTTCGAGCCTGGGAATGTTGCAATGGGGCTGGTGTATTTGGGCCAGGCTTTCATGCGAGTTTTCAGATTAGGTTTCAATCCTTGAGGCATTGCTGGCTTATTGGGGGGCTGGTTATTACTGAGAGGGCATGCTGTTAAAAAAATGTACTATCGTGTTTTATTGCTTGGTGCGTCAGGCGTTGCCAAGTTACTGGGGTCAAGTATTTGCCAGTAGCAATTGCCTATAGATGTGAATTGTTCTTTAAGTTTAATGAGGATAGCCGCTTGCTCCTCCGCCATGTCAGTCGCGATGGTCTGTGTTTTGGATGAATCCTCATGTTCCAGTATATAATTATATGTATCTACATATGTCTCGAACTTTGCTGGAAATTATAGGTGACACAAGAGAGAACACATCGCCTCAAACCGGATCCGTTTGAACTATGTCCATTTAAGCCGCGATCTTTGAATTATTAGGTGTTGGGCCATCACTATAATTTTTTGACCACAGCGTGGGCACACTAGTGGATCGACCTCGCGTGCTGTCTGCATCATGCCCCACGGCCCTCTAACTTCCGCAGATTTGTATGATGGGTACCCCAATTCATGAGGGCTGGGGTTGACGAACGAAGCCATTTGCGGTCTAAAAAAATGCTCACTCAACCTGGGTGATTGCAAACATGTACCACTGAGCTAGGGAATGCACGTGCCACTAACCATGCGATACCAGTTTTTATTATAACCACTTTGGGCATTTTTTTTCTTATCACAGGTGTGTAGGCAATTTCGCTGGGCCTATTTTGAGGGCGATTTTCATAATACATGTTTAAGCTTTTTGTTTTTAAGGGTAGTCCACGGTAAGAGAAAAGCCTCGATTGTTACGTACAAACTTATCGGATTATTTACTTTTGAGTTTATTGTGTATTAGAAATAATCATTCGTAGGAATCGCAATGAGCTATGTTTATGTATAACAGATAAAAAATGCAGTTGAGATGTATCCTCAAAAGAGTAGTTTTCTGTACCCAACCCCAGCTATGGATTGCAATTGGTGCCGAATAAAAATGGAAAGATTTGTCTGGTAAATAATATTAGTTACACCTGTCCATATGGGGACTATTTGGGTATCGATACATGGAAATTCATTGTATGCCGTCAATTATGCAAATACGCGCGAAATATGTTTTTGTCATAGGCTGTCTGATGAATTGTGGTCTGAAAAATTTCTCGTAATTTTCCGCTAAAGTTGCGCCTTTTAAGATGTTGGTCACGTTTTGGTGACATCATTCCTCATCGCGCGAACTCATTGAAGACACAATCGTAAAAACTGTTTGGATGGGTCATAAAAATACATTTTAATGCATGAGTGCGCAAAAGTGGAAGAAGCCAACATAGATTTCGCCGTCACCAAATTTCATGTTTGGCTTCAAATTCGATATTTTTTCTTGTTAATTTTCAGTGAATTGTGTTACTATTATCTCATAATGGGAATAATTGGAAGAATAAAGTAAGAGCCTGTCTAAGCAAAATATCTTGCTGCCAAGGGTGCGTCGACCAAGGTGAACCGCCATGTGTGATTTTATAATCGTAGGTAAAAGGTAAGACAGTAATTATCGTGTGAATCATTAGAGCACAAACAACGTGGTATTCGGCTGCTATCTACTAAATGATGGCCTATGTGTTCACAATTGCACAGATCCAGTGCCCTGGGGCCGCCCCAGTCGATTGATATACAATTAGTTGAGCACGTAGCAAGAAATGGTTTGAAGAGATGTACATGAATACATGTCTGCAGCTCCATTAACTTACGTCTTATACACCCATTGTGATAGTGTTCGTTTTTCATACCCTTTTAAGAGAAGTGTATGTTGCCTATTGGTGTGTAAGCACAAGCAGCATTGCAAAACACGGAACTGCAACTCAGAGAGTTAACGGTTTGTCTCTTGGTGGCTGGACTGGAAGTTGTGTGTCGAACTCATTGTGATGAAAAATGCAGATTTCTAGGACAGGTACACATCAAGAGAGGGAACCGCCAGAAAGGACGCGGGGGGGGGCCCTGCGTGGAATGCTAATCATCGCACCCGGGCAAATTGCTGTTTCTCTGGGTTGCCCCTTGCCTGTCTGGAATGGGTCCACAATATTACATTTTAATTCTATTGTGTGAGACCTAAGACTCCCTGGCTCTGATCCTAGAAGAAGAAACATTTATAAATATTGCCAAGATTCAAATTTTTGATTCATATGGATTATCATGCATCGCTTCAGGATTTCAACGTTGTCGCGTGTCTAGCATCGTGCGAGTGAACCGCTAAGAGGTCAGCATCGGTACCATTTATAAAAAAGAAGTCATTTGGACATAGCTGTCAGCTATGTGGCAATGGCTAACTAGAGGTCAGATAAGTCACTGATTAGGTGTTGCAGTGTTATTGTACATCTGACCTGGTTGAGAGGTTGAGATGGTCAGTCGATACGCTGTTATGTCTTCCTTTCTGTCACAACCTGTACGTGTGAGCGGACTTACTGGACAGTGGCAACTAAGAAAAATGCAGCGTGACAAATTTGAATTAAATGCGAATGGCGGAGCGCTACGGAAGGGAACTGTCTGCTGTTAATTACGAAGGGTCACCATGCCCCGCGACTGGGATGGATGGTAAAAGACCGAGCGCTCTGCTGGAAGTTCTCTCTCTTCTTGTTCAGTCGCAAAATACAGTAGAAGTTACACTGTTATTGCTATAGAGATGGCGAATTCAAAGGCACCTTTAGAACAGACTCTGCGACAGTCATAACCGTAAGGACCAGAAGTTGAAAAAAACAAAGATGAGTGGGTTGTCAACCATGTTGCAACAAGTGATTTAGGCAATCTTGCACCTGGAGGAACATCTGATTACTGACTGCAGGGAGAACACAAAAGTCTCCTTGGGGGAAATATGGGCCTTGGCTCGTCTAACCTCCCAAGATGCCCATACCGAAAATTGTGTATTTATACCCAGGGGCCATCCGCAAGCATGTACAGCCAGAGAGATGAAAAAGGCCCTTTCATGGCTGCTTATTACCTATGGGTAGATTCGACAGACGACAAAGCCAACATAATTTTGTGTCCCCCAGGCAAAGACTCCTGGTTTATTTCATAGGCTGTTATGCCTAAAGGAGAAGCTGCAGGATCCACACGAGACCACGTTCACACTCGTAGACATACAGAACCTGCTCCATAAGCACTTAGCCATACTTATGAGCGTCTTTTGATCAGCATTGCTGAAGCGGGTTGTTCAGGTAGCTGTGTTATACAGAAATGAACAAATGCAACGCCTACACGATTGTTTATTGAGAGTCGTGTTATTTGTGCAGCTCACTGGCGAAAATTTTGTTCGCAGTGGGTTACAAAAAAAAAGAAAATAAGATAGATAAGTAAAAAAAAAAAAAGGAGACATAAAGAAGAGAAAAAAAAAAAAAAAAGAAAAAAAAAAAGAAAAGAAAAAAGAAAAAAAAGAGTTATAGAGAAAAAAGAACAGAAGAGGAGTAGTAGGCAGAAAAAAAAAAAAATTTGGAAAATAAAAAAAGAAAAATATAAGAAAATTAGATAAGGAGAAAAAGAAGAAGAAAAGAAAAGAGAGGAATAAAAGAAATAGAGGAAGAAAAATTAGAAGATTTTAAGGAGGGGAAAAGAAAAAAAAAAGAATATAAAAGAAAGAAAGAGAAGAAAAAAAAAAAAATAAATAATAAAGAATAAAAAGAAGATAAGAAAAAAAGTAGGTAAAAAAGAACAACAGAAAACACAAATATAAAAAAAAGAAAACAACAAGAAAGTTCCAGAAAAAGAAAAATAAAAAAGATATAAAAGAAGAAAAAAAAAAAAAAATAAAAAATTAATCAAAAAAAAAAAAGCCAGAAATATTCAGTGTCTGTGTTGCGATTGGCGCGTTCAGTATTGTGTCCTTCTCAGAGAGTCCAGTGCTAGAAATTACAAAAGGCGAGTGTGGTCAACGCTTCTGGAAAAGCAAACGTACTAGCTTGAGGAGAGGGTGCGACTGAGGGAACGTTGGCCCCTACACGCACACGTCATACAATGAGGGTGAGAATTGATAAACAGAAGAACTCAATTGGCTAGAGGAGGACAAAAGCGAGAGGATGGTGGGGGGGGGGGCAAGTGGGGGATGAATGGGGGGGGGGGAAAGGGGGGATAATGGGGGGGGGGATTTAGAGGGGGGACCTCGGGGGGGTCGGTGGGGAATTTCCGGCCAGGGGGTACTTGGGGGGGGGGGGGGGGGGGGGGGGGCCGCGTGGTGGGGGGGGGGAAGGGACAGAAGGGGACGCATTTTTTTGAAAAAACCGAAACCATTTATAGAAGGGGGAAAGAGGACAGAGGGTTACTGTATCATAAGACGAAGAAGGGAGGAAGGGAAAGAAGAGTCAAACGAGGGGTAAAAAAAAATGGAGGACGATGACAGGGATAGTAGTACAATATTACCTTAAAAAGGAAAAGAAAAAGGAAGGGGGGGCAGAAAAAAAGAAAGGCGGGGGGGGGCGGGGGGGGGGGCTTTGAAAAGAAAAGAATATAGAGAAGGAAAGGACGAAGACATTTTTTCATTAAAGAGGAAGACTGAAAGGCAGGGAGGGTAGGAAGGGAAAAAGAACGGGGGAATTAATAAAGGACGAAAAGGGGAGGGAAGAGGAACCAAAAGGGAGAGAAGAGGAAGGAAAGAAGAAGGGAAAAGGGGGGAAGCAGAGGGGAAGGGGAAGTGGATGGATTTTGGTTTATTAGAACACAGTCTGGACAGGCACAAGTGTAAGATGAAAGAAGGAAGTATGTTGCAGAGTGATATGGACAATTATGGTGAAGGAGATCGGTTTGATTGATAAGAAGGAGCGAGAAGCAGAAAGGGGAAGAGAGAAAAAGTGTGAATATTTTACGTTCACAAATAGATGTTATTTAGTTACAATCTTGTAGCTTAATAGATCAGTCTGTAGACTATGGACATGTATGTAGCAAATTATTGATTGGTCCCCAAGTTGGTTGGTGGTCTTTTTGGGTATTTGGCCTCATGGTTGGCTGTGATTGTTGTTTAAAATATTGTGTTTTGGGTCCATTCATTGTAAGCTTTTTGAGTATAGGCTCTACAGACTATAGTGTGTTTTCCTTTCTGGTTTTTGGTGTAGCGCTGCGCCGCTTTCATTCTGCCGCTCTAGTGACCTCGCGCCCGCATTTCGAATTATGGTGGAAATCCGGACTCCCCAAAAAAAAATCTCTCTAACAAAAACCCAAAATGAAGCTCTGTATTTCTGTTAGTCTAGTTCTATGTCTTATGACGCAATAGTGACCAAGGCACATTTGAATCAAATAGTAAAGGGTTTGATGAGATGACTCTTGAGAGACGAGAGTGAGTCGATCGTCGATGTGGGAGTTGAAGTGAGTTTTTTTCGGATGACGATGATCTACTCGTTTATGCTTTGAAAAAATGTAGGCAAGATCAGACCTTTCCATTTTTTGTCACGTTGTTGCAGGAAGCTTTAGCTCAGTGGATGATCCGTGTTGTTTGGGTAGTTGCTGTGCTTGGTTTTCATTGATATTGTTAAACACGATTTCAGTGTGCATTTGTGCAACAGTATGGATCTTATCCAGGAACAGCGACACATCAGATAATATTGAGATCATGGTGATTCACGGAAGGCTATACTGTCAGATTAGATATACAGAATCCTAGCATTTGTATAACTCATGATTCACACTGTTATATTAAATCTTAGATAGTCAGGCCTATCGTAATTGGATCCAGTCGGAATTGGCTATTATCTTATCTTCCGAGACGACGTATGTCTGTTCTGTAATCTTCTCGATGCAATATATATTAACGACAATTAGGGGCTATTCCGACGGCTATTTTGGATATGATTCATGCTATGATAGCCTCTTGTATCAACTCCTAATAATTCGAGAGTTTTGGCCTTGTCCATCATACCGAATATAGTCGCAGATTTTTTAGCGATATATATGTCTAGATTGGTTACCTAGCCACTATTCTGAAACTTATCCTATGATGTAGTATGATCTCTAAGAGTCGGGGAATTATACTCGTATTAGTGTAGTTGATAAGAATGTTGTTGATGTACAGTCTTAGCTGAGTGTTGTCATGTGCTTGGTAAGAGCTATAGTACTTGAGTGTGTGTCTCTTTGTTGTTAGATCTAGTTTAGTGTCTGCGAACTACAGAGCCGGCAGTGTTAGTTCTGTTGCTATTGTCGTAGATGTTCGCGCGAGGTTCAGAGTTACGCGAGGGTATTGCGAGGTTTATTGTATGGTGAGTTCAAATGAACTGTTACGACGCCGATCGTTAGTCTTGGGACTCATGTTTTGTATTTGGTCGCTTTTAATATAGTACGCAGAGATAGTTAGTTCCAGTGTATTGATGTTATCATTTTCCCCTGAGTATTGGTCGCAGCGCCGTAACAGTTTCTTAGTGTTTATGTTAGTTTTGTGAGTGACCTGAAGACCGATTTGGGTGGACATCTGAAAAAAAAAGTCTGGTTGTCTTACAACAAAGCTGTGTCGAGAATTGCTGTATATATTACGGATGCAGACGTGGTAGTTGGCTCATTCCGAGTGTTTTAGTTTAGGATTGATCCATTTTGTCAATTGTGTTAGTACCTATTCTAGTTAAAACAAACTTCAGGGCTTTTTTGAACTCCCGCGGTGGTATGTTGTGTGTGTTTTACATTTTGCAGTCTGTGTGAATTTAATGTCGTGAGATTGTTGCAGCTGTTCATGCCGAACACGTGTACACACCAGATTCTTGTAGCTCGCCCCCCCCCGTCGCCCCCCCCATGTACCACCCCCCCATGCACCCCCCCGCCCCCTCACCCCCCCCCCCACCCACCCGACCCATTATGGGATGATATGTGATTGGGTAATCCGAGAGGGAGAAGACGAAAAGAGTTGCATCGTGGACCGTGTTAGTGTTGTATAGTATTGATTGAGATTAGCAGACGGTGACTAACCTTTGTCAGTATGAATGTCCATGACTACGATTTATTTATCTGACTCCAGTCAAATATAATTCTCCATTGGCTTGACTAACTGATACATTCATTCAGCGATATGGTGTAGGGTCATCCTTTCATAGTGGTCTTCAGCATAAGTTACAAAGAGATCCTCTAAGCTTAGTGTCATGTTCTGAACATTACTTGGCTCGATTAGTAGAGTTGATATATATGGTGTTGGACTGTGACTCAAGTGTGTCATTTGGCATCATGTCTAAACATGTAATGGTGTTTTGGTTGGAGCGACCTCAAGATGTCAGAGAGTTGTTGACTGTATGAAAATTGAGGGGGCCCATGATGGTGCTGCGACAGAGGGGGAATCGAAGACAGGGTCTGAGAGGGGGGGAGAAGTGCAGAAGTAAGAAACGAGTGATGTCTAAGGGAAGATGATCGCGAGGAGCATTGAGCATACGAAAACCGCTAGCGTAACTGACGTAGAAGTAGCAAGAATTAAGACTTAGAACTAGTTAGCCTAAAGTTATTGCAAACTAGGGAATGAGGGCAAGGGGGAATCATACGCCTATATCGTTAATGCATTTGTAGAGATTGCGTAGACATGTATGGTGCAAGTTTTCCCGCCGCGCTGAGAGGGACAAAAACCCCCTTGAGGGGGGAAAAAGGCTAGTGAATATCGCATTCAGCGGGGGAAGAAGTTCCCCCCCCCCCCCGGGGTCCGGATATGAGGTGAGCGAGGTGGAGAAACCCCCCCCCCCCCCCCCCTTGTAAAATGTGGGCATAGCAGAATGGGTGGAATGAGCCCCGACCCTCCCGAGGTAGGGGGGGAAAAGGAGGGTGCGAGATGGTCGGCAAACACTGGGGGGGGGGGGGGAGAAGTGAACCTAGATAATTAGGTGGAATCCGGTGGGGGAGGACACCGTACAGGGGGGGGTAGAGGGGATGGGGAAGGGTGGAGATGGGGGAGGGGGGGGGGTGTGGGGGGGGGGGGGAACCGAGTAAGGGAAGAGGAGAAGGGCTTGACATAGTTAAGGGGGGACGAAACGATCGAAAAAATGGCAACAGGGACCTAAGTAAGTGGAAAGATGCCTAATATTCCTTCCACACTGTGGGCTTTGCCTAGAGCCTTGGAGGTGAATTTGCGTAACCAGGGGGTGAAATTGGTGGCGGTTTGGTGTATGAGACTGTGACGCCTGCTTGTGCTACGGTGTAAGCTCAAGAGGATAGAGGTAAAAGGGAGGAGGAATACAGGGGTAATATGGGATCCCCTGGGAATGCTGTGCCCAGAAAATGCCAGAAGGCTTTTAAGAGGTTGAGAGAGGGAGAGGAAAGAGAAAGAAGGAACTGCCCGGGGAGGTGAGACGAAGACTCTAGGGGTGACATAATTTTTTCTCAATTCAGGTGTCCACCAATAGAGGATAGAGATCGATGTTTGGAGAAGAGGGGGGAGGGGGAAGAAGAGAATGATTGATCAATGAGTCTAAGAGTGTGAAACTAAAAAAGTGTTAAATATTTGCAGAACATACATATTTTTCATTAGTTGAGTCTTCCCGGCATTATATACCGCCTGCCCGTGTTGTAGTGCCCAGGGGGTGACAGAGGAACTAAAATTGATTAGTGACATCGCAATTGTTTGGTATGGTTAGTGTCGTAGAGAGGATGGAGTTAATAAGAGGTGTGTGAGAGGCTGGAATTCAATTCCTATGTAAACAACAGGTCACCAGAAGAACCGAACCACTACAAGAGTCCAAACATTACTTTGATGAGGGTATTCCTGTTAAGGGGGTGAACTAGTACCTGGGCTCCATGTAGGATAATTTCCTTTCAGGAGGTCGAACAGAGAAAAATAAGACCAAGACGCCATGTGTGCCTGCTGCTGTTGGTATGAAATCCTCTATGTGCCCATGGTTGAATGAGTGGGTGCTGAGAGCATTAAACAGATTAAATAGTCTTGGTTGTTATGTTGATATTTCGATGAAGCTGGTACTGCATTTGATAGTTTTAAATTATGGTTGTAACACGTTGAGTTTGCGGCTATTGTCCTTGAAGTTGTGTTCTCATAGAAGATTAACGCTTAAATAGTTTTGGTTGTCTGATAGTTATTTTGCTGAGCAGCATAACATTTGGAAATTAATTTGTTGTGTAACGCGCGGTTGGAGGGTTTGCTTATTGCTTGGCCGTCGGATTCTCATCGATTTGTATGTTTATGGGACTTGCCGGCATCGAAGCTCCCACCACTGTTATTTCCTTTTTTTATCGTATATTGGCGAGTTACTCGCAGCGTCGCAACTTGTAGAACACCACTCTTTTACATTTATATCTGTCTCAGGTGGGTGAATGGATCAAAAACAGGAGTGAAAGCGTCTTACTTAGTCAAGTATGAAACTAAGATGGAATGGTATTTAATTCTTAGTGACAGTGTGGCTCTGTGCGAAGCACTCACCACGGGGGGTGGATCACAGTGGGGGAGGTGTGGGTTGGCTTGGGCTTGCGCGCGCCATCTCTTAGGTAGAGAGAGGGAACGTGTCAGAGGAAGTAGTAAAGCTGGCTCCTCGCAGAGAATGTTGTGGGGTTCTGATGGAGAGTATATACTTAGCTGCTGCTTCACATTCCTGGTGTGTAAAAAAAATTTGTGGGTGTTCATAGAAAGGTTCTTTAAAACATCATCAGTGTAAAAGTACTGGCACAGGTAGGTTTCTGACGCATAAGGGCGGCGTGTGACAGTATTTGTGAGTATTTTCAGTATGCATAAATAGGGTTAGCTTTGATTGGACGTAGTACTCTTACCTTGCATGGGTATTTGTTGTGTCCCACTAGAACTAAGGATGTCAGAGTCAGGTACCGCTCAATTTACAAGCTGGGTTAGTCAGAGCGAGTGCGAGGGAGCGCATGGTTTCAGACTACGCAAGTGGATAGTGTGTTCAGAAGAGACAGTGAGTTGTTCTTGTGCTAATGATGAAGCATTTTCCATGATTGATATGGAAGCGGACGTTGGTGTGTTGTTATGCCGAGAGTCCAAGTGTGTTGCTCTTGCCTACTGAGGCATCCTTTAGAGCTATTGGTATGATCATTGAAGTTTGTGTTCAGATCCAAGTGTGGTTTGCCTTGCGTTGCTGTGGAGCGCTCTTGTGTTGGTTGTGCGATGGTCTTTGATGTTTTGCTATCCATTCTGCCATCATGGTTTGTCCGCCGTTTTTGAAAGCAGAGGCCTTTATGGGTTGTGGAGGCAGAGTGTAGTGGAGGTTAGTGGGGACAGATTTTGTGCGCGGGGTTCCATTTCATGATATGGTCCAAACCACTTGATTTGAGTGGGGGTTGGTGGCTCGTCCTATATAATCTTGTGCAAGGACTTGGTAGTTTCTTTGTAATTTTTCTGGTATGTTTTGAAGTTTTCATTTTGGTCTTTCTCCTTGGTTACATTAATTGTTTTTCTTCAGATTCACTTGATGTGTTTTTTCCCTCCTGTGATTGGTCACTGGACCATGGTTATACACTGAGTAGCAACGAGTTTGTACAGGAATCACTTGTTACATCAAGGGTGTTTGTAAATGTCTGGTGACTGTCGCCGCACCAGTTGATAAATTGTAGATGGTTGGGGATGGTGTATGCAGGGTACGAGTGTCAGAGCGATTGTCAAGTCATTAAACCCAGCACAAGTTTTTGGTCGATACGTTCATCTTGTCCTGGAAGTGATGAGCGCTTGGAGACAGAATGGTGAGTGTAGACAATGAGTGTGTTCTATGAAGATGTCAGAGAGCGAATGGTTAGAAATGAATCGGATAGTGTGGTTGTTCAGGTTGGTTAGCTACATCCACTCATACTCCACTGCTTCGAATTCTCAGAAGTAATCGGAACTAATGTTGGTCTTTGTTATAACATTTAGGTAATGAGAGCACAATTGGGTACAGTACGTGTATGGTTAAGACCAGAAATGCGACTTAGGACAGCTAAAGGTTGGTACTGAGGAATATCCTTTAAGATTAGCTCGCGATTCCTGCTTGGCAAATATCTCATGGTAGCATTCGTTAATAATAAGCATTTCGAGTTCATAATGTAAAATAATCTGGTTTACAGACTGGGACTGTCGAGTCATAATCAATTATATAGGAGGTTCTAGACTAACCTCTGTCATAGCGAATATCCTTCAGTATAAGTTTACAATATATTCGTTTTTCATTAACGATATAGAGAATCCAGACAGGGGTTCTCCACATGGAGCAGTGATCTTTGGTTTCATCGGGAGCGATATGTTACAGGCATCCCTTTTTCTCACTCGTAATAAAGTATATGGATTTACACATGGCTTTTCGTCTTCGTGGAGGCTTCACACTAATTGGATACAGACCAACAAATGGTCATCGTTAATGTCCTCATTTCTGTTCAAAGTTCTATCCTAGATGGTAATTGAAATTGATCATTATTAGTGTTGATACATAGGAATGTCATCTTCTTTGAATAGAATATACTTTTAAAGGTTACCACTGTGCATTCTGTTATCGACATACGATGGCGAAGCAAGATCATAATAAATTGTGGTCTTTACCTTTCTACTGCGAATTAACTTTGCCTCATTCTTGGCAAAGAGAATAAACATGGGGTTAAAGTTTACATACCAACATGGTTCTATAATGGACTATCACTTTTCGCCCATTCTACCTTATAGTATCTACTTTTAACGGCGCTATGCCGTGCGGCTACAGACCACAAATTCGGCATCCGACAGATGGACCGCCATGAATCAACACCCCTGCTAGCGATACTTCCGCTGCATATCCTTTGACCTTTTTCTAGCGCGACTACCAACATAGTTCGACTTAGAAAGGTAAAGATATACCATCTATAAGACAGACGTCTGTCATACCTACTACAGTACACAAACACTACGTATAAATTCCAGGCCCATAGCTTATATGAAAGCTAAGAACAGATCTATTCTACCGCAAGCCAAAGAATGTAAATGCGCAAGTAGGCCTAGGATTCGTCCCGCGGAGTCCCGATCACGAAGATATGAGACGGGAACTGAACTTTCAAGGGAAGTAATACACTCAAAAATGACTTCTTCTCCTAAGCACTTAAAAAGGAAATACTTTGTTTTACAAAATTATTTGCGACATAATAAGTATTAGATAAATGGTATATATATTGAAAGATAGTAAAGATTGCCACTTTACAGTCTTACCTCCTCAACTCCGGGAGAAAAAAATAAAATAAAATTTTAATTTATAATTACATCTAGGAGGCAAATCGTAGACTTAGAATAGGCTCACAACTGCAAGAATATGCGCAGATGAAAATATCAGGAATAACTATAATTTCCTGAATATGAACCGGTGAGTAAATTATCTCAAAAATCTGAGAGATAAAACACAAAATTTTTTGTTTATACTACGAATAAATGTTTCCAGGCAGGTGTGATGTACGTATAATACAATTCTGGTAATTATACAATGCATACCAAAAATTCACACTATAATCTTAAATTTATGATTTATGAAGAAACAATCATCAAAGAACAGCGGTGAATTAACATCAATAAACCGCTAAGTAGCGATACCATCATTCTATTATTAAATTACAAATGTGTATCTTAGTAAAGAAACAAAAATATGACTCATGAATGTGAGAAAATGCTGTTTGTGAGTAATATATAGACATATTTAAAATAAGATCCTCCAATATTTAATAGCCCTCCCGAACAGTTAAGTGGCAATCATGTGGGCTCATTCTGGACAGATATGTCCGCAATCACATTTTCTGAACCACGGATAGCTGTTCGTACAGAGAAATTGTGAAAAGGTTGAAGAGCGATTGCGTATCGAGTTGATCTCGAGCTCTTCAAGTTCTTACTTTGGATAGCCGTAAGAGCTTTTTGGTCAGTTTCCACTACGAAATGCGCGCCCAGAAGGAATCTTTTGGAGTTTTGAGAATTGACAAAACCATTGCCAATAATTACGGTTCTCTAAAAACCGAGTAATTCCTTTCTGCAGCATTAAGTTTTCTGGATATATACATTACAGGATGCAGAGTTCCAGAGTACTCTTGCATTAGTGCCGCTCCAATCCCAGTGGATGAAGCGTCACTACGAAGAACAAATGTCTGATCTGTTGTAGGTAACACTAAAATAGGTGGTGATGAAAACATAGTTTTGATCTTCTCTAGTGAAGATTGGCATTCATGAGACCAGTGAACCATGTTAGGCGACCCTTTCTTTAATAGTGTAGAGAGAGGTGCCATGATAGAGGACAGATTCGGAATGAAACGTCCATAAAATTGTATGAGACCTAAAAGACTTCGCACTTGCTTTTTAGTCCTAGGGATAGAGATGTTAAGTATCTTAGTGATATTATGGTCTTCTGTCTTCAAGAAACCGTGACCTACTCGATGGCCTAAGAAAGCAATTTCGCTAAAGCCAATACAAGCTTTAGATGGTTTTGCTGTCAGGTTATACTCACGCAGACTTGATAATAATTCAACTAACCCTGAATAGTGATCTTCCCAAGTATCGCTGAAAAGACAGATGTCGTCTAGATAAGCAATGACATCTGACCGATACGATTGGATTCGACGCATCATGCGTACAAATGTAGCTGGTGCGTTCATAAGGCCGAAAGGCATAAAATTCCATTGGAAAAGGCCTCTGGGAGTAGAGAAAGCGGTAAGAGGTTTGGCGCGTTCGGATAATGGAACTTGCCAATATCCTTTTGACAAATCAAGTTTAGTGAAAAAATGCGATTTAGAAAGACGAGTAAGTAACTCTTCTAGTAAAGGCATAGGTTCAGCATCGAACTTCGTAACTTGATTCAATTTGCGATAGTCAACGCAAAGACGTATGTTATTGTCTTTTTTTCGAACAATAACCATCGGCGAAGAATATGCAGAAGTGGATGGTTCGATTATTTGTAAATCTATCATTTCATCCAACTCCTTTTCAACCTGTGTTTGGAAATGTATAGGGATAGGATAAGGTCTAACCCTAATTGGAGTATGTTCAGTTAGAACAATGTCATGCTCAATGACATGAGTTTGTCCAGGGATGTCAGTGAGGACATCCTGAAATGTTTGTAACATAGACGAAACTTGTCGCTGTTCTCCTAGAGACAAATCAGGAGAAACAGTAACGTCTTTCCATGATTCACTAGAATGAAGTGGGATCATTGGGAGCGGGAGATTAACATCCGAAAAACTTGTTTCCTCATCCTGTATTACAGACAGTGATGAGTAATGACCATGTTTGACATGAGAATCGTCCGTTGCCTGGAAAATAGGCTGTAGATAGTCAGGACGTTCATGGAACTCCGTAAGAATATTGATGTGGAAGGTTTTATGCTTCCCGTTAATATCGACGATGTAGTCAACATCTGAAATTTTCGATATTATATCGTACGGACCTTTCCAACTAATAAGGAGTCTATTTTCACGACAAGGTAGCAAACCAAATGCTTTGTCACCAGGACAAAGTTGTCGTAAAGTTCTCTTCTTATTAGCAAATTGTCTTGCCTTCTGCTTAGCACATTCAGAAGAGGACGTTGCCAATTTGCATGCTTCGATAATCTTTTGTCTCAGCGCGACGACATACTCGTAAGAAGATTTTGTGTCATCGTCAATATTGTCAGCTGTTATAAGATCATGCAGCAAAGACATTGGGCCGCGCGGTCGCGCGCCAAAGACAAGTTCAAAGGGCGAAAACCCTGTATGTTCATTGGGGACCTCTCTGTACGCGAAGAGGGCCGCGGGTAAAACCCTATCCCATTCTTGAGGATGATCCTCAGTTATCTTCCCTAATAAGTTCTTAAGTGTTCTATTTAGTCGCTCGACCATCCCATTGGACATAGGATGATAGATGCTACTCAAAGATCTCTCTATCTGTAGAGTAGACATTACTTGAGACATGGTATCCGATATCAGTTGGGTGCCATGATCTGATAATATTTCTCCGGGGAATCCCAGCCGAGAAAATATAAGCCAAAGAGCATCTGCAATGTCAGCGGTAGTAATGCTCTTTAGAGGGATAGCCTCTGGCCAACGTGTGCACATGTCTACACACGTTAAGATAAACTGATGTCCTCTGGCAGATTTGATCTTGAATGGACCAATGATGTCTATCGCCATTTTCTGGAATGGACGAATAGGAATATCTGCAGCCTGAATAGGCGCAGCATGACGAGGACCTTTGGATTTGACTTCTTGACATACTTTACAGGATCGACAATAGATCCGTATGTCCTTGTTCACAAAAGGCCAAAAGAAAGCCGCAAGAACTCTTGACTTTGTACGGGAAAAACCCATGTGTCCAGCACACTGAGAGTCGTGTGCATGTTGTAAGATCTTAACTCTCAAATTCTTGGGTACAAGAATCTGAGAATGACTTGACTTAGTGGAGTCTTGCACCATACGTACAAGTACGCCATTCTTCATTGTAATCCAAGATTTACAATTTGAATCTTTATTCGGATCACCTTTGTTACAAGAGTGAAGAATTTCTTAAGAGTCGGATCTTCTTCTTGTTGTTTTATAAACGAGTCACGAGAAATTACCAAGGGATCATCTTGGTTATGCACTTCATTATCTTCAACAGATGAAGTTGCAGGCATATTGAGAGCTTGAGCTCTAGTGACTACCGCATTAGCAGATTGCATATTTTGATTTTCCCAAACGGAAATTTGCTCCGGAGTGCATTCTTTGACTCCGTGAATGCGACCGAGGATAAGATCAGCGATCGGATTCGGCAAAAGACATGCGTGTACATCTCCTGTGAAGAAAGGAGTAGCAATCCTAATGATAGCGGTAGAGTATTTCTCTATGGTGCCGCCAAATTGTTCCGGGCATTTGGACTACTTTGCCTGGTAGTGGCCACGGAGAAGTTCTTAACAGATGAGTGGATGCGCTAAAACCAATTGTGGGGCATCTCCCGAATCAAAATAGAACGGAGGATTGGAATCTAGTTTCTTTTTACTAAAAACATTATCGTAGTGTAAGGGACAAGAGGAACATAGCTCCTCGCATTCCATTGGCGGGTCGATGACGTTGCGGAAGAGCAGCGACAGTGTACAGATGGATGGGCCACAGATTTATAGTAGAACCTGTGGTTGGCTTCTATAATATGTTTTTGATTGGGGGAGCATTGAGATGGCTCTCCCAAAATTCAAACAAGCGGATATGCATATTTTAGAGTCTTCTCATTATACTCTTTTATTTTGTTTCTAGGTTCGTGGGACTCTCTGCCCTGTTGCAGAGTTGCCTGGTAATGGAGCTTTTATGTTTTTCTGGGAATTGTGCTCTTATCTCTGTTATTATTTGCCTCTGTTAACTTTATCTCGATTGATTCATCCACTACATTTATAACCACCTACTCGGCGTTTGAATCATAGCTCCTTTGGTTTTACATCTATCATCTCTTATTCATTATAATGAGTATTACTCGGGTAATAGATGGATCTTGTTGTTCGCCATGAAGGAAGGATTAACTACTTGGATCGTTTACTAGAATGACTTCACTTTGCTTTAAAGTTCCTTGTAATATTATGGAACCAGACCCTGAATTCGACGGGCTGTCATGCTTTCTTCCAGGTATTCGAAATGTATAGGAACCGTGAAATGTTTTGATGAAGTTACATCTTTGACGTTCTGGGATAACTGGTATAATTGTTAACCTTTTTTATTATAATCCTCATTTGTTGAGCGGTCAATTGGGGATATTTGTGAGTAGTGTATTTAGGGGTTGTATGGTCTGTTTGCAGAAAGCATCGGGCACTTCCCCTTCTTTAACCTTACTGTTGCTAATAGCTTACGTCCCGGCTGTGACAGAGATGAGACGTATTGGGTACGCACTTACTGTTCCACATTGTCTTTGTTAGAAGGACTTGAGGTTTTTACGCATCATGTATAGAATTTCGCCAGGAAATAAGGTCTGTATTTATACGTGTGACTCATATCTTTGATCTCTGAGTATCAATGTCCGATAGGGGCTTACATAAGGTCTTTGTCCTGTCTGTTGGAGTAGGGCTCAATACCATACGAATCAAATGTAAGGGACGTGTTCATTACCCAACACACTTGCACAATGAACTTTCTGGAGTATTCTGTTACCTCCTGCCTCAGGCCCTTTTGTCGTTAAATCAACTTCCGCGATAAACCTCTTCTCGATCCTAACTGAGGTACTTCTTGTAACAATATAGGCTGCCCTCTATAAACAGTCAGATAGTTAATCTTTGTCAGGGATGTAGCTTCTATACCAATTCTTACAGCTAGTCAGAGAATCAAACGCTTTCAAGATTTTTCTGTTTAAAACTCGGTTATGCATGATTGTGATTTGTCCACATTATGGGCTCGACATCACCGAGCATGTTCAATAATCGTTTTAGGCTAGATTGTTATGTCATACACTGCCGCTTAAGTTGGGTTTCTTTTGAATCGCATTAACTTTGGCTACCATGGACATTGTTAAGTAAAGGGTTTGACCATTTTACTCACCAGAAGCTTGATTATACATTTACTTATGTTGTTTACTTTATACTTTTCTATACATCAAATGCATAAAAAAAGTTCTCTTTTGTGTTGGTTACATTGTTTCTCGTATTGCTTTTTTCTTCTTTGCAGCTTTGCAGCTTTCTTTTGCCCTCAATACTTTTCTCTTCTGCAGCAGCTTGTAATTTTTTCTCTTCTGTAAGCACATCAGCTTGTATTTTTTTTCATCTTCAGTCTGCAGCAGATCTTTCCCATCTTTTCTTGTTCAACCTCTCTGTTGCCTGATGTCCGCGATCCTGGAGATGCGCTATATGTTGTTTTGCTATCGGTCTAGTATTGCGCGCCGCAATTTTCTTTGTTTGTGTATCAAATCTTTGTAGATTTTCACTTTTCCTTCTAGTGTCTAATTTTCTTTTCTAGCAGAATCGCAAGCTTGTCTCATCCTTACAATCGCAGTAGCTAATGGAGAGATTGTTGTTGTCTTCATGGAGCTCAACCTGACAATTCGTTCTAATTGCTGACCGGTCTTTATTCACATGAGGCTTTGCCTCTGTGTGTGTTAAATATAATCTAAGGGCTAGACATCTCTGTCTCTGGTAATAAGATCTCACTGTATATTTTTGCAATAAGTAAATAAATTCACTTTCTTAGTCTTACTATACAAAGACCTTGTCTATGATTTAAACTTTGTGAACCTGTGGTAAATTTGTACACTTATACTTATCCCAATATCATTGTGGGAAACAGCCTTGACAAAGGTTTGTATAAACGCCTGGTGTTTATATACATTAGTTTTGAATCAGCTCTATAAGTTGCTGGGTTCCACTCTATATTATATAAGTGACAGTGCAATCAGGACATAGTGTTTTTTTTGTTATATCATCAATGTGTACTTTAGTAAGTAGCAATTAAACGAATCAGTTGATTTCTGTGGTACATCTCAATTTTTATGATTCAACTATATTTTATAATAGTGTATGGTCGTTCTCAGGCACAAAACATAAACAGTGTTATACAGAAGAACATTGATAAAAACATTGCGGAAATGAAATAAATCAATGGGGATGAGAAAAAACTAATAAAAGATAAACCGCTCAAAGAGGGATAACAAATACAAATAACGCAAATATATAGAATAAATAAAGTTGGGAATAGAACTGTAAAGCTAGAATATGAGGGTAGACCAATCAACTTACAAAACAGAAATAAAAACAAAACTTAAGGAAAACAGAGGAATATTACCCAAAGAAACAAACATATGAGTACGGTTTCACAGCGACACAACTAATAGTCACAGCTTGTCGCAGCCAATATTTCAATCAAAGAAAATTGTCCCTATAGAATCGACCACAATAGACCTTCTATTTGACGTGGGGATTACTTGTTGGTGTGACACGCCCAAACAAAACCAAATCAATGGCGTGCTGGATTACAAACGCAATAATATCACATATAAATATTTAACATAAATGACCGGGAATGTTATAAAATTAGTATGGCATAATATGAATGTAAGAATAGAGTGTTGCAGAAAAAGAATGTGTTGGATCAATGGAAGGTCATGTTATACTGCTATAGTACTGGTAGCTGTGGTACTTTATTAAAGCAATACTTTGGTTAATTATTTTTAAAGATTCAACACAGAGGGAATAGAAGCTCCATTTCGTTGATGATGATGATAACAATGATGTAGGGACTTCATAGTTCATATAACATTTTTCCTTTCGCAAAAAATGCAGCTGTCAAATATTCTCCAGGTCTGAGTTGTATTGTTCTATGTTTCCATTACCAAGCTTGCTGAGTAACAATCTGTCTCAGTTGTATGGCAAAATGTCAGCGAACCATAATGTCAACAAAGCTGCATCGTACTGCACATTAGAACTCTCGGACCGGACAGGTCCCGCTGACATCACTGTAGCGTTGTATGTTGATGTATGTAGTGTGTGTGTAAAGAGCCCAAGGAACGTCTGGTCTCAAGTAGTTTACTTCTAATGTTGGTCTACTGTGCAGGTGGACCAGGAAGCTTGGGCACACAAGGTTGTTAAATCAACAGTGTTTTGTTAAATGCCTGTGAATGATCCACAGTTGTCTAAAGTGTAGATGTGAGTGATGATGTGTGGTTAAAGTGTATACGATTGTCAACTCAGATTAAAAACTCCAGCACAGTTTTGGGTATTGACGGTCTATCTTGTCTGGACGTGTGATGAGGCTCTGACAAGAACTGTGAGTGTGACAATGTGTGTGTATATGAATGTTCGAACGCGGAGATGGTTAGAAGATGTTTCGATAGAGTTGTAAGGTTGGTAGTTACTATCTACCTGACACTTGGTTCGAATTCAAGAGAGGTTTAAGTACTGGAACTACTGTGGTCTTGTTTATAACATTTTAATGAGGACGCACTACTTGGAGCAGTACGTGTAATGAGGTTGTACAGGAACAAAATGTCGACATTAGACAGGGCCTAGTGTTGGTCACAGGTTTATCATCTTAAGTTAGCATTCGCTATGTCTTGGCAAATATCATCATGGGAGCTTTAGTAAATAAGCATTTTCAGAGTTCATACTGTAATCATCGGGCTTTAGACTGGACTGGGCACGTCTCAGGTCATAACCTATATAGTAGGAAGGTCTAGAGACCTTAACTCTGTCTAGCGATTATCTCCGCGCTTTTCACTTTGTAAAGTTCAATATATATATTGTTTCTCATAAAGATATAGGATATGACCTGACGATGGGTTCTACTGTTAGCAGTGAGTCTTACTTGGGTTCGCATCGAGCGATTTGTACGAGGCATCCTTTGTTTTTCTCTTCACTCGATTAAATACAAAGTATACTGGATTCAAATGGCTGTTATTCTCTGGAGTTCACTCTTATTGGATACAGACCAAAATTGGTCTTCGTTAGAATGTCCTCATTTCTTCATAGCATCTGATCATAGAGGTAGAATTGCATAAATATTGTCATAATGATATATAGTGCTGATAATAGGAATGTCATCTTCTTTGTACTATATATTGCTCTTGTTCTGAAAAGTACACTGTGGCATCTGCTTATCGATCAACAGATGGCTCGAGCGCAAGGGTTCATAATAAATTGGTTGGTGTTGTTTACCGCTTTCTGTTGGAGATTGGGCGAAATATAACTTTTCCATTCCGATTCGGCAAAAGAGAATAAACATGGGGTATAAAAGTACATTACAACATGTTCTTAATATGACTCTATCACTTTTCCCATCTATTATTGATCATTTGTTCGGCGATAAAGCGGTACACACAACATTCGACCCTCCGACAGGGCTGTGACGCCATGAATCCCACCCTTGCTAGCGATTACTCCGTCTGCCATAGCCTTTTTGACTTTTTCTAGCGACAAACCAACATAGTTCTGATCTCTCTAGAAAGGTGTATAAAGATATACATCTATAAAGACAGACTCGTCCTACTCATAACAAACCAGCTAGTGTAATTCAGGCCATAGATTATGACGCCAAGATACGGATCTCTTCCTACCCAGCAAAGATATTCAATGCAGTAGGCGATAGATTTCGTCGCGGAGTCCGATCGAAGATGTCGGAATCCTTTTCAAAGGGAAGTAACTCCAAAAAAAAGGACTTCTCCTTTAAGACATAGACACTGGAAATACTTTGTTTTACAATTATTTGGCTGCTAACATAATAAGTATATAAATGTTTTATTATTGTTAAGGATAGCTAATGATGTGCATTTACAATATGATTATCAACTGTCATTAGTTTTCATTTATCTGATATTCTGAAGTGTCGTGGATCGTAATGGGACAGTTGTAGAGTCATGCGACTGGCTTCGTTTGACATCTTCTATGGTATTTGAAACTCTGCGACAGCTATTTGAGGCCTGCGATGTCATTGACATGTCTGGTTAAGTTGGTTGGCGATCTGTAATCTGGCATGTATTGATCTTATGTGTAAACTTTCACAGGTTGAAATTAAGTGTAAATGCTTGTATTCATCTTATACATTAGACTTTGGGTCATCTGCAAAAAAGTAACTTGCAATTCAGTGGTTAGTGAGTCTTCCCACTTTCTGTGTTTTTCTTTGTTGCGTTTGGAGTTTGCTTTAATGTAGAATTATGACCATAAATGAAATTAAAACTGTTGTGGCGGATAGTACACAGCCTTGTCGAACTCATGTGTGTTATATCCAAATGCTTCAGCGATTTGAAGGGTCCTGATCAGTTGGTTTTACTATCGACGATTGGTATGTATGGTCAGCGCTCTTACATGATCTAATAGCTGCCCTGTTATCCCCTCCATTATTACACCAAGCTAATTTGCATTCGTTTAGAAACCTCTTTAGTGTTACCCACTATTGAATTGTTCGTATGTACAAGTTTTTAATGCCCTCATCCTCATGTTTTATATTCCCGCTTCCTCTCGAGCCTAACGAGCGGCTCCTGATTTCCTTGTCATAATTTCATTATCTCTTTGATGGAAGGGCCTTAACAAATTCGCACTGTGAGAGAAGAAAAGATAAATAAAAAAATATGGAAAAAAAAATAAAAAAGCCGCAGTTCTGCACAAGGCCTTCCATATCTTTCTTTATTCCATTTCATTTTCTATTTCCAGTTCTTTTCTTCAACCGGGTGTCATAGACCAATCAAAGAAAATGCTCCTTGTAATGCGTATAAACAGCACGTCTGTAGGTGCAAACATAAATGAGTGACTAATAAGGCTGACCATCCTGGGAATGGGAGAAATGGTGCGGTTCTCAGAACATCATAGTGGAGTGTGGTCCTTCATGGTTTACCACTCTTGTATTTCTTACAAGTCAAACTAGTCATCTGAAACCAGTTTAACACAACAGCAGTTATATTCTTATAATATAGTTGCCCATGGCAATAGCGGTAGTGGAACAGCTTTCAGAATTGAGTTGTGAACATCTGTGCCGTGGATGCTCATTGTGGGCTAAATAGTTCTATTGTGGCCTAAGGCCCTGCCACTTTACGGGCACACATGTTTAGATGGGCGGGATAAAGTGTTGCTGTGCATTCTGACCTTCTTTCAGCACGCTTGCCTTTGCAATATCGACTAATTTGTTTGCAATTGCAGAGCGCTTGAGTAATGTTGTTCCGCAGGCAGAGCGATACCTGTGCGTATAGTCTCCAGGCGGATGACATTCAATTTGAAGCTGCTCCAACGATCACTTTAGTGTGTCTTTGACGATTTATCTTTGTGTCCGTCTCTTACTGTTCGCTTACCCGTATGTAGGTTCGATGTAATGTAACTGCTTTGGAAGGCGTTTCTTCGGGCATGCGAGATAACATGACGGCCCCATCGCTAATTTGGGCCTTGTGCATGTGTAGATGCTTGAGATATGTGCTCTCTGTTGGAAGGACTCAGAATTAGATACTCTATCATGACCACTAGATCTGAGAATCTCTCATCTGGAAAATGATTAAGCTTCTTGGATGTCTGTTTTTATACACTGTCCATGTTTTTTTCACAACAAGGCATACAGTAGGGTAGTGAGTACTATTGCTATGATATACTTTTCTTCTTTGGTGGCTGCACTATATTCCGTTGTCGATCCAGGGCATTTACTCTATCTATCCCGAAAGCTGGCTAATTGCCTTTGCCATTCTGTTGTTGACTCGGAGCCGATGTATTCGCTCTTTGGTAAGGGTACGCTAGATTAAGTGAAGTGTTTTTTTCCCCCCCCGCCCCACCTACACCATTTGGAGATGTTGGTTCTTTACTGTGATATTTGGTTCGCTGTGAGGTTTCCCAGGAGCAGGTTGCAACATTACTTCAGATTCTTCGTATTGATAGTAAATAAATTAAGGGCTTGCCTGTAAAAACTGGTAAGAAATAAAAGTATTATAAACCCAATTACTATGGTTTGATAAACCGTTATTTGTTACGGATTATATACCTTTTTTATGGGTTTATATGCTTGTATTGATAGTAAAGGAACAAAAAGTCATCAACGCTCAGAAAGCCCTCCTTAATATTGTTTGCATGTCACAATTTCTTGTGCAGGTGTTGAGGGCACAGTCGTTCCGCAAGATGGAGAGTAGAAGATCGTTGTTGTCATTCACTTCGTATAAGGATGTAATCGTTCCAAATTGATAGCTTCCATCTGTCTGTATTCTGATGTGTTTTTGCCGCGTCATCTATGTCATGCATAACGTGTAGGAGAGATGGCAGCAAATTTTACTGTAATAGTGTCGGGGCGGCAACCAATCCCTGTTTAACTCACGTTTGTGACAGGAACGGGTTCATGGATGGTTCTCTTCATTCAATACGGAGGAGCATATACCTTCTATGGAAAATGGCGGGAGAGACAATTGAGTGAACTTGATCGACTGCCTCAGTAATTTCTGCCATAATTTTCCATAGTCATCCCTATTGGACAGTGTCGGAAGGCCCTTGGCGTACAAGTCAATAAATGTTGTGTATAGGGTCAGTGCACTTGATCCTTGGGCATTTCGCCATGAAGTGGGTGCGGAAATATTCAATATTGTGACTGTCCCAAGGCCTGTCGGAAACACATGACTCTCTGGGAGTAAAGTCTGGCGGACTTCGAGATGAAACCAGTTCAAGCGGTTGAAGCAGGACTCGAGCCAGGGGATTTTGCCCACAGAGAGTAGATGTTATAGGGAGATTGTACTTAGGGTTATCCACGCATGTGATGATTTCAATTGTTTGCTTGTATATGTGATAACGATGGTGTGCATCTTTTCGCAACTTCCTGTGGTATTGTTCTTCATCCCAGAATGAGTGGAAGGAGGTCTGTTATGTTCGTGAGCAGCTCATGCTTGCTCGTCAGCTTTATTAACTCTCAGCTCAGGATTGGGCTTCTGATCCAGGTGGCTTTGTCGTCTGAGACAAGAGTGGATTGCTGCGTTCCGTGACCTCTTCCAGCTTGGGTGGGAAGGCTTCAAGTCTGACAGTTGACTTAAAAATTGCGGTATGCTTGCAGAATGGCGGTGGTCGTTGTACGGGTAGATTGCTCATTTTAAGATGGCATTGACGTGTTCTGCCCCTTGGGAGGATTACGCGTTACAAAAATCTGCATATTTACAGTGAGCAGATGCCATGCCATCAGTTTAGGACCGGTGATGATTGATTCGATTGGAGTTGAGGGGCCAATAGAATTGCTTTTAGGGCATTTCGTAAGAAGGGGTCTTCGAGTCATTTTCTGTTGATTGTTATCTCGTTGGCTCTATTGCATGCGGCATGCGGATCGTGCATCTTCTGAGATTATTTGGAACAACTCGTGCATATATGGATAAAGGATGTTTTTTGGATGTTGAGGAAGGGGTTGCTTATTTGATAGACGCTCTGTGCAAGGGATATTTTTCAGACAGCTCAGTGTTTTATTTATTTTTCACTCGTTCTTCATAAAACCAGTCAGGGTTTTGTTTGTTGTAGTATCCCAGGCTCTCTAGCGGCTGCAGAGTACACAGATATTTTCAGGTGGTCATTTTTTCTCTCTATGGTGGTTTGACTGAGCTCAACGTCTTCAGACGGCTGTCCAAGTCCTTGAGAAGCTCTTTGGGTTGCGCTTTGTTCTTATAAGTTTTGTGGACGATCTGGTGAAGCCTCTTCTGGGTTTTCTGATTGGTCATCTTTGCTTTGGGCTGTATGTTAAGGTTGAGTTTTGATACAATCAGCCTGGGGGTCGTGGTTCTCAGCATTCACGGGCACCCCACGCACCTGGCCTTGGTCACTTCATTTCATGTCTGTTCGCTCCTTTGTCGTGATACGAACAAAATCAGTGAGATGCCACTGGTTTTCGAGCAGGGGGCATCCATGTTGTTTTTATTTCGATGTGGTAGGGCGAAAACATGCGTGTTATGTATGGATCAATTCATGTGTTTGGCACAACAGGCTGAGTAATAGGGAGGGCGCCCAATTGCTATTTTACATTGTTGCTATGCATGTTTTTCAAGTATTCCATCCAGTTGTTGTGGTCAGTGCCTTCTTTGGCATTTGAATTCGGTCTGAAGGAATAAGTTTCTCAGAATTAGGGAAGAACTGTGAGATAATAGTTTAAGTTCGTGCATAGAATTTTCTTTTGGCATTCCCTCGGGTTTTGTCATTGTTGGGGCATATGCACTGGCAAGTGTGGCACTTTCTGTTGGCTTCTAGTGGGACATGAAGGTCATTGGCGTGATCGTTAATGCGAGTGGAGATTTTGACAAGTTTATGTGGACGGATATGAGGGATTTAATTGGCGAATATCAACGCCCGTCACGCGTTCCTTGTGGTCACGCCTCACTCCATAAAATGGTGTAGCCAGCTCTATTTTCAGTATATTGACCTTTCTTTTGGTAGTTTGCGTCTTGCTTAGGGGTGCTTATTTCAATTAAAGCGCACAAGTTCTTTAGGCCAACTCAAGTGGCGAGTCCGTCTCTGCAGGGTCTGTCGGCCAGGGTATTGTTCGGTAAGTGTTGGGTCGTTGTCACGTGCCGAAGGTTAAGCACTTCTATTTTTTTCTTTATAATTTGTTTGAAGCATGATTGGGATGTTACTCCAGCCGTTGTCATGCAGTCACAGAGTAGGGTTGAAGCAGGTATGGTTTAGGCACTTTTCTAGCCCGCTTCCTCATAGCCAATGAGGGTGTGCGCATGTGGATCTTATAAGACGGTGCTCAGGTGCTAGGGGGCGTGCCCAGATATCGCTGCTGCATCTCAAAGTTCCAGCGTAGAACGACGTATGGCTTGAGACGCTGGTGTGTGTTGCTGTGTGCAGAAATTGTGGCTGCAGTTGAGGGTTACCCACACTTGTACTGGTTGCTCACTCCCATCGACAAGGTTCTTTGAGAGTAGTGGTCTGTGATGTTTATGTCTGAAGCTGTTTAGAGTTGTGGGTTGGGGTGTGAGTGACTGCGCGGTGGTAATTGGATTTAAGGTGAGGAGAGGTTGTTGCGCTGAAGAGTCATCGGTCACTTCTCATCCCTGTGATTATCTGGTGTTCCGCAGTGTGGCAAGATATTATTCGAGACAGGGTACTGGAGGGAGCAACCAGACCGTGTATTGCAGTGGATGACTGTTACAGGGTCGTTTGCAAGTGTCTCGCGGCAGGGTTGCTCTTTTGCGGCATTCCACATCCGGCGCTAGCTGGTAGTTGCGCTCAAAGCCGTTGAGCGCAGCTAGTGGGTTGAATCTGTGCCGCCAAATCCAGGTTCGTCACATTGCTAGAGGTTAGGACAAGCCCTTGTTTTTACGGATGGGGGTTTGAATCCCTCGTTATACTTTACAAGTCGACATCTATCGCATCACCTTCAGTCCATTTAAGCCATTAGGACTGTCAATGGTTCAGTGTCTGATTTATGTTGCTTCTGTCGTATATTATTAGGGACATTCTCAATATTAAATTTTCTTGTTTGATACTAATGGAGCATGAACCACATGACTACAGGACTGATCCTCTTTACAGGAAGCCTGCACATTCATTTTGAGGATGCATTTTGAAGTGTGCAGTTTATGCTACCATATGTTTGTACAGTGATGAGGTTGCCGAGTCCAATGCAGACAAACCGTAGCATATTTAATTACACTCGTCGTTGTACACAAGGCGTGAGGGGAGCAATAGCCCTTATTTTGTATCTTTTGTGTCGCCCCAGAGACCCAGGAAACACACATGGGTGGCTCTTGTATATTCTGTGTAACCAGTAGTTGTAAAACCATTAGTATCCAGAATGACATCGGATGTGATTACCGACTTAAACAATCACTCGTATTACGAAGATCATCCAGAAGGGAAACACCGTTACACTAGAGGCCGCACTAGAGGAGTGTTTTTGTATACAGAAGATGTTTGTAAAAAGACCGCAATAGGAAGCTGTATACGGTGTTTTATCAGCGGTCGTACTGCATCTATTGGGGCAGCCCGCGCAAATTTGATGATAATTGAGAATTAATGTACGAATCATTGTTGTATACTTTCATGGGAACTAATAACGCCTAATTGCGCAACAGTCGGTTTGTGAGCGTGATGGCGTTGGTATTACTGGTCGACGCGCAATAGTGACCGAAAATTTAGGGACCCTTTTGTATTGGATCCGTTCACGCCATGAAAGTCGCATGGTTGAATTCTTCAGGCGGTTTAGGCTTAGTATTGTCCGAAGTTATATATTAATGATGGAGGAACGGCAGGGTCGGTCCATAGTTCTCTTAAATGGGATATGTAAATTATAAGGTTAGTAGATTCAGTAGATTGGGATCGTATATTTAATATTCGTGTCAAATACACTAGGGTTATCAATTACGTGTAGAGTGGTATGACTAGCAGAGCGTGTGGTGTTAACATGCCTTTGATGTTCTGACATGAAATTTCATTTGATGGACGAGTGACGGTTTATTATGGGAAATTCCAGTTGACTAATTGCAGATGTACATTGCTTCTATTGATGAATCACTGTATGTGTTCTTTCACATGTTGTCCTCAAATCTGTCATATTGGACTCGCACGTAATGAAGGAGCTTTACCGCATCGTCATTTGACTGGAGAAGGTTGGGGTTTGATGCCAGGGTTTTAATTGATTGTATCGGCGCAGATTATACTAAGTACTTCTTCTATGGTGGAAGAGAGTTCTCATGTATTGGTATGAGAATGAAATTGCAGCTGAGACAAATCCCCCTAATTTGAGTTTGTTCGTTAACGGGGGTAACTCGATATCATGAAGGACGCAAGAAGGGTATCCCAAATAAAAGATGTTTATAATTTGTGGGATTGGTACGAAGCACGTGGGACGGACACATAATAGAATTCTAAGTGGATGTCTTGTGAGCAAATGATAGTGCCGATAAGACTCAACTGGTGATCATCTATAATAGCTTAGTGTTACAGCTAAAAAGTATTATATGAGTAAGTCCGGAAAGAGGCGCCAACGGTCGCTAAACGCGAGGAAAACTTACTCTCTGTTCAGAAGGAGAGCAATGCCTTTTCTGTTGAGCATGTATGAGAAGATGAAAGCTGAAAGTTTATCGTGACAACAGGAAAGATTGAAGGATAATAGATGATATAGGACGACACTGAGAGAAAAGCACTTAGACAGTTGTTGGGACTTGCAGATTAGTGTTAAATACAGGGGTTGTATCCCGCCGCTTATTTTGACAGGTGTAGATACCAGAGAACACTGTGAGGAAATATTCGGAACTCCAGTAGTTTTTTTAGCTTGCAAATGCCTTTTGCGCCGCGTAAGAAAAAAAACACTATAGATAACGGGATACTATTATCGCTTTGGCGATTGTGTGCTAAGAAGCTAAATAACACACGTAATACGGTATACAAAAAGCACAGTAAAATGAAACAACAAGCTTATCTTTAAGAATATACACAAAAGTACTGATGTACAGTAACATGAACAAAAGCTTGGAAAACATGACGAAATTAGGTCGATAAGAGCGGGACTACGCGTCCAATTGTATGGGTTCTGGTTATAATTGAAAAGCGGGGAGACGCCTGTAGTGCTGGAGACAGGTAAGTTGTGGAGAGGGACATGATTGCCGCGCCTTACCCACAGAGGCCATGGTTACTTGAAGAAGCCATTATCAACAGCTGCCATCTCTACAACGAAGATCAGCTGTTGCAGTGCATCTACCGACTTCTGTCTTGATGGTGCACTCTGACTGGACTCTTTCTCTGTCTTGATGGTGCACTCTGATTGACTTCTTTCCTGTCTTGATAGTGCACTCTCTTTTCTGTCTTGATGGTGCACTCTGACTGACTCTTTCCTGTCTTGATGGTGCACTCTGATTCTTGTCCTGTCTTGATGGGTGACACTCTGACTGGACTCTTTCGCCTGTCTTGATGGTGCACTCTCTGACTAGACTCTTTCCTGTCTTGATCGGTGTACTTATGACTCTTTCACTGTCTTGATGGTGCACTCTGATGACTCTTTCTCTGTCTCTGGATTGGTGCATCTCTGATTCTTTTCCTGTCTTGATGGTTGCCACTCTGACTGACTCTTTCCTGTCCACCTCCTTGATGTTTAGCGTAACACATTCAATAGAAAACAGTGAACTACACTGTATAAACATAATTTATGTTCTTTGTCCCTACTTTAATTGCTGGAGGCCAAAGAACTTTAAAAATTTTGCACTACGTTATACTTTGTTCACTGGTTGTTAAAGTGTTGTATCTTTAAATGGGTTTTTGTTGTAGAATGTCTAATATTTTGTAAATATATACCTAATTAGGAACAAATTAGATTAATCAAAACTGTGCTATGGGAGCTAATGTAAAATATTTTTTAAATATATACCTAATTAGGAAAAAATTAGATTCATCAAATCTTTAATATGGGAGCTAATGTAAAATATTTTGTAAATATATACCTAATTAGGAACAAATTAGATTAATCAAAACTGTGCTATGGGAGCTAATGTAAAATATTTTGTAAATATATATACCATGGCAATACAGTATGGTGAACAAAAATATTAGGAAGAAAATGAAACAGGCCAAAGAAAAATGGGTAGCTGATCAATGTGAGTCCATTAATACGGGGCTAATAAAAGGTAACAGCAAGGCAGCTTTTGACACATTAAGAAAACTATCAAAACCTCAACAGCCCAGGGTAACTGTCATAGAGGATAGCAATGGGGCTCTGCTCAATGAAAAAACTGCTGTAATGAGAAGGTGGACATGGAATATTGTAAAGAAATTATATAACTGTAAACTTGACACTGACTTAGGCATATTAAACAACATGAAGTGCGAAAACAGGGAACTCGGAAATGCAGCAATATTACGGGAAGAAGTGGAAGAGGCTATATGTTCGATGAAAGGAGGGAAGTCACCGGGTGTGGATAATATACCAGCAGAGCTCTTGAAATATGGAGGACCAGATATAGTAAAAAATCATGACAAACAATTTTGCCAGCCAAAGATATGGAGTACTAGAAAAAAAATGGCCAAAAGAATGGACGCACAGTCAATTAGTAGGTAATACCGCTTCCAAAAGAAAGGAAATCTAAAAATGTGCAAGAACTACAGAACCATTAGCCTTATTAGTCATCCAAGTAAGGTGATGTTAAGGATACTTTTTGAACAGAAATAAAACAGAAATCAGAAGAAAATCTTGTCAGAGGAACACTGGCTGGCTTTAGACCCAAAAGAAGTACCTCAGAACAAATCTTCAATTATTAGATTACTGATCGAAAAAAACATCTCCAACATCAACACGATTTATACCATAACTTCATCGATTTCACAAAAGCCTTCGATCGAGTCTGCATGAAGGCTTTATGGCAAATAATGAGAAAATTCAATTTTGATACCAACATCATAGATATCATTGAAGCACTATACAAGGACGCAAGCAGTGCTGTTTTTGCAAGCAACGACATTGGAGAATTTTTCAAAACAACTGTAGGAGTTCGCCAGGGATGTATCCTGTCACCAGTGCTCTTTAATATTTATCTAGAACATATTATGCAGGAGGCTCTCTACGATTATAAATCAACCATATCGATTGGAGGCCGACCTCTGTGCAACCTACGTTTTGCTGATGATATTGATCTGATAGCTGGATCAGAATCAGAACTTCAAGACCTTACTCTAGACTGGAGAAAGTAACAAGAACGTATGGGATGGAAATTAATATAGAAAAAAGCAAGATATTGGTGAATAGCCATAAGGGAAACATGTTCCGACCAACATTACGTTAAATGGGCAAACGTTAGAAGAAGTTAACACCTTTAAATATCTCGGGTCCACTATATGTAGTGATGGAAGATCAATTAAAGAAATCAAGACAAGACTTGAGATGGCCTCATCTGCCATGACAAGGTTGAATGTGATCTGGAAAAGTAACATCAGTTTTCCTGTGAAGATCAAATTATACAAATCACTTGTATTATCTATTCTCTTGTATGGGTGTGAGGGCTGGACACTCACTGCAGATACGGAGCGAAGGATTCAGGCTTTCGAGCATAGATGTTATAGAAGAATTTTGCGCATTTGCTATAAAGAGCACAAAACAAATGTCTATGTTAGAGAGAAGATAAACACATACATGCATGCAGGCCATCAAGACACCATTTTGACCATCAATGAAGTTTTGAAAACGTCGAAAGAGCTTGCCTGGTTTGGGCATGTTAACTCGTCATGGACTCCCTCCCCCCCTCGAAAACGTATCCTCAGGGAAACAGTCCGAAGGTAAACCGAGAAGAAGAGGTAAAGGCTCGCAGAGAAAAGAAAATCTGGGCTGATAAAACATCACAGAATGGGTGCCGGACAGGACACGGGTTGTTTCCACCCTTGTTACGCATTTGCTCTGAGGATAGAGAGCAGAGGAGGACTGTTGCAGATGCATTTCAACCATGGCACCCCTACGACCATGACAGGTTCGGGCTGGGATGAGATGATTGAATATAATTAGGAACATAAATTAGATTTAATTCTAAATCTTTATATGTCTATGGGTGGAGCTGAAGACGTGAAGATAATAGTGTTTTGTAAATATTATAACTAATTACGCGAACAATTAGATATCAAAAACTGTGCTATGGTGAGTAATGGTAAAAAAATATTTTTTTGTAAATGTGATTTCTACCTGAAATAGGAGACAGATTAGATGTCGCTCGATTCAAGAATCGTTTTAAGTCGATAGGAGTGCTGGCAGAGTGGTGTGTAAAAGTTAGTTTGTACAGATTGAGTACCTAATTAGAGAGTCATCCAAAAAGAGAACTGGTGGCGGAGTATGGGAGCGTAAAAAGGATGTTAGATAAAGGAAGATTTGAAAAATGATGGTTTGTGGTGGGTATAGAGGGAGATGATATATTGTGTCAGAGCCTCAATTAGGAAAAATTATGTGGTTCAGTAGCGGGAAAACGTGTTGCTTTAGGATTATAGATGGGTGCTAATGTTAATATATTGGTTTCTTAGAAAGTAGGGAGGGGGAGTTAGGTATACCTAATTTAGAGGAAGAATCAAAATGTAGGAGTTCATCAAAACTGTGACATATGGGGAGCTTAATGTAAATATTTTTTGTAACCTATTAATAATATCGGCCTAGAATTTGAGGAACACATAGTCATCAAATGTGCTTGTATAATAGAGGGAGCTAATAGTTTGAGAATATACCCGGGGGGAGTTTTGTGGGGAACATTACAATCTGAGCTGTCGTTGGTCATCCTCAGTGAACCTAAAGAGAACACTGGCGGTTACCATGGCGGAAGAATGGGGAGGGGTTGATATAAGTAGGGTTAAACTGACCAGCTGTTGGGGTCGAAGGTAGAAGAGCAATCACTATTTTGGTTGATACAACGAGCATTAAAAGTCGTGGGTGTAGTTAGAACTTTAGAGACTTTTATTGTGTTTTAAGTTTTTTAGCCGACAGCACATCACGAGCACAGATGCAAAAAGAAGTGAAAAAAAAAGAAGTGAAGTGGTTTTTGTTGTATACTCGCAATGCCTTTTGTAGATAATAGTGCCTTGTAATTGTGCGGATTGGTGTTGATGCTTTAATGTGTGTGTTTAAGGTGATGGTTAATAAGATTATAGTTTGTACTTTCACAATTTAAAGCAAAAAAAAAAGCATTTATACTTCGCTTAACTATATCTTATATTACCAAATTACAACCAAAGTTGTTTCTGTTGCCAGTCTTGTGTGTTCATGTCCTCTTCGTACTCAATCGCTCGAAGATAAAGTATGGGGTTTTAGCATCTCAGGTGTTTTTAGCAGAAGGGAAAATGGTGTATCGGGGCGACAAAGCCATAAAGGAATCCAAATAGGAGATTGGTGATTATGCACACATTTCTTTGTTACTGAAAAAGACTACTCCACTGCGCTATTATGTGCATTATTCATTTTTTTCTGTCTGTCAATAGAAGTCTACGGCTGTTATAATCTGAAGAAATGTGTGGAGAGGCAAGAACAGGACGGAAAAATATTTGTTATTCTAACAAGGGTGTAATTCAAACACACAAAACGAGGTTCAAAAAAAAAGGTATGTGACTACATTATGAAGGACGTCCGTTGCTTGTAGTATTTTGTTTGTACTGTGAGGGTGACAGTGATACCCTTGAATTCTTTCATTGAATCAGGCGCAGCCTTTTCCGAGCAGAGAAGGGATCTTGAGGGATATCAACGAATTTAGAAAAAAATATTAATAGTTCAGTTTGGCGTTGTGTTCGTTTTTGACGAGGGGATGCTCCATGTCGCGAGTCTTAGAAAAACAGATAGTCCTGATCAGTTTTGATAATGTAAGGTGCATCATGTCCAAATATAATAAAAGGACCTTGTAGGTTTTGTTGGTAATACAAGTAAAAAAAAAATAAGCTGATGAGTGGTGTCTGGAGCTTTAGATGGTATACGGGTTCGAAGAGTGAAAGCTTGATAGTTGAGTCTACTCTTGTGTGGGTTGCTGACTTAGGGGTATTTAGCGTGCTAATGAAAGATTGTCAGAGCACAATAACTTACATACCCCAGAAAATGTAGTAGATGATAGACATCATTTTCACTGAATGAAAATTTGGCCGCCGGACAGGGGGATGTTTGAAGAACGCAATTTGAACGTCACGAGCCAGATTCGACTCGCGGGTTATTCCGCCCCACCACATTTAAGAGGATGTATAATTGGTTTTACAAAACTGTTACAGTAAATTTGCATTTGTTGCGAGAATAAAGATGCTGAATTGTAAAATTAGGTCAGCCTACCATGATCTATTAGAATAGATATTTTATACATGCGTTTGCAAAGAGACTTAACCATATGTCCTGGTAGTTTTTTTGGTTTATTGAAAGCATTATTCTTTTAGAAGTATAAGAGTTTGGGTGGATGATATTTATAGAATAGAAACAGGAGAAGGAAAAATAATATGTGTTGCCGTTGATAACTTCTAAGAAAAATATAGAGACTATGAATCATTCATGGAGTTGGAGCGTAATTGTGAGATTGGTATGCATCTTAGGACGGAAACTTCATTCGTTTAAAAATAACAAACTTGTCCGCAGATAAGCTAACTTCGATGAAAAAAGCATGTGTTTTGATAAATTTTGTATCGTTGCAGTTTACTTGTCAAGAGACCAGCTACTATATAGAGGCTTCATAAGGAGCAATGAAAGATTGTTGACTGTAATGGTACACAAACGACCGCTTCGCACTTTGGCTGTGGTCTCTAAGAAAATATTCTGTGACGGGCAAGCGAGCCTCCTCTTTTAACCTCCCTTGCATAGTAGTTTAATTTTGCCGTTTTCGTAAATAAAAAATTATATTTTGGTTCCTTGATCCTTTTTTTCTTTCCTAATTAGGTTCAGGTTGTAAACTTTTGGTGAGTCATTGAAATTGAGTGAGAATCAAAATAAAACACATTTAAAAACGTTTTGCAGGGGGTGCACGAGGAGCTGGCACGGCGCATCAAAACGTGAGAGCGAAATTCCCTAGAAAGGAACACCAACTTCATTCAAAGCGGCAGGCGCTGTAGGTTCTCATAAGAATAATGCAAACTTTCATACGGGTTTTCACCAATGAGAAAGAGCGGATAGGAAAACTGAGAGTGTTACACACATGTAGACACCAAGTCACATATTTGTCTTATAGGGAATGGGATGATAGTAGAATGTCGCGGGTTAAGGGGTGAATGAGAGAAGTTTGGATTTTAATACACAACTGGGAGGCCTACCTACACTTGTGTTACACCCAACGAACGAGCAACCATTCTGCTAAAATCTTATCTATAGTTTTATAACATAACAGTTATTTGAGGAAAGAGCGAGCGAACATTAAAAAGAGAACCCCTCCGACCTTTCTCGGAGGTTGCTGGGTCTTTGGGGAAATGCAATGGCTGGGCTGTTCCCATTGACAATTCCGATAACGATGGGCCGGCTGTACGGGACACAGCACGAAATGACTCAGGCGTTGAATTGAAAGTTTCACCAATGGAAGTCGACCCAATATGTGTTCTGAGTAAGTTTTGAACTTTCGTTTTATTTCTATTCATTTCAGACCTATTTTGTTTTATTTTGCATTATATAAAATGGCAAGTGACGGAGTGGGGATGTATTAGTAGAAGAACAGCCAAATGTGACTGCTCGATTCACACATTTAGACAGAAAGTTTTTCATTTTTTTTAAGCAATTGGGCGGGGAGGTATTGTTATTAATGTACCAATTGGGTTGTTTTATCGGACCATCACCATTTTCTAAACATTCGGTATCACATTTAAGATCTAACAGCTTGTGGAGTCGCTGACCTCATTTCGATAAATTGTTCTTATTCTAGTTATGGATGTCAAAGGTCATGTTTAGAATTTAGCCTGCTAGTGCTACACATTTCATTTGTGAACGTTAATAAAATTAAATAAAATTGCCTCTCTCGCTTAGTTAACTTTTTTTTTTCTCAATATATTTCAGGGGACGATCGTTATGATGCATTGCGAGCATATTTTTCAGTGACGGGTAGAGGCAGACGTCCGGCTCTGCCACCGATTTCTACTGTGACAGACTATTGAAGGACTCGGGGAAAATGCAACATGGGAGCTAGTATGTCTTGTTGTGTAAAGTTTATATATCATATTGTTTCCTCTCATCATTCTCTGATGTTAAAAATCAGTAGGCTCCTATGTAGTTGAAGCTTTCCTAGAAGCCTCTACAGGTTTTGAGTTGATTTTACAATTACAAACATAAAAGACAGAAATGACATAATCCATGTAAAAGAGAGACTTACAATCTACTGTATAATTAATATAATGATTTAAATGGTAAATGCAGTAAAACTAATGCTGCAATAAATACTTAATGATTAACAGAGGGAAGGAAGAAAATAATTTGGTCGACATGTCTTGTATTAATAATAAAATAACACAATCATGCAATTTGTCCTCTTCCCGTCCCTCCCAACCAATTTCTCTCAGGTGACCTCTTGGTTTCTGACTGTGCTACCCGAACAGAATGTGAGTAAAGGACAGCTACAGTACAGGTGCCAGCACAACAAGCCAGGGCCCTGAGAGCAGATGCACTTGAGGACTTTCTGAACACACAATTATCTTTTGATGTAATACCAGAACCACTTACAAAATTTGGTCTAACATTAATATGTAATGTTTCTTTGTTTCTAAAAATCAAATTTTAAGCATTAAAGGTTGTTTCAATCAAGAAAATAACCATCAATTTGAATTGTACAACTCAAATTACATAAATATGGAAGTTTTCAGCTCTATAGCTGCAATATTCATGATTTTATGACAACATTTGGAATTTCGTGAGATTTTTCTTCCGAACTGCAAATTTAGCCTTTGATCATTTTTCACATAATGCAGTTTTATAGTATTCAGTATTTCATGTAGCTCAAAAAAAAATTAATCATCAAGGATATAATGCTCTCTTTAAGCTCAATAAATCTTATAGCTTTCCTATGTGTAGTTTTTGATTTATGAGTGCATGAAAGTGCATATTTGCACTTTGCGAGCACAACAATGAGACTTGAAATTGTATTTTTTGTCCATTTTGATGGACCATAATTCATTTAATTGATTTGTTGTACTTCCCATGTTTCTTTTCTGCAATAAGGACTTGTATGACTTTGTACAAAAAGCATTATTGACTTGGTAAGTGTTTGTTGACTGTAGTTATCATTGTACAAAGTCGGGCAATTTGTTCGGTGCGAAGATGTTTAAATGAAATTTCATGGCTTAAAGAGATCCATTAAGATCTATAAACAAAGACACTGTAAAAACTTACTTACTTAGTCGTTCCTCTTCTACCGTGAGGTGTAGAGGTTTGGAAGAGAGAGCGCCAGACTATCCTATCGGCTGTCACTGTAAAAACAAAATGAAAAATCACTTTGTGGTACCTACTGACTGACACTTTTGGAGCAAGAACAGGAGAGTGACTTGTGAGTGATCTCCCCCAAGATCACCACCAACTTGTTTTTTCACTTCAATAAGTTGTCTGAAGAATATTGTCTATAAATTTATACATTCTTCTGTGAAACATTTTAACACAGGGAACTGCAGCACTGTGTTTGTTAACATTATGGGATAAGACTGTTGATCTACAGAGTCAAACAACTAACAGTACTTACTATGTGACCAAAAAAGAAAAAGAAAATTCAACAAAATATTAGAACTTTTGTCATTATGGTGAGATTTTTACTGTCTCCCTATATATAACAAATATTTTTCCATGTGTGAGTTACCCCCCCCCCCCTTACAAACCTATCACAAATGGTAATAAATTTAAGTTGTGACATGTTACATGAGAAAATATAGTAACTGAAAGAGGTTCCACACAATGACATAAATACGTTATTCTCAATGCTTTGGGTAAAGTATTTACAAATTTAAAAAAAAAAAAATTAGTCCCATGTCCTAGGTAAGTGTATCCCAATTTTTTTTTTTAAACAACAAACTATCAAAATTCATGCCAAAGTTGCCACATATATACCAAAATTAAATTATTTCCAACAGATCTGCTGAACAACAAAGACCCAGTATGAAATCCACCTGTCCACACACATCCCAATATTCTTTGCCGTTGATACACAAACACTTACTGCTTCTACAACAAACTGTTATCACAAAACTAGGATCAAGACATCTACACACATCTAAACTTCATCAAGAACAGTCACTAAGTCTCATGTCGTAAAAAAACAAAGTCAAAAATTAAAATAAAGAATTAAAACAATGACTACTACTAAAGTTGCATGCAGATGTGCAGTTCATGCAAAAATAGTCACACGTGGAACAAAATGTGCCCTTCACAATTTCACAGTAATTGACCAAACTTTTTTCTTTCGCATAAATCTCAAATGTTCATGAAACAGTCCTTCCAGACTCTTAAAAATATCCAAAAAAGTTACACAATGAAACAATGCATGCATACAGTGAAAGCGATCTAAATGAAGCATTGTTCAGTAAAGAGGCCATGTATACATTACTCTTACAACTTTCAGATACACAATCAAAAATATGACTGCGACTAAAGACACAAGTTTTCACTTTTTTTTTCGGTTTAGGAAAACTAATGCGCAACAAATCATTATGAGCTTTAAACACTGACAAACTATATACAAATGTTCAGATAATATACAAGGTATACACATTTCATTTTTAAAAATAAAGAAAATGTCCAAGTTTCACCATGTGGAAGTTTTGCAAAAAAAAAAAAAAAATAGTTTCAAAGACATTTTGTAATAAATAAAATCTGAGGTTTAAAATATTAAAAACATACATTTATAAACTCATTTGACTTCATTAACCACTTTTAAATAAGTTTAAGTGTACAAAGAAAAAGAAAACTCAGAAAACAAACAAAAGACCTGATCTGGTATAAAAAATTACATGGTTTTGCTCTATTCTAAAACCAAAACATAAGGTAGTGGAAAGGGAAATAACACAGTATGGTTATGAACTTAAAATATAAATTAAAAAACTTCTTGTGCACATCATATGAAGTCTTTTTTGTAACTAAAAACTCATCATGTTCCAAAATACTAGGTCTCAAGACACAGCGACTAAATTTATTTACTCGTCCTGTAATCAAAGCTCATCTCTGAAATGTCAGTCAACTGACAGCCACAGGAGCAAGAATTCATTTTGGAGACATTTGATCACCACAGCAAATAACTTCATCTTGAAGACATTTGATCACCACAGCAAATAACTTCATCTTGAAGAACCTTCTTCTGTAATTACAATGTTCAACATAACTCTTTATGCACGCAGCCCCACATAACATTCTCACTCAATTATAATAATTCTAGCAAGAACCGTTCTACAATCTCCAACCAGTTCTTGTCACATCACATGTATAACCAAGGGAAGCAAAGAACTGTAACCTTCCAGCATGTAGTAAAAGGCAACTAAGGAGGGTTGGGCATGGGACTGGCTACTCTGTTTTGTTGAAACTTGAAGCCACAAAAACTTTGAATAATGTTGAACTGACAACAAGAACCAGACAAGTGTCACTGGAACTAGAGATAAGAGGACACTTGTGATGGATAGAACACAGAATGAGTAAACCTGCTGATAACATAACATGGCAGTCTTTGTTCTGGAATTGCCAAGGTAAGAGAGGTAGACGGGAGGCCAAAAAATACGTGAAAAAGACAACAGGTGACAAAAATGAAAGGGATATGGAAGACACGGAAAGACCTTGAGCTGATGGCACAGGACAGGAGGCCTCTGCTCCATGGGGAGCTGAAGAGTAATGAATGAACATCACATGATCACAGCAGACGCCGTGCAGAAAGTTTTTCATTGTGCGAGTTATTTCCTCTTTAGATTATACAAAATTTCCTGAAGTTTTTGCCTCTGTGTTATGCTGCACATGGCTTGTTTCACAAAAAAAGCTGCTATTTGTTCTTCCTTGTGATTCAATAAACAAGCTGATTACATTTTGGTCTTTAATAAACTATCATATATCAAAATGCTTTTCATTTACGTGAATATATAATGTACCTCATTAATCTTAGTAAACAAATGTCCATCCAAACAAAATGTAAACACTATGCAAATTATTCAATGACAGATTGGATATTATCTTAAGGTCAGAAAGCCCAAATGAGCACTGCCATTTTCCAATTGCTGGAGTTGGTACAAGAAGCAGAAGAGCAGAGTAACTACAATAAAGTTGTCAGGTTCAGAAGACTATCATCACAATTTTTGCAGATACATTCTCAGGTTCTCTTAAAACGCGCTGCAAATTTTAACAATTTCATACAACAACAACAAAAAAGTTTTTAAAAGGAAGAAATAAAAATTAACTGATAAACTTAACCATTCTTGTAACTCTTAGAAAATGTTTTTGACTTCAAACAATTATGCACAGAGAACTGGTGAAATGTAAACACCACATGATTACAAAATTCTGCATTTGGACTTCTTCTTTGGCTTGGGTTTTGGGCACAGCACAGCTCGGATGGCCTCATCAAAAACATTCTTCAGACCTTTCTGTGTGAGAGCTGAGCACTCGAGGTATTTGACAGCACCAATCTCTTTTGCCATTGCCAGCCCTTGTGGGTATGTAATGGGTGACAGCTTCTTCTCGCGGAGCTTCTCAATCGTTTCCTTGTCTTCCCTCAAATCAAGTTTGGTCCCTACTAGGATGATGGGTGTGTTGGGGCAGTGATGACTAACTTCTGGAAACCACTGTTATGGATATAAATTTACAACAATGGTTGTGATAACTAAAATACTCCAAATATGAAAGCATGCACACCTTGTCACATATCAGTATTTGTTTTTGCAAGTATATAAAATCTTAAAAGATTATTCAAAAACAGATTTAATGTATTACACGTCTGTAACTTTTTATGTGAAATCCCTGGGGACAGCACTGTGCCCAGGCATTTGAATCCATTGACTTGTTTCAAAACTATTCCATGTGATGGAAGGCAAGGGGTCATTAATCTATTATCCCTTGTATAGTCATGAACCAAAACAACTTCCTTATTTGAAATTGCTAAATTTTACCAGCATTATGCAGTGTCTATTTTTCTCAATGTGCTTTACATACAAATCCTTTTCTGGATAATCAGTTATCCAAGTGTATATTACAAAAAATTGTTTCAGCTTTTTAGTGTGCTTTAAAGCAAATCTAAACATAAGAATTAAAAAAAAAAAATTTATTTATGCTGACTGCTAAGTTAAATGACGGAGATTGTTCATACTGTAACAATTATTAACAGTTACTTACTTAGTCATTCCCCTTCTACCGTGAGGTGTAGAGGTTTGGAAGAGAGAGCGCCAGACTATCCTATCGGCTGTCTTCCTCCTGGCCTGGTTCCATTCTAGTCCTCGGTACTTCAAAGATTGTCTAATGTTGTCCTCCCAGCGGACTCTGGGTCGTCCTCGGGGTCTGGATCCTTGGCTCTTTGTTTCCCATGCTTGTCGTGGTATCCGATCTTCTCCCATTCTGCAGACATGGCCAAACCATCTTAGTTGGGACTGTTCTATTTGGGTCTGCAGCGGATGGGATTTTAGGCCTTGACGGATCGTCTGGTTGCGGACCATGTCTCTTCTTGTTACTTCAACCACTTCCTCAGATACCTCATTTCTGAGGTTTGGATCTGGCTTTTGTGGGTTGTAGTCATTGCCCACGACTCGCATCCATATGTCAAGACTGGGACATAGGTGGAGCGGTATACAGCCATCTTCGTTTTCTTACCAACCTCTCTCTTGCTGAGGAATCCTCGATTTATGGCCTGAAAAAGTCTCCCAGCTGCTGCTTTTCGAGTGGCCAACTCTTCTTTGATGCCTCCCTTTCGGTCTATAATAGCTCCGAGGTATTTAAAGTGGTCGACCTGCTCCAGGACCTGTTCTTATTAACAGTTAAAAGTACTAAAATGTTACAGAATTGGTTGCACTTGTAAGACTGCCACCTACGTCACAACTACCACTTACCTTAGCACGAACATTCTCAAAGCTGGTGGGACTTATCAGTGAAAAGCATATAAGAAACACATCCTGTAGAAAGAGCAGAAGTTACAATGTGTCATTTTCATACATATAATTATTGTAATTTTCCATTACAGTCAATCACTGATATGCTAGTATGAGGTAATCATTTGTATTAGAAGAGATTCCACTGGTAGTTTTATGTCGTAATTCAGAAAAGATATAATGCGCTGGGGCAAAAAAATAAATAAAAGGATAGATATACATGTACACTAACGGCCAGATATAATGCGCTGGGGCAAAAAAATAAATAAAAGGATAGATATACATGTACACTAACGGCCAGATATAATGCACATGGCAGAGTCAAAGCTGTGGCGTCGTGTTATAAGTGAGTTTGCGTTGAATTGAACTCCCTTATTTTGATGTAAATTTATTTATATTTGACAGAAACCAGCTACCTTAAGCACAAACAACTTATGTACAAACTTCAAACAACATATGAATGAGTGAAAATAAGTAAAAGATATATTAATCACATACAACTTTTATTTTGGACGCAGAAAGTAAAGATTTCACTTTCATTGATTTGTGTTCATTAAAATTTTGAAGCATGTCAAAAGGTAGCGATCGGCTAAATCAGGGTCCACCCCTCTGACCGCAGCGCACAAGTGATCATGTGTTATATCAGGCCTGCAGTGCTCTACCCTGGTGGTCAAAGCGTTAAAGAGCACACCAAAAAAAAAATCAAAGTTATTAATGACACTAACCTTTTCAACTTACTGTGTCAGTGTATTTGACTGAGAAATCTAAGAGCAACAGTTAACTATGTTGGACTTTTAGTAAAATATAATCTGAGTAAATGAATAAAGCACCAAAATGAGATGTGTAACAAATCAGAAAAGCTTACAGTCTGTGGATATGAAAGTGGTCGTAGTCTGTCATAATCCTCTTGCCCAGCTGTGTCCCATAGTCCTAGATTGATAGGTTTCCCATCTACCATTACATTTGCAGAGTAGTTGTCGAATCTACAAAAATAATCAGTCATTTTATGCACACAACTGCTGAAAGTTTCACACAATTTTACTTCATTAGCTCGTCACCAAGAATTTAATACAAGATATACAAAACATTTATAAAATTTGAACATACAAAGTCCACAATTGTTGTAATTTATAAAACTACCAAGCCTACAATGTCCACCATCAAAGTATGACTGCAATTCACATTTCTTCTTTGGTCTTTAGCAGTTGACTGACAAAGCCACCAGTGACCATCATACCTGGTGGCATCTTGTGGGGCAGCAACAAACTGTCTCCACTCTGACTGGCCGGCAGCCATCCTTCGTATGGTACCCCACTCTTGTAGCTATTTCTCTCATAAAGTGGGCAGTCTGTATCTGGCTTCTCTCATTGCCATACAGTATTTGAAATGCAGACATTTATAATCGAACAAATGAACAGATAAAAATAAGAACTCATCAATGTAATGCATTTAGTGAGAGAACAAATAGAATGATCATCAATTTCATTCATTGCCCTTTAGCTCCCTTATGAGCATAGGCTAACAACAAATGCAAGCCAAGTTCTGCTATCCCGTGCCATCAGCTCAAGGTCTGTCAGCTTAATTTCTGTCTCAAGTTCTCTTCATGCGTTTTCTCATTCTACCTCCACCTGACTTATCCTGGGGATTCCAGAATTAGGACGGCCTTGTAATGCAATCATCCGTGTCATATCCATCCTTGTAATGCAATCATCCGTGTCATATCCATCCTTGTAATGCAATCATCTGTGTCATATCCATCACCACATCAATTTAACAACTAAACAATATATTGATATATGCATTGTTCTATTTTATTGCTGACATATATAACATCTCGTCTTTGACCAAATCTTGTATTAGTCTTACTGCAGGTTTACTTATCTGTATTATAGTCTAGCAACAAATAACAGAAAACTTACACTGTTGGAATGTATTCTCCCGGGAAGGCATTTGTAGTGTAACTAATCAGCAGGCAAGTTTTACCTACAGCACTGTGGATGAGAGTACAAAGAAGTTAATATGTAATATCATCAACGAAATACAACAGACGTGCATTCTCTGTAGAGTGCAGGCAACCAACATCATAAAATCAAATAGGCTGAAACTGCTTCGACATGACGAGCTAATGGGAAATGGTACAGCAGCTGCATTAGTTACATGTGCTAACTTCTGTTGAATCCATATATTGTATAGGAACTACCGATGAGTGCAACTCATAAAAATGACTGTTAAACATCTGCTTCAAAGATGCCCACTATGAGGAACAATGAAAGCACATATGGACCATCATTAGTACCATTCCTGGAAAAACTTTATGGAGATAACAAAGCCTCAAGCTGACTACTGCTTTCTTTGAATATATTCAAGCAGACGTCTGAGAGTTTACGAAGAAGATACTTGAATGCAGACATCCTTAATGGACAACTATATTTGTAGAAGAGAAAGCAAATTAAGCAAGTGAAACAGCTGACTTTCACCTGTAACATCTAATAATAGGTGTCTAACTTTTAAATCATCACAAAATGAGTAAAGACAAAGTAAGCGTTTCACAATACACACACAAAGCTGTCACTGACAGTGAGAAAGAGTTTTATGATCCTATTAAAAAAAATGTAAAGGCAGTCCCTTAGAAGATGCTACTGTGGATGAGTGAAGTGTCACAGATTTCACTATACTAGGTCCAGCAGACAGGAGAGATTACCAGCTCCAGTCATCACTGCCTTTTCCTTCCCTAACTCAAGAGCAGAGCCAGGTACCCATTTACAGCGCTGTAAACTGGACCTTGACAGCACCATGTTTTTAACCCAGCACCTTTGCCACGAGAAGCCAGCATTCTAACCACTCTGCCAATGATCATATAAAGAGCTGTATTACTTAACAAGACACTGATACAGGAAGCTTCTAATTGACTGAAATGTAGATCAGGGCAAATAGGAAGTCTTGATGATATGTCAGCAGTCGTGTGCTTTCTTACAGGTCAGTTTTTGATTACAAAGTGGGACCCAAGATGCATCAAAAGTGAGGAATGCAGTAAGCGACCCATAGCTTGACTGCCTGCGTCAGGGAACCAGAGCTGACCAAGACCCTACTCCACCTTCACGTGGTGGTCCTGGAAACAGGCTGCATCACTGCAGTCTGGCCAAGGACTAGGGATCGAAGAGGGAAGGCAAACCCGGTCCCAAAAAATGCTGTGTGGAAGTCGGATGTGTCGGCCGAAAGGCGCAAATATCGCAGCTTCGCTGTAAATGGACACAACGCAACCAACGTCCTTTTCAGGACGAACGAAGTAGAAGAAGATTACAAAGTTGTAGGACATCTGAATTTTAAGATGTTGCATTAATAAAAAAAATTGGTACTCTGTGATACAGTGAAAACATAGCAAGGAGCCCATTCGCAGTTCAAATGGTTGTGTCAGTCCAAACTGATATTAGTGAAACTCGTGAACACCAACGATAATAGACAACGCTTCCTTTTCAATCTGACTGATATGACAGTAAGCCATAGACGTGAAAACAATATGTTCAATGAACCATCTGGACGCCGGTGGGAAAGAAGAGCTCCAATCCCATAAGATGAGGCAAGATTCACAGGTTTGGATTGAAATGTGTCAGGTATGTAACATCAAAGACTGCTACTTTCAACACTTGACAAGCATTAGCCTGAGCCTTTGGGCCGCAAGAAAAAGACATCTAACCTTGATCAAGTCAACATGTTGAAACCTAATAAATTAATCTACTCAACATGGATAATTGACATGTAGTGGGCCAACGTCCAAATTTCATACAAATACGAACTAAATGCCAATGGTTAAAGACATTGGAATTTTTTAGGTTGCCATTTTTAAATTTGAAACCTTTCTTGATTACCCAAATTTTAAGACTCACTTACTACAATTCAAATCACCAGAGTACCCCACTCAAACTGAATAAAATCGTAATCCTTTGACTCTTAGATACGAAAGTGTTTTTAATCTACAAAAACTTGTCTATAGCTATCTGAGAAATCGACTATACTGTTTCCCTGGTCATTTGATAATAGGACATCCAGGGATCTGGAATGCAAATTGAGTTATAAGAGCTCCAATCAGTTCTATGACCTTCAAATGTGGTGGTTGTAATATCCACATTAAAACCGAGTTTGGATTCACTGAACTTGTTGTTCAATCGGCATTACCTCAAATGGATCTGATCCTACGTTTATCAGGTTTACAACCTTGCTTCAAGCACTTCTATGTCTATCCTCTGCCTTCATTTTCACAAGAAATAGTCATCCGTAGATGGACTGATAAGCATATACAAATTTAACAAAAAGGTAAGATGTAAAGGCTCGTTTTAATCAAAATCAACTCTAGGCTCTCTTTTTTCGCCCTTAATCCAGAATACGGAAAGAATGCCTTGAATAATAATATACACTGTTTGCCAGTGTGTTCTATCCATCGCCAAGAAATTTTTTATGTTTGTTTGTTACTGGCACTTGCTGGTTCTTGTCATCAATTCCATGGTACTGTGAACTGTGGTTCGTAACTCTTAATATTCTAGAATCCACATATATAAATTAAGCGTTGGTAAATGTCCCAATGGAAGGCCAAACTCCCTAATTTAATAAAATGGAACTCCGCCAGAAATGGATACAAATAACAGTGCTTGTCACAAAGAATTTCTCTATCGAAATCCCCCTTTTGTTTGGCTTCGTCTGCAAATTGTAACTGATTTCCAACGTTAAATATAAGCCAGCTGCATAAATACAAAGCCTGTTTCCACCATATAAAACGTTTATCATTAAAACGTTTTGCTGTTTTACCTCGTGCTGTAAACAAATCTTGAAAACCAAGCAATCCAATGACCGTAATGTGTACTAATATTTCATTCATAATCCATTTTATTATTACTCGGCGTAACTAAAAGCCGAATAACGAACGATGGACTAAAGGATAGAGATTAAGGAGAGCTTACAGTCCGCTAACCATGCCCTCAATTACTCACAGCGTTCGCTTTTAATGCCTCCCAACAAGCGTAACGCGATAACACGTTAATTACTACTTACATATCACGCGTGTAAGGCCACATGCACTAACTTTTTCGGACGGACAGTGATAAAAACACTAACCTTCCCAGAGTTAGGTTTTAAAAACCTGGAAAACGCTTATTAGAAAAGATAACATTAGATGGGTTTTCAACGCATTTTTGATAAAACATTACTAAGTACCCAGAGAACAGCACATCTTCGAAACAGGAGGTAGAAGAAAAAATTGCATAATTTATGAACGAGTTCGCAATGCCACTTAGCTCGAAAATTTGTATATTTGGGTTAGGCCCACCTTAGGGCTTGCGTTGACAAAAGTTATGTAAAACATCACATTACGCAATAGTTAGGAATTTAACAAGTTTATAACCAGCTCTAATAAAATATTACTTGGGGATGGCCCTGACAGCATTGAAAATCATTTCTGCTCAATAAATTTTTTTTTATTATAAGTGTTTGAAAAAAACCTTTACGTAACGGAAATACCTACCATGTAAATTTCCATAATTGATTGTGAGAGCGCAACAAATATAAGACTAAACACGCCAATTGAGGTCGGACTATAAATACGCTATTTTGGTTGACTGACAGCAGGGAGACGTAGGGAAGGTAAAATTTTTTTCAAAAACACTTGTCGATTTAGCCTTCCATGTAAATGCAAATTGTTAGGAGGCAACAGGGCTTCCATTGGCCAGAGAACTCGCTGATATATGTTCACTTAGGAGTCCGTTAGTTCGAGGGACCACTAGTTCAAATAAGCTTGATAAAGCAACAGTGCGTTGAAGCCCGCTCATATTTGTGCTAAATAACAGCCTGGAACATAAGCAGATGGGAATTTGTGCCAGAATTCATTGCTAGTCAACGTATCTGTGTTTTATTCTATGAATTTGTTTGTGGGGACCGTGGTCTTGATGGTATTGAGCAGCACCTGGTCAGAGCTTGGCTGAATCCAGAGTCGGACAGCATACTCCTTGGTCCATTTAGCTATCAGTGAGGTGTCTCCAGAGCCCAGGGGAGAAATCGAGCAGAGGAGTCTTTTCCTGCCGCCCATACATATATATTCAGGATAGCAATGAATACATATTGTTATTTGAAAAGTTATCAGTGACTCCTTTAAGATATCCTTGTAGAGTGTTTTATGTATGTGAGTGTCACAGTGTTGTCAAGTGTAGTGGAATAAATTAAATTGTTTATCTGTCTGTTGTTGTTATGACTTACACTTCATCATACACATACCCTAGACATATAACGTAGTCATCACACTATTCCAGAATAATTCTGACTGAGGTATACATATGTGGCAGCAAGTAAGGTTATATATAATACACTACTCTTATTAGATATATATACCTTCACAGCTGATCTCAGTCAGTACACTAAGTCCCCTATAAATATTTATAACATCCCACTTCACCACACTGTGTCATACCATTTCAATCCTTCTTTTCTACGAAAGCACCCATTTATGAATGTCTGTAACTTTTTTTTTGTTCTCCATGTTTGAGAGCCATACAATAGGACTGACTTGACATTTGAGTTGAAGATTCTTATTTTTGTGGTGGACTTGATTTCTCTTGACCTCTCCCAATAGAATGAAAGATCCTCTTGCTTTTTGTATTCTTAGTTTGATATCATCGTCTGTGCCTCCAGATTCGTCTATATTGCTGTCAAGATATGTCTAAGATTCTACATCTTGTAGGGGTGTTTCCTCAAGTTTGACCTTGTTATCATTTCTTGATTTTATTATTATCTTTGTCTTTTCCCTGTGTATTTTCAGACCCATTTCTTGCGATCTCTCATTGAGTACTTTAATTTTGTCTTGCATCTGTTTATGGTTATGGGACAGAAAAGCCAAGTCATCTGCAAAATCTAGATGGGCTAATTGCACACTGTGAATTGGTCTTCTCTGTTGTTCTATCTCTTAAATATTTACAGGAAATGCTCCATATTGTCTTGTAGAAATTCTGCACAGTAGTAATAGCCTCCTTCAGTCATAACTTCTATAATATGGAAATGAAACACCCTTGAGGTAATAGCCATCAGCTGCTTTTTTCAGCTTGATGTTCCTTTCAGCATGTTCTTTTCTCTTCTGCTTGTTGTAAGAGCTTCTTTTCACCCAATGTGAGGTGACGCTGTAGGCAGCATCACCACCTGGTGCGAACAGCAGGTTTATCCTCCCAGGTTGTTGGATTTATAGTACAGTTTTCTTGATCTGCCTTTTTATTTCCTTTTATGCCATCATGTGAAGGTATCCAAGCTATTAAGGGGAGGTTTAACCCCCAAGAATGAAGAATTTCATTGAAAATATCAAAATTTAGATACATATTGCACTGGAAAGTACATTCATTTGCCCACATTTATGTATGTTTATTTTCACTGAAACCTTCGTGGATGATTTTATATAAATTTTTAAAGTATGTCAGGTAACTGTATCTTTACCTAATTATATATGTAAAATATACAAATTGGTATATGTGTGATGCTATATTGCTTCTAATGCATGGATTTTAATTTTCGGTACCATATTCATTTCCCTGAAGCAAACAGAATTCAAGTTTTTCAAACAGTTTCATGTGTAAAAATAATTTTGACTGGCTAATTTTTTATTAACCATGGGGTCCTTTGATGGGTCATCGAAATAATAACCAGGCTGGAGGTATTCCAGTGGAGTGGTAGGGTACCTCCTTATACGCAAATAAAGCTGCAGGTAAGAACGAATCACAGGATTCTGGTTTCTCCTGTGCGAGCTTACATAAATTTGTAAGTAGAGTCCCGTTATATCTTTCCATTTGTCCAATCGATTGTGGATGATAAAATGTGCGGACGAGAATATTTTGAAAAATCCTAAAAACTTCCTCCATCAGTTTCCCTCTGAATTGTTAACCATTGTCAGTTAATATCTGATAAGGGTATCCTAATGTTGTGAATATTGAGAGCAAAGCCTCTCCTACATGTACTGAGTCTGCTGAGGGTAGAGCAATCGCTTCCCCCCACATAGTACATGTCTACCAGAGAACGGATGTATTTTTTTGGAAACTGACGAAAAGCGCATACAGTCTGCTGAAATGAAGAATTTAATGAAAAGTAAGCTGCAAAGTATGACACAGATGATGGAATCAATAAAGAAAAATACCAGAGATGATTCCTACATAGCACGGGGATACTGAGGTGAGTAAATTTTGTGTAAAAGTGTAATTCCTCCCTTTTTTCTTAATTTTCTCAAAACCTTAATTTTTACACAAATGTGGGCACGTTGCCCATGATTTTTCAAAAACTATTAGGGATACAGCAGTAAATTTTGGGCCACATGCTGTACACATAGTGCTCAATAAATTAAACTAAAATAAAGGATATATGTTAAAAAAATACAAAACTGTTGAGAAATAGCTAAGATACCCCCCTTAAAAATTTCAACTTTTTTTCGATTGGTATGTTAAAATCCAAAAAAACTCAGATATCAAACCAATCAAAATTATTTTAGTATACAATCATTATCGTATATTAACAAATGAAACAGCCAAATTTCATAACTCAAGTTGTACTCACATTTGAGATATCTTGGGCAACAAAATACCCAAAAAAGCTAAAATTTGCCTCTTTTTTTACTGTTTTTCCGCCATAGATTGCAAGTTTTTAGTATATACCTCAATGTTTTGCATTTTTGTCAGTCATTTTGCTAGTATAAATGACCAGATATAGATATTAACTTATAATTCTGTGTTTTTCATTTTGGGGGTTTAACCTCCCCTTAAAAATGAACACACGAACATAGGCATGTATTGGTCAGAAATATCTTCTACGCTGTATTTGGTCTACTCCACTCTCGTAAGTTTCTCAGAGCTTGAATTGCTGAAAGTGAGTCTGTAATAATTGTCACTTTCTGGGAAAGATTGTGAAAGAAGATTTCTAGTGCTTTTGGTATTCCAACCACCTCTGCAGTGAAAAGAAATTTTCTGTTATATTATACTCTTTTCCAGCTGGAATATAGGCATTAGGCCTACAGGGTGAATGAAGTCATTCTCCATTTTTAAATGTTTATATCCACGCAAGTATCTATTTAACATGCATGAATGTCAAAACAAGGAGCAATAATGGTAGTCTGACTAATGAGTTTTATTTATTTGTTTGTATTTCCTGAAACAAAATCTAAAATGGCCAATAAACTGACATAAGGGACACCAATAATTGTTTGTGCTGAACAGTTGCTATGTTAATGCGACATATTTTATCGAATAAAATGGCAGCTGAGTGTCTTTATTTTGACGTTTGTTTCATATAAAATAGTTGGACAGCAGTGAGGAAACAAAAATTTAAAAATAGGGAGTAGCCTAAGTTTGTAATCACCCTGTATGTTCCTACCCCTAATTAGGCCCTTTGATATTTGTTCTAAATATTTCCTGGCTTTCTTATTGATAGTTTCGGTATCAGCTGTTCTATTAAGTATTTCTACCAGGTTGCTGCCAGTGTCCGGCTTCCTGAACTCCCGGCGTGTAGCCTATACAGTTATTTAACGGAGATATTAAGAGCATCTAGACGTAGGCTACCGGTTCCTCCATACACTTCCATCCTATTTGGCTAGTTACTTTTCTCATTGCTAGAGTCCAACTCTGATTATTTTTTAGGCCCTAATTCGTGTTTTAATTTTGAAAGCTTAAAATGATCTGGCCTACTCTATTTTATTTATCTTGGGCAATTCAACAAGCAGGAAATAGGAAGTAAATACAGGGCTGCCAAGCGGCAGACCCACTGGAGAACAATTGTAGGGTTGATTAGGACTACTTCGATCATCAAAATTAGTCATTTATGCAAAGCGATATTTGATAATGACTTACCCATCTCCCACTACTACGCATTTGATCGCCTGCATGTCTTCTAAGTAGATACAATGCTATAACAACAGGCTTCTCGACAGATCAGAAATTCAACCGAAGTTAACAAAAATGGCTTCGCTGCAGGACAGGAAGTTTTATAAGTTTAGGCCGGAATTTTCTAAAATTAGAAAGGCCGAAAATAACTGTACATACAGCTGTAACAAAAGAAAGAATAAAAATAAATTTTAAATATACTATTGTTTTTCTTTAAATAAAGTATATCATGCAACAAGCATCTTAACGTTATCTAAAATAACAAACAATTATACATCTTTAAATTGACAATATTATCGTGCATTTATTGTATAAGCTTAAGTGGCATTTCAATATGAAATGGCTGTTTGGCAACAAGTGCTTGCCTTGGACGCTAAATTTAACGCTTACAGATCACCAAATAACCCACAATTTCGTAAGATCGTATTTTAATGTTGGGAATTTTTAATGTAGATATTAAAAGAATGATGTAGGAAGAAGATAATGTTCGGGGGAAGAGGATAAAACAGACTAAAAACTAATTAGGGCGTTCCATTTCTTTTCATCGTCAATATCGTTGATCATTAGGCTATCGTGAAGTGCCAAGCGTAGGCAATCATGTCTCGCCACAGATTTCTACACTTGATGCTCTCCATCATTTCAGTTTTTGACCTTTTCTTGTACCACAGTTCGCCATTATCTTTCAGTCTTCCTCTATGTCTGCAAGGAGATTTTTAAGTGCTTTTCTTCTCGTGTTAGCATAGAAGGAAATGCAGATAAAGAAGCCAAGAAAAATAGATCTTCTAAAAACTAAATTACCGTAGCGATGGTTTGAAATTAAGAACAGAAGGCCGTGTATTCGATACGGCCTGAAAAAGAGATGCAGTAATAAGGGTTAGGGTTAGGTTTAAGAATTGGCGACTTATATGTATAAAATAATAATAATAGGCTAGATGAATCAACATGGAATAAAAATGTAAATTGAAGACATGCACTTAAGCTGTTCAAAGCTCCATAAAGAACATGTCAAGTATCTTCTCCTTTGTTAGTCCTTATGGAGCATTGAACCACGACTGCCGCTGGTCCTCTTGTAGGAAGCTTGCACCAAGCTTTTTTTTTTTTTATTAAATGATGAAAAATATCCCGTTCAACCTCTCATCTCATGGGTTATAATTTGGAAACATATTGTTTTCAGCTCCAAATAATATGAGCAGCTGCCGATGTGGGAAAGTGGCATCACACCCATCAAATCATTATAAATAGTGCAAATCATAATTACCAATTATGCTTGTATGTTTAAAAAATAAAACCCAAACAAACAAAAACGAGATAAAACCTAAGAAAACCAAACAATAACGTTAAAAAATAATAAGGGGGAGGGGTGTAAAGGCCTGATGTTTCCAGTTATAAAATTGACTTTAATAGATATTTAATTCACTTTCAACTGTCATATGTATTGTAAGAACAGCATCAGACCTTCACCTCCCCAATTACTATAAATTAACCTTTGTTCTAGTTAAATACCGTTTAACTATATTATGCAGTTCCCAAGGTCTGTCTATTCTCAACACTTCTTTTATATTTATAGGTAAATTTGATGCCTGCAAATAATCTAATATTGGGATTCTCATTTGATCATACTTCTTACATTTTAACAAGAAATGCCCTGTATTATTGTCTTGAAGACACCCTGCACAGTCATCATCAGCTGCCATCTCCACAATGAAGGTTGGCTGTAATGGATCTCCAACGTCTTCTGTCTCTTGTTTTGGTGGTGCACTCTGATAGACTCTTTCCTGTCCATCTCTTGATGTTATCTTCCCACTTATAGTGCTGTCTTTCCCTTGCATGTTTGCCTTCAACTCTCCCTTCTATTATGGCCTTCTGCAAGATGTTATGCCTGTTTATGTGGCCGAACTTTGCTCTCCCTCATTAGTTCTCTTTTCATACCTAGATTTTCTAGGACCTCCTTATTTGTTTTCTCTTTCCATGAGATGCGTCCCATTCTTCTATATATCCACATTTCAAGAGCCTCAATTCTTTCTTCTAGTTGCTTATTCATCGTCCATGTTTCTACACCATACAGTAATGCAGAATATATATAACACTTTATGACTCTCAGTTTTAATTTGTGAGATAACTGTTTAGATGTCACTAAAAACTAATCAGGGCATTCGATTTCTTGTCATTGTCAATATTGTTGATCATTATCGTGAAGTGCCAAGTGTAAGCGATCATGTCTCACCACAGATTTCTACACTTGATGCTCTCCATCATTTCAGTAACGTCCTGCACAGTAAGGTCCTTCTATTCTGAAATAGCCTTTTCCCAGCTGTAGTCTGAGAAGTGTCTTATTACTGGGAATTTAAAATTCCCCAGATATCTGACATTTTCTTGTTGGAGCCTTGAACACCAAGCATTCATATGCTTTTACAGTGTTAGTTTCTGTAGCAATGTGTTTGATGTGATGAGATAGCCAGCCCTATACATGACTTCATATTAGTCACCTCTTTAATGCCATGCCTGTTAGAGCAGTAGTTGTGTTCTTTATTTGTCTCTTCAGTGACCCCCGGACACTACATGAATTGAAAATTCCCGGCAATAAGAAAAAACCACAAATGGAAATAAGCTGTTTCAGAATTGAAGAACCTAACTGTGCAGAATGTCTTCAAGACAATAATTTAGAGCATTTGCTATTAAAATGAAAGAAGTATGAACAACAGAGAATACCAATATTAGATTATTTACAGGTATGCATTTCACCTATAACTGTGGAATGGGTGTTAAGATAGATAGACCTAGGGAACTGCACAGTATAGTCAAGCAGTATTTAACAAGCACAATAGTTAATATATAATGATTAATGAGGGTATGGTTGGAAAGTGAAGGTCTAAAGAGGTTCTAGTAGTGCATATTACTAATGATAAGTAAAGAGTAAATTAAATATCAACACAAACACCTCAAGCTTTTGCACACACTCCCCCAATTTTTTCCCGGGTGTGTCTTACACCATGACAAGTGTGAACAGGCTACCATTTTTGGACAAAATAAAAAACATGCATACACACATGCAAAGAATTTGGAAAGTGTAATTTACAATAGTTGGACAGGTGCTGTGATGGCACAGTCTAGCATCAGCATTTGAACACATTATTTGGAGTTAGAAGCACCTAATCATAACCCATCAGATGTTGAATGGGATATTTTTCATCATAAATAAAATTTAAAAAATTATTTTTTGGTTGAATCACACTTTACTGTCTTCTTGCCATCTTGTCACCCATGATGCTTGGAGTGATTAAAGAATAGCATCTACCTATAACCCTAACTGTAACTCTGCTTCAAGCTTTTTCACTAATAATCAGTGTGACAAACATGGAGGCTCTACATTTTATAAAATGTAAAATAAAAACAAATGACCAAGTTACAGTGTATTGCTCTGTCTCCACATCTTCAGTTAAGGACATGTATACCATATTTTTATCTTGTAAGAAAGCTTGACAGGTTTGTATTTCAGAGCTTACATTTGCCGCAGCTCCAAAAAAAAACATTTAGATATCATGAGAGGGAAGAAGACATCAGATTATGTTGGAAGAACAAGTCCTGGAACAGGTCCACCACTTTAAATACCTAGGAGCTGTCATAGACTGGAATGGAGGCATCAAAGAAGAGTTGGCGACCCGAAGAGCAGCAGCTGGGAGACTTTTTCATGTCATAAATGGAGGATTCCTCAGCAAAAAATAAGTTGGCAAGAAAACGAAGATGGTTGTATACTGCTCCACTTATGTTCCAGTCTTGACTTATGGATGTGAGTTATGGGCAATGACTACAACCTACAAAAGCCAGCTCTTAACCTCAGAAATGAAGTATCTGAGGAAGGTGGTTGAAGTAACAAGAAGGGACATGGTCTGCAACCAAACGATATGGCAAGGCCTCAAAACCCAGCCCCTGCAGACCCAAGTAGAACAGTTTCAACTAAGATGGTTATTCCATGTCTGCAGAATGGGAGAAGATCGGCCACCACGACAAGTATAGGAAACTAAGAGCCAGGGATCCAGGATGACACAGAGTCCACTAGGAGGACAACATTGGACAATCTCTGAAGGACTAGATTGGAACCAGGCCAGGAGGAAAATGGCCAATTGGATAGTATGGTGCTCTCTCTGGCAAACCTTTACACCACATGGTAGTAGAGGAACGACTAAGTAAGTCAGAAATCTTGAAATATAGTGTCAGCAGTGATCGGACATTATAGTAGATCACAGCAAATATATTTTTATTGCTCTAGTCAACACAGGTACAATTTTAATAGCCAACAATAGATGGTAACAGTTTATTTATAACATATTAGATATGTTTTTTTAAAATCAAACACTTATGGGCTCAGGATTGCCCACATTGAGTGTCATGACTTCAATAATACTTAGAAGTCTGTTATGATTTTTTGTAATTAAGAATATGTTATTTAACAGAATTCACTTACATTAGAGCAACGTAATGACTAATTAATTTTCTCAGAAGTTTGCTGTTTTGTCAGTAGCTATTAATTTAGCTGTAATATTGGATTAAATTATATATATTTTGTGTCAATAATGAAAACAATGAAAAGGTTGCTGAACAACTTATAATAGAAAGTTTAAAAAAATGAAAATTTGTGTTGGAGACAGTTTTACAAATGAACAGTGCACTAGGATATGATGTACTTGTGTTAGTTAATTCAACATCATAGCCAGCAGGTGGGTCTAAACATCAATCTAAAGAAGACAGAGGTCATGACACTCAATGTGGGCAATCCTGAGCTCATAACAGTTAGGACCAGAAGCTGAAACAGACAGACACATTTACATACCTAGGATGCATATTAACACCAGACGGCGAAGCAAGCAAAGATGTCAACAACTGAATGAATAACACCAGAACAGCCTTTGCTAGTCTAAATAACATCTGGAAGTCTTCCCATTACAGACAACCACAAAATTAAGATTATATGAGAGCTGCGTACTTTCTGTGCTTCTCTATTATACGGAATGCTGGAGAGTAATAAAGAAGGAAATGTCGAAATTGTCCTCTTTCCACACAATCTGCCTAAGGAAAATTCTCCTAATCTTTTGGCCGAATACCATCACCAACCTAGAACTGCTTACTCGGAGCAACCAAGAGGATATGATACCATCATAGCTGGCAGATGCTGGAGTTGGGCTGGCCACGTCCTCAGAAGAGACCCTGGTGTCATCACGAGCAGCTATGCTATAGACCCCTGAAGGAAAATAAAAGAGAGGCCGACCAAAAGCAATTCAGCGGAGAACTGTGGAGGCCAAGATGCAAAGAATTTACCAGAGCTGGGGCACTGTATGAAGGATGGCTGCTGGCCGAGCAAAGTGGAAGCAGTTTGTTGTTGCCCTACAAGATGCCACCAGGTGTGATGGCCAATGACTACTTTGACAGTCATGCTGCTAAGGATCAAAGAAGAAGAAGAAGTGACAGTTGTCATTCACTAGATAGGGATATGCATGAATTTAGATAACTGTTTTTTAAATATCTATAAATAGGAATATGTTATTATATATTCCTTTACTACTTGTTAACAGGGTTTAAAAATTAAATGTTGAAATGTGCCTTAAAATGGCATGACAAGATCACCAATGTAGAACTGATGGAAAGTACCAGACAAACACCAGTGGAACAAGAGGGGAGGAGAAGACACTGGCTATGGATATGACATATATCAAGAAAACCAGTTGAAAGCTTTATAAGGCATTCCTCATTCTGAATTCCCAGGGTTAAAGAAATAGAGGGAGACCAAACATGTGCAGAAGAAAAACTGAAGACGGGCATGAAAGGGTTAAAGACATAGAGGGAGAACAAACATGTGCAGAAGACGGGCATGAAAGGGTTAAAGAAGACATAGACAAATCTTGAAGGGATGGCACAAGATAAGGGCTGACATGTTTTTATTAAGGACATGTGCTGTATGGGGTGTTGATGATAGTGATGATTTGCTTTAAGACATATTAATTTGTGTGCTCTTTGCCAGTCATTTAAGTTTACAAGATGTAAGTGTTTGTGCATAGTTGATGTACATGATTTTTAGCCTTACAGAAAATTTTTCTGGGCCCAAAGATCAGGGGATGAAGTATTTTTTTTCTCTAGTCTACCCAGCTGTAAATAGGTCCATGACTCTGTTAGGGAAGTCAAAGGCAGTGAGGTAGGGAGCTGGTCACCCTATCCCATTAAAAAAGGTGGACCTAATATTGTGAAGTCTCTAACACTTCACTCCCCTAAGGCAGTATCTGCTATGGGACTACCTTTAACTTTTAGTGCTACGGTGTAGGTGTTTTGTTTTTGTTAGTAAATACAAGAGAAAGAGAATTATGGACAGCACTGGCCTAGTTAATAAGTACTCATCCCACTCATAACAAAATAGAAAAATATACATCTTGGTCAATTCAAATGGTAAAGTACAGTTTTATTGCATGAGTCTGTAGTACGTTTAATATTCTCTTCATAACAGAAAGATGGTTCCTCAAGGAAGGAGTACCTTCATCTCCGAGCTCAGCTTCTTAATGCACGCTACGGAAGCCCAGCATTTTCAGATCAGGGGTTGGTACCTGTTTGCTGATTGTTCATTTTGTTCAGTCATTGTGTTTAATGCTATCTAAATGAAAAGTTGGACGTTTATGTATTTTGAAGCGAGGAATCAGTTGACTTCCTCACAACTGAAATGTCATTCATTAATAAACTATTTAGCTTGGTTTTCATAATTTTTAAACGTTTACAACACATTTTGAATAGAGCTTATAGGTTCAGAACATTGAGAAACTTTACATAGACATGCAGTTTAAGTAGCACATTCTGTAGTAACGGCTGACAAAATCATGTGTTTAAAAATGGCAATATCGTGCATATTTTAAAAAAAATGATTTGCATAATTTATTCACAGTTTGTACATTTTTACAGCACATATAGTTTATCATTATAATGTGTCAAAGCAACAACAGACTTAATACAGGGTTTGTAGCTATCTGGAAAAGCCTGGAACAACCAGAAGAGACTTCAGGGCCTGGAAAAAATGGCTAAAACATTGAATTTCCCACATCGAACCTGGGGAAGAAAAAATGAATCAAAAGTTGATGCATGGCAGGCATTTTCCAGTTATTAGTGGTATTTTTCGTTGAACATCAGCTACCGTCGATTGTTTACTTCCCCTTGCATGCTAAATGCATTTCCCGACATTTTCTGGAGTTTTTGTTTAAGATTTCAACATGCGATTTTATTTTGATTGAAGCGTCGCCACCTTGAAAGCTGTGACCAAGACTTCTTGAAAGCTTCCTTCACTCATCGCATTTGAATTTAGAAATCATACCTGGTTGTCAATTTAATTTCAACATTAGTGGCTAGAAATGCCAACTTATAAAACTTGGATATCGCCCGGAAAAAAAGAAAATTACACAAAATGCACTGTTAATAAGAAAGAAATCTATTTGACAAATGTGCGATTAAGTCACATGCTTCTAGAAAGAACTCCGCCTAGGCCGGTCCCAAGCCCGGCTGAAAAAGGAGGAGGGCGGCCTGCATGGAGGCCGTAAGGAGGCAGCCCCTCCATCATGCAATGGCACAACAAGCCAATCACCTGTTTGTCTTAAAAAATCAGATTATGCGAAACATAAGAGAAAAAACCAGACTGATTCTAAAGGCGACGAACTGGAACGGACTACGACTTACAGAACATGGAACACAAGAAGTATAAATGGGAAGGAAGAGGAGCTGGTGGAAGAGATGAGGAAAGCCAAATTAGAAATCCTGGCTTTAACAGAAACAAAGAAAAAAAGGACAAGGAGTTATGGATCTTGATGGCGACACGCTGCTCTACAGTGGTGTCCCCACATCTGAAAGTCCATAAATCGAGGATTCATCAGCAAAAGAGTTGGTAAGAAGACAAAGCTATATATACCGCTTCACCTATGTCACAGTCTTGACGTATGGATGCGAGTCATGGGCAATGACTACAACCCACAAAAGCCAGATCCAAACCTCAGAAATGAGGTATCTGAGGAAGGTGGTTGAAGTAACAAGAAGAGACATGGTCCGCAACCAGATGATACGTCAAGGCCTAAAAACCCAACCCCTGCAGACCCAAGTAGAACAGTCCCAACTGAGATGGTTTGGCCATGTCTGCAGAATGCGAGAAGATCGGCTACCACGGCAAGCATGGGAAACTAATAACCAGGGATCCAGACCTCCAGGACGACCCAAAGTCCGCTGGGAGGACAACATTAGACAATCTTTGAAGGACCGAGGACTAGAATGGAACCAAGCCAGGCGGAAGACAGCTGATAGAATAGTGTGGTGCTCTCTCTTACAAACCTCTACACCTCACGGTAGAAGAGGAACGACTAAGTAAGTAAGTAAGCTTCTGGAAAGATACATCAAGAACTTGGTTCTGTGCACTCGATCAGTATTAAATCATTCATTTGGGACCTAAGACGCGTCAACAGTGAGAAATGCAGTTAGCGACCCATAGCTAGACTGCTTGCGTCAGGGTCAGCGAACCAGAGCTGACCAAGACCCTACTCCACCTCCAAGTGGTGGTCCTGGAAACAGGCTGCATCACTGCAGTCTGGCTGAGTGAGTAGGGATCGAAGAGGGAAGGCTAACCCAGTCCCAAAAATGCTGTGCTGAAGTTGGATGTGTTGGCCGAAAGGCGCAAATATCACAGCTTCGCTGTAAATTGACACAACGCAACCAATGTCCTTTTCAGGACGAACGAAGAAGAAGAAGAAGAAATAATTCATTTCAACTGAGGTATGTAATAAATTGAATTTTCTTATCTACCTTAACCTAGCTATGACAGAGACATTCATGACAAACTGTCCGAGCTGAACAGAAAAGATTTCTAAAAGAGGACAGAATATTTCTATATAATGTAAATAATCAACTCCGCCAATGCCGGTCCCAAGCCCGGATGAAAAAGGAGGAGGGCGGCCTGCATGGAGGCCGTAAGGAGGCAGCCCCTCCACCATGCAAAGGCACAACAGGCCAATCACCTGTTTGCTTTAAATCATGATTACGCGAACTACAAGAGAGAAAACCGGACTGATTCTAAAGGCGACGAACTGGAACGGACTACGGACTACGACTTATGGAACTTGGAACACAAGAAGTATAAATGGGAAGGAAGAGGAGCTGGTGGAAGAGATGAGGAAAGCAAAACTAGAAATCCTGGCTATAACGGAAACGAAGAAAAAAAGGACAAGGAGTCATGGATCTCGATGGCAACACGTTGCTCTACAGTGGTGTACCCATATCTGAAAGAGCTAAAGGGGGCGTGGGTTGCATTGTGGCCCAAAATCAAAAGATAGTATCAAGGGATGGAACTTTGTCTCGGAGCGCATTATGGTTGTAAAACTAAAAGAAGGAGAAACCATAGTCAACCTGGTCATAGTGTAATGGCCAAATGAGGATGAGAGAGCAGAGGTCAAGGAGGAATTCTTCGAGCTGCTTCAAAGGACAGTGGATGACTGCCTAGATGAAGTTATTATGCTCGGAGATTTTAATGCCAGAGTTGGAAATGACCATGCTAGATGGGGGTGGAGTTATCGGAAGATATGGAGAAGATACTCTCAATGACAATGGAAAGCGACTCCTTAGATTCTGCAGTGAGCAGAATCTGATCATTACAAACACAAAGTTCCCCCATAAGCGCATACATGCATACACTAGATGTGAACCAACCAAGAATGAGAAGTCAGTGATCGACTATGCCATTGTTCGGAGAAGCTCATTCAGATATGTCCGAGATGCAAGAGTCTGGAGGGGGCCAGAGATTGGAAGTGATCACTACCTGCTAACAATCAAACGAACAACTGAAAGAGTTGCTCAGCCTAGGAACTGCCCAACATCACGCAAGAAACCAAGTAAACGAGCAGGAGAAATGAGCATTAGGACCTACAAGCTGAGGAGCCAGAAATTAAGACCAGATATCAGGGGCTTATTGCTACAGCAGTGAGCAACACAGAAGAACGACCTGATGACTTGGAAACCCTCTGGAATAAATTCAAGGATATCATAAAGACAGCTGCTGCAGAAGCATGCGGTGAAGTCCGACTTGGGAACCAGAGAAAGAGGACACCTTGGTGGACAGAGGAAGTCAAAGAGAAAATAAGAGAGAAGAAAATGGCATGGAAACAATACTTAGGAGCTAAAAACACAACAGGACAAATGGAAAAATATAGAGAATATGTGACACTCAGAACAGAAGCAAAGAACAAAGTGCTAGCAGCAAAACAGAAGTCCTGGGAAGAATTTGGAGAAAAGCTAGAAAAAGATGCACAAGAAAACCAGAAATTGTTCTATAAGACCCTAAAGAACATGAGGAAAGAAAAACAATGCCCTCTCAAATTTATAAAGGACAAGCAAGGCAAATTGCTTACTGCCCCGAAGGAAGTAATGGAAAGATGGAAAGAATATTTCTCAGAACTCCTGGATGGTGAGCATGATGAAGCATCAGAAATGATAACCACTGACACAGAAGAGGAAACCAATGAGAAGATGAACATAAAGATTGAAGAACTGAAGGCAGCACTGGAGAAAATCAAGATGGGCAAAGCAGCAGGACATGATGGTATAACACCAGAAATGGTTAATTACATGGCAGCATCAGGCGACCTATTACTCTTAAAGGTCCTACAGGCAGCGTGGTGCAACAAGACCATACCAAAGATTGGGAGATTGCCATCATAACACCAATTTTCAAAAAGGGTGACAATCGACAATGTGGAAACCATAGAGGCATATCCCTTCTCAGTGTCCCTGGTAAAATCTACTCTAGAATCCTAGAGCAGAGACTCCGACGCCTAGCTGAGCCACAATTGGATGTGAGTATAAGAGTGAGATCCATCTTTGTTTCATAGATCTGGAAAAGGCGTTTGACAGGGTCCCCTGGAGCAAACTTTGGGACTGTTTGGCAAGGAAGAATATTCCAGCACCTCTGATTCATGCTATACAGAGCTTCTACAAGTCTTGCAGAAATTATGTGAGGACAGCAAACCATAAGTCAGAAGAGTTCAGGACCACCACTGGTGTAAGACAAGGTGATATCCTATCACCTTACCTCTTCATACTCCTTATGACGATGTCATCAAGGCATGTAAGGAGAGAACAAGAAAGTATTCAGTGGGGTACTGGAAGATGAGACAGGTCTATATTTCGGAGCTGGCATTTGCTGATGATGTTGCCCTGATTGCTAAATCAGAGGCACATCTCCAATCCAACCTGCAAGTCTGGAAGGAAGAGCTGGAGAAGAGAAGGATGGTCATATGCAGCTCTAAAACAAAATCCATGGTGATATCACGAGAAGAAAAAAAACATCAGATTAAGTTGGGAGAACAGGTCCTGGAGCAGGTCGACCACTTTAAATATCTCGGAGCTATTATAGACCGAAAGGGAGGCATCAAAGAAGAGTTGGCCACTCGGAAAGCAGCGGCTGGGAGACTTTTTCAGGCCATAAATCGTGGATTCCTCAGCAAGAAAGAGGTTGGTAAGAAAACGAAGATGGCTGTATACCGCTCCACCTATGTCCCAGTCTTGACATATGGATGCGAGTCGTGGGCAATGACTACAACCCACAAAAGCCAGATCCAAACCTCAGAAATGAGGTATCTGAGGAAAGTGGTTAAGTAACAAGAAGAGACATGGTCCGCAACCAGACGATCCGTCAAGGCCTAAAATCCCATCCGCTGCAGACCCAAATAGAACAGTCCCAACTAAGATGGTTTGGCCATGTCTGCAGAATGGGAGAAGATCGGCTACCACGACAATCATGGGAAACAAAGAGCCAGGGATCCAGACCTCCAGGACGACCCAGAGTCCGCTGGGAGGACAACATTAGACAATCTTTGAAGGACCGAGGACTAGAATGGAACCAGGCCAGGAAGAAGACAGCTGATAGAATGGTCTGGCGCTCTCTCTTCCAAACCTCTACACCTCACGGTAGAAGGGGAACGACTAAGTAAGTAAGTAAGTAAATAATCACATCCATATCGTAGGAGGCCGAAACAGGACGAAGTAGGGGATTGCCGGGCCCAGGTGAAGTATGGTGTGGGTTATCCCACATGACTGCTACAAAAACCATGAAAGCTGGGTCACCTTGAAAAGTTGCTAGCCAATGAGGATATGGCAAAGACAGGTATCCATCTGAGAAAATTAGATGAGGAAAATATTAGAAAAAGATATGTGCTAAGAAGTGACAGAGATTTATGAGGCTGCCTGAAGATATAGGAAATGTAAACAATGAATGCCATAATTGTACCAATCTGTAAAAAGAAACATAATAAAAGGGAATGTGACACATAAATAGCTCATTCTGGATTCAAGAAAGGAATGGGATGTACTGATGCTTTGTTCACATTAAGACAACAAAAGAACAGTTGTGTATGACAGTGATCTAAACATAGTATTTGTAGACCAGGAAGAGGCCAATAGAGTAAGTAGAAATATACTTTGGTCAGTACTAGAAGACTATGGAATACAGGGGCAGCTATTAGATAATGTCAGAGCTCTGTACCATATTCGATGTTAGTGAGTGGCTCCTATCCTTGAAAATGATAAACTTGGACCTGGAAAGGCTGGAAAAACACTGGAAAATGCTTGAAAAAATTAGCTAGAAGCTTTTAGTAGAAACAAGCTTTTAAGTAACATATTACTTCTGCAACAGTAACTGATAAAATTAGAAATCAAATGATGTACTCAATATAGAATAGTGAGAGCATTGAATAGATCAGTCAGATGTAACCATCAGATGTAAAAATTAAAGCAAATAAATAGCTTAACCAGTTAAGCTAATCTTTATCAGCAGTTAACATCCCAACATCAGATGTAAAAATTTAAACAAATAAATAGCTTAACGAGTTATGTTAATCTTTATCAGCAGTTAACATCCCAACATCAGATGTAAAAATTAAAACAAATAAATAGCTTAACCAGTTATGTTATCTTTATCAGCAGTTAACTTCCCAACATCAGATGTAAAAATTAAAACAAATAAATAGCTTAACCAGTTATGTTATCTTTATCAGCAGTTAACTTCCCAACATCAGATGGATCCCAACTGCTAGGACATGTAGGAAGAATGGAAGCTAACAGAGAGAGGGGGAGGAAGATAGAGAAATTCTATAAAGAACAAGTAAAAGACACAGAACTAATTGAGTGCTCATAAGATGTACTCACAGACAACATATAAATGGCACAGAAAGCGCAGGACTTTGAGATACGAAGAGGTTTTGAATGTTTGCACTTCTGCTCATGAGCATGAGTTTTTGAAAATTATACTTACCATTAACTCTTAGTTTTTACAGAGGATAGTAGAATGGACAAGAGATACAGAAATACGATGTCAAAAGCAAATACAGTGGCTTACCAACTGTCTCCATTGCTCGGTCACCATCATGTTCCACAGAGATAAAGCTAGTGCTGATAAACAACATTTTCATACCAATTCTTTACCATCATTATTTCTTTACTTTTATTATTATTTTGGTTGCCTTCTTCTTGTTTAAATATTTAACCAGTTAACACCGGAAGTCCCATTTGTTTTCTGTTAAAGACTGTTCACTGCATATATGGTATTTTTAATATTGTGCATTTCTACATTTGTTCTTCTCATTTATAAATTCCTTTCATGGTGGTTTTGTTGCACAAAGAGAAAAGTTAAGGGATAACCCACAGTTGAACAACATCCTATGAAATGAAGTCATCAGTAATCAGCAGTAGGGACAGGAAGTTGTGGAGAGACCTGATTGTCTGTGCCAGTCATCTTGGTAGTTGAAGAAAAACAATTAATTTAAATTTTATTTGTTTAACTTGTCTGTGTTTATTTGTTTAAAATTAGCTTAACATTTAATCATTCAATTGTTCATCTCCTTTTTCTCTCCCTTTAGAGCATGGATTCACCACTTCTGTCTTTGTCTCCTTTTTTTTAAATTAATGTGTTTGCTACTTTTCTTTGTAGCACGCCCCTTTCAACCATCTACCATGTACATGGAGTTGTTGGTTATATCATCTTTGTCTCCTCAAAGATCCCTGGAACTAAATGATGCTATGGTCTTGTTAGATATTATGGTTTTAGTGGTTTACCTTGTTAGCTTTTTTGAGGTTTAACTTGTCATTGTAGGTTTTTTAGTGGTTTAACTTGTCATTGTAGGCTTTTTAGTGGTTTAACTTGTCATTGTAGGCTTTTTAGTGGTTTACCATGTCATTGTAGGCTTTTTAGTGGTTTACCATGTCATTGTAGGCTTTTTAGTGGTTTAATTTGTCATTTAGGCTTCTCAGTGGATAAACTTGTCATTGTAGGCTTTTCAGTGGTATAACTTTTCAGTGAATATTAATTTTTTTATTTTTAACAGGAGCATCAAAAGCCGATCATTTAGTTTAAGGAGTATTGGAAGAAATACAGAGGTAAATAATATGCATATCTCTTGTACTGTTTTTATTTCCGCAACTTCTACTTTCTTGCATTGTCTTGCTGTTCTTTTGCTTGTCTACACCCATGAATTTTTCATTGTTGTTCTGTATTCTATGTAGTTTTTTTTAGCTCTCTTTCTTTCTGCCATTTACTTAAGATGCCTTCTGTCATCCATACTTGATTTATCTTTAGCTACGTTTTCTTAAGATTTCTTGTCATCCATACTTAATTTGCCTTTAACTACTTTTTTTTCTGACTAATTTATATTTGCCAAGTTGTATGATTATTCTTAATCAGTACCATTGTCTGTTTACCTTCTTTTCTGAGTTTTTTCTTCTATATTGTTCCATGCTTTCTCTCTGTAAGCTGAAGTATTTGTTTTTGACTTTAAAAAGATATTTTTCTATTTGTGATTTCCTTATTTTCCCAGTTTCTGTCATTTTCATCTTTATAATTACTGTTATCACTATCATGAGTAATCTCGATTTATATCTGCTCCTGGGTACATCTTTGCTTTCATGTCACTGTTTTAAGATCTATTTTAACATTCAGACAAGGTGTAAATATGCTCTCAGGCATAAAAGCTGCAAATGCACTCATGGATCACTATACTAGTGCAAACCACATTGATGTTCCGATAGACAGGAAAAAGGCCATCATTGATGAACAGAGTCATGACAACAAAAAGCTTGCACCAGAGCAGCGCATGATGGCAAAGATAACAATGGAAGAACTGGGAGAGGGTGCTAAAGAAAAAAAGAAGTCACCTGGAAAAGATGAGATGACAAATGAAATGCTAACAGGGCCTAGGCACAAAGGCAAACAAGAAGCTGCTGGCCATCCTAAACTGCAGCTGGAAAAGAGGAATAGTACCATAGGCAGGGAAAGGCACTATACCGATTTCAATACCAAAGAAAGACACAGATCAGACAGAACCACATGGGTACAGATCTATCAGTCTACTTAGCTGTGTAGGAAAACAAATGGAGTGCATAATTAATACCTGACTGATTTGGTATTTGGAAGAAAAACATCTCTTAGCTCAACAGCTAGCAGGATTCAGAAAAGCCAGATCCACTGAAGACCAGATCACATATATAGCGCAGGAAATTAAGGACACTTTCCAAGAGAACAAGCACACACTGGTGGTTTGGGTGGACTTTGAAAAAACATTTGACAAAGTGTGGAAGGTTGAATGGAAAGTCTTGCTGCAAAGCAGTGAAGTGTGTGGGAGAATGTACAGATGGATCAACCACTACCTTGAGATTAGAACTGCCAGAGTACAACTACAAGGAGAAACCAGAAGGAAGATGATATTGGAGCAGGATGTTCCCCAATGGGGAGTCCTGTCATCCACATTATTCCTTGTGTACATAAATGACATGTCAGAGAATATTCCAAGAACACCCCACAGTGCCTCCTTTGCAGACAACTTAGCCCTGTGGATCTCAGAAGAATATACCACTACAGCAAGCATTTGGATGCAGCAAGCCCTGACGTCATTGAAGGAGTGGGCCAAAGCATGGCTAGTGAAGATAAATGAAGGGAAAACAACATGCACATTGTTTTTCCTCTCAAGTAAACCACAGAGCTCGAGATTAGTGCTAAATGGGAAAAGTCTACATCTGGATGAAACCCAAACTACCTAGGCGTTATCTTTGATCGCCGCTTGACTTGGAAAACCCAGATTGAAAGAAACGGGACAAGAGCAAGTCAGAGAATGGCAATCATGAAAAAACTTGCTAGCATGGGCTGTAGAGCAGACAAGAGAGTACTGAAGAAACTATACACTGGGCGTGTGAGACTAGTCCTAGAATAAGTCAATCTTTGATAAAATAAACAGAACCCAAAACCAAGCAATAAGAATCAATATGGTGGGGGAGGGGGGGGGGGGGGGGGGGCGCATGAAAACACCCATTGCAGAGTTGGAAAAGATTACATTCCTCCAGCCAATGGAGGATAGAAGAGATAGCAGAGCCCAGCAACAAGCTGAGAAATTCAGGAAGCTGACAGACCACCCAATGTACCAGAGAATAAATAGACTTGGAAGGGGAAGACTGAAGCGAAGCAACTGTGTAGAAACGGTCAAAACACATATGAGAGCAGACCCCAGCAAGACAATATCAATAGTTACACCTATCTACACTGCGCACGACCTACCGGCTTGGAAACGGCAGCGCTTCCCTGAAATGATAGAAAACATTCCAGGTATTGAGAGAAAGAACAGTCAGAATGAAACAGAAAAAAAGAGTCCTAACCACAAAATACATAAAGAAACATTACCACGAAACACATGGATCCATGCATACAATGGATCAGCAACAAATGCAACAGAAGATGGGGTGGAGGAGTCTTTCTGAGCTTAAGTAATGGCACAAGAAAAAGCTATTAATCACAGCAGAAAAATTCTGAAGTAACTTCAGAGCAGAGGCCTTAAAAACTGCAGCAGAAGTCCTAATGATGGAAGAAAGCTCCATAATTGCAACGCTGAAGAATAAAAATTATGCAGACCTGATTGACCTAAGAGTAACACTTCACAAACTATATCAGCAATTCAGAAGAGTGAAACAGTGGATTCCTTCTCACTGCAGCATCCCGGGAAATGAAGAGGCTGACAAGGGGGAAAGCTACCTCAACTTGAAGCAAGCATAACTTATGAAGAGGCCACAAGTTTTATCAAGTGCAGATCCAGGAGAAAGTGGGAAGCAGAGCATCCAGGCCTGAAAAAAAGTGGTTTGTATTACCAGGTCAGCAGAAGTGAACAAGTGATAATCTTCAGACATAGGTCACAGCAGATTGGGATACCATCTGTTCAACAAGTTAAAGATAGGAACTGCTGATGAGTATAACTGCGGCACTGACAAAATGACTGTTAAACATCTGCTTCAAAGTTGCCCAACATATTGCATATGACCATCACCAGTACCATTCCTGGAAAAACTCTACGTAATATCAACAGCCTCAAGCTGACTTCTGCTTTCTTTGAACGTGTTCAAGTTGACGTCTGAGGGTGAATGAAGAAGAATAAGATTTATTTTAGATCCTGATGAAGTGAGCGTGATCCCTTTTTACATCTCCTAGGCTTTTCCAAGTATATTATTTCCCCAGATCTTGGTTTAAAAAGTGTATCAGCTGGCTTTCAACACAGAATTATATATATCTGTTCTGTCATTTCTTTTCCTCCTACCACATATTCTGCTATCTTCTGGTATCTCTCCTTTATTTGTTTTTTTTTGGTGGTGTTTGTTGCATTTACATTTCGCATAACTATGCATGGAGGCATATCTGGAGTCATCCTTAAATGACCACCAGCTATGCAAAATGCTACAACATATGTACGTGGAAGGGAACCTATGTCTGTGAGGCTAATTACATCCTCATTGACTCATGAAATCATCCACACACTTCCAGGGATTCCTCCTGTGGTGAAACTTGTTGAGTGCCCAGCATTGCACACTAAGCTTGGAGAAGTCACTTGAGCCCCATTGAGCCCCAGGCATAATTCTTTGGCTTTGACTTGGTTGACTGCATGCAGAAGGACCTCAATGTGGACCCAGTGATAGGCAGGGGAAGCTGAGAAGTGGCTCTGTGCAGGACGTGACAATTCCTTGGGAGAGCCCAGAACCAGAGTACAGTATTTTAGCTCTGCATAGTTGGAGAGCCCCCTTGGATAGCGGGAAATGCACAGTATGCCACGCACTTCTTACTCCTAGCTTGGGACCAGATGTAACGATTTTTTAAATGCAAGCCAAGCTGGTGAAACTGGAGCTCATGACGTCAACTCAACACATTTTGGAATGGCAGAAAAGCCACAGGAAAAGCCTAGATCTACAATGTAGATAATACCAAGGAGTCTTCAACTTGGTATTCGCTGCTAAAGAGTGAGAAGCTCAGCAGCCCTAGTTAAACAACAACAACAATCTCCCATAACTATCAACACATCTGTAGATGTTACTGGTTTAAATATTTATCTTAGCTTCTCCAAGGATTCTTCTATTTCCTTTTCACTCTTTTCTCCATGACCTTCAGCTCCTAGTGGAGCACAGTTCTTCAGCAAATTCACTCTAAGTCGTCCTGTGCCATCTCTTCAAGATCTTTCCATGTCTTTTTTTATCTCTTTCATATTTGATTCCAATTCCCTTCTCCATTAGTTTTATGGTCTCTGTTGGCTTCTCTTACCCTGGGGTTTCAAGGAACAAGGACTGCCTTGAAATGCTAAAATCTAATTTAGTCAAAATATGCCCTGTCCAAGATCATATTTCTAAAATGTATTTTTACATTGTTTCTTTATGTTTCATCATATCATCGCATAAAATAAAGTTGACAAAACATACAGACGAGCACACTGTCATCCCAGCTCGATTTTAAAAGTAACATTTTTCTAGGCGTTGCTTGGAAACAAGTCACATTGACTTGCCTCTTTTTTGGTAGACACTATTGGGAGGAAGAGGAGAGGTATAAGTGTGACGTTTTGCCCCTCCTAAAGCGACTGACGAACTTATTTGAAAAGCGTAAATAAAAGGTTGGGATTTCAAAAATAAATGTCAAATCGTTGTAGTTTAAACTGATTGGTTAATGTTAGAATAGACATAGAGGGAAATAAAACCACCGCGTCTACTAGGCAGGGTACCACTTGAGAGAGAATTTTCATACACAGAAGGTCAGAGCAAGTAATAAGCAAATTGCCTTTGCGTCTGAAGTTGCAGCTGTCTAAAGGTGACCATTGACAGCCTGTTAAACCTTAACAAAGTGTGTGATTATTTCATTGATTGCGGTAAGATGAATAACCTTTTTAATTCATTATTGATGTAGAGGCTAACCCAGATAGGGCGCCATAACATTGTGTGTGTACGACATTTTGCCTTTGTGGGAGATTGCGACATACTATGAGCAGAGGCAGGTCTTAGGAAGCAAATCAAACTAAATTTGAATTTAATATTGTCATACATATTTTGACTGTAAGACCAGGAAGTCACTGGCAGGCCTATTAGTATATTAACTTTGAAGAAAAGACAAGATTGTATTTCAGCTGAAGAAGATGATGTATATTGACAGGGGCGTTGAGACTAGGTGGAAAAGAAGATACCCACTATTTATGAAGAAGTCAAAATAAAGTTAAAGACTGTAGCTAATTTAGTTAGCTCTTTTACCTGATCACCATACTTGTTTAATGATGTTAAATTGGTAGTGGTGGAGACCATTAACTAGGGACTTAGGAAGACCTGTACATCTTGTTTCAGGGTTACATCGCCCAGTTTCAAGTTGGTCAGAAGTCGGAGCTGCAGCAGTTGAGGCAACCTACCAGTTGTTTCTTTATAAAAGCATACAAGTATTAGCAGACTCCAGAATACACGGCAGTGGATCGTGTACATTTTTCTCAAACCAGTCATCCACGGTCTACGAGGACTATCAGATAAGCCTATATCTAGCGGGCTTATGCAGACTCAAATAAATTTAATCTCCACCCTATTCAGAAACAGTATGTGAAGTGATGTGAAAACCAGTTTTTCCCCAATATTGACTCTTCGTATAACAGGGGTTTTTCCACCAGGGAATAACAGTTTAGAAACTTTAACATATTAAAATATATTGGACAGATGTCCTGCTTGTGTATTTAATTTGATAAAACCATAATTTCTTTTTAAGTTAAACGTTCCTGTCCTAAAAAATTTGAGGGACAGGAAATTAAATTGTATATACACATATATCCTAACTTTAAACCCAGTCTTGTTTAATTAATTTTAGTGATTTACATGTGTATTTGTTTAACGCAATTATCACAACATTTCCATTACCCTAGACACTAAGCCATATAAATTAACATCACAACCACTAGTTACCCAAAATAAATCACAGAGTGAGATCGTAAGGTGGTAGCAGTCAGGTACCCTGATAACATCAACTTCAACTATTAGACTCAGGGACTTGCATAGCTGACCTCACTCTGTAGACACATTCTGACTACTTTTTCTTTAACATCAAAACCCACCACAAGTTGATAGAGTTCATTTTCATATATGCATCATCATATACTCATTAATTTAACATAGATGCAAATAACTGCTGTCATTTAGAGTTGATAGAGTTCATTTTCATATATGCATCATCATTTTCTTTTTGCTCCTTACGGAGCATGGAGCCACCAATGCAGCTGGTACTCTTACAGGAAACTTACACCAAAGTTTTCATGTGCTCTTTCAACGGTGAATTCTGCAGCATTTTGTTGTATGTGGTTAAGTTGCCAGCCTCATGCACAGCCGCTTATTATTTGCCTCGTATGGCATGCCTGAAGGAGCAGCAGTCTTATTTTTTTCTTTGTGTCATCAGAGGCACCCAGAAACTACACAGGGCATTCATAAAGTACAGCTGGTTTTGACAGTGGTTACAGGATCTGAGATTCAGTTTACAGTAGTTTGTTTTGAAATGTGTTTCTTTCCAGAGCTTGGAGTCTATGACAGTTGGTGGCAGTGAGAGCAGGAAGTACTACCATCATCGACGTCATATGAGCACTAGCTCCCTCAAGTACTTGTATGAAGGTCCTATGAAACATGTGTATGACAGCATTGAGGTTGTACCTACAAGTGTGGCAGAAGCCAGCAGGTCAGAACTGGCTTTATCCTTATGTCTGTGTGTATATATGTGTGTGCACACGTGAAGGTTTGTGTGCGTGCATGTGAGTGTGCATGCACGTGTATGTATTTGCTCCCAATTTTAGCATTTGGTCCCCTTGATGTCTGCTCACACTACAGGTGGTCCCCTTGATGTCTGCTCACACTACAGGTGGTCCTCTTGATATCTGTGCCAGAGCTGTTCATGTACTCTTCCAGTTGTGGTTTCTGCAGAAATTTGTTTTACATGCTGAAGTTGCTGGCCCTAGTCAGCCCTCACCTTAATTGTGACTTATGACATGCCTGGTAGTAATGGGGATAATAGTGTTTCCGTTCTTTCTTTGTTCATGAGAACCATACGGGAAATACAAATCCGTAGATATAATAATTAAAAGAAACACATACACACATAGATACACTTTTATTGCTTTGAAAATACATGGAAATCTGAAGAAATCAAGTCTTACTTACTTACTTAGTTGCTCCTCTTCTACCATGAGGTGTAGAGATTCGGAAGAGAGAGCGCCATACTATTCTATTGGCTGTATTCCTCCTGGCCTGGTTCCAAATTAGTCCTCGGTCCTTCAGATTGTTTGAAATCCTCCCAGCAGACTCTGGATTGTCCTTGAAGTCTGGATCCATGGCTCTTAGTTTCCCATAATTGTAATGGTAGCCGATCTTCTTCCATTCTGCAGTCATGGCCAAACCATCGTAGTTGAGACTGTTCTACTTGAGTCTGCAGGTTCTGGGTTTTGAGGCCTTGCCATATCGTCTGGTTGCGGACCAGTCTCTTCTTGTTACTTCAACCACCTTCCTCATATACCTCATTTCTGAGGTTTAGAGCTGGTTTTTGTGGATTGTAGTCATTGCCCATGACTCGCATCTATAAGTCAAGACTGGGACATAGGTGGAGCGGTATATAGCAATCTTCGTCTTCTTGCCAACTTCTTTTTTGCTGAGGAATCCTTGATTTATGGCCTGAAAAGGTCTCCCAGCTGCTGGTATTCAGGTAGCCACCTCTTCTTTGATGCTTGCCTTCCAGTGTATAACAGCTCCTAGGTATTTAAAGTGGTTGACCTGCTCCAGGATCTGTTCTTCCTTCTTTCCTCTCGTGATATCACCATAGTTTTTGTTTTGGAGCTGCTGATGACCAAAAACACTTTAGCAGAGAACTGTGGAGGCCGAGATGCAAAGAATGAACCAGCGCTGGGGCACTGCATGAAGGATGGCTGCCGACCGAACAAAGTGGAAGCAGTTTGTTGCTGCCCTACAAGATGCCACTATGCATGATGGCCACTGACTGCTTTGACAGCCGGTGGCTAAGGATCAAAGAAGAAGTAGGAGGGATAGACATTGATCAAAAATAAGAATACAAAATGCTAGAAGAGCTTTAATTGCTCTGAGAAAGATATGGAGATGAAAAGAAATCAAGTCCAACACAACAATCAGAATTTTCAATTCAAATATTAAGTTTGTCCTATTATATGGCATGAAACATGGGGAACAACAAAAACATCAACCAAAAAGCTAGACTTTCATAAACGGGTGCTGGCGTAAAATATAAGGATTGAAGTGGTTTGACAAGATCACTAATTTAGGACTGAGAACCAGTTAATGGCAGTGGAACGAGAGATGATGAGAAGACACTGGAGATGGATATGACACACAGTGAGAAAACCTGATGATAGCAATTCCAGGCATTCCTTGCTCTAGAATCCTTTTAGACTCACTGAAATTCTGAGATGTTCCTCTACAAGTCTGTATCTCTATAATGTTAACCCTTTACAGTTGAACTGATTGCAGTGGTAGTATCAAGCTGACCAACCTTTTTATTTACTAATCCTCAGAGCAATGGCAGGAGGTAAAACCTTGTCTGAAAACTATGCTTTTACAGGCATGCACCACATATTTGACCAGCATTCTGCAGCAGGTAAGACTTGTGTGTTTCTTCTAGACATCTTGTGGATTTGCCAGTTCCCACATTTGGAGAGCTTTTTCTGTAGTTGAAAATGGTAGAAGTTTACCATTACTATACACATTCACTTAGCAACTTTCTTCATTCTGTCACAGAGTTTAACATTTTTTTTTTGTCAAAGATTTTACAAGTGATAAATGTATCGACAAGAATCCAAGATTTGTGAGCACTACCAGTAGGACCACATTAAAGTCCATAAATTAAAGGGTTGCATAAAATTAGAGAGCAGTGATCCAGTATTTAATAGCACTTAGTAGCAGCCCAGTATTTAAAACTCTTAAATAAAACAACAGGAGCCTGATATTTAAATACTTAAATATGAAAGCTGCATTTGAACATTTAAGAGGTCTTCTCCTTCGTGTTCAGTTGTAATGCTCAATCTGCAGGCCTGTTGCCAGGATAAAGTCCACAGTATTTTCCAGGTCCATGCAGCAGCCCCATAGTTTCTGCCTCATCAACACCCTCTGGCCAGGGCTGACATCATAGGTCATTATGGGCTGGGCAATTTTAATGAATGTGTTCAGGGGTCTGGATTCCAGTACGAGTTGGCAACCCAGAATCCAAACATCCGAAAACCGAAATATTCTGAAAATCTTAAGTTTTTTTTTTAAAACTGATTTTTGGGCGACTTTGGAAAACCCAAAAAAAAAAACGAATTCTGAAAACATCCGAATTCCAAAACACTGCTGTCCCCAAGCATTTCGGGTTCTGAGTTACCTTCCTGTATTCATTAATGTGAGATATTCTGAGATGACACAGTTGGCCTAGTAATCTGTGGTGGGCAGTTCTGAGGTGGAAAAGGATGGTCTGCTGGTACTTGTGACCTGGTGAATTGGGTTGGATGTGTTGCTCACATTCATTTCTTTCTTCCATTAGGATTTGTATTGGTTGTGGATGATGGTTTTGACCTTTCACTATGTCACTTTCAGGTTACTGAATTGCTCCATTTTACGACCAGCTCGAGACAAAACATTAGCTGTCGTTCCGAGAGCCGCGCTGGTGTAATGGTTACCACACTGCGCTGGCGATTGGGTGATCCAGGTTCAAGCCTGGGTGAGGACATTTGAAGCAGTGTCGTCGACCAGGACTTGAATAATTCGAGCCCCTGGCGAAGACATTTGAACCAGTGTCATTGACCAGGGACTGGAATAACCTGAACGGCTCCTGAGCCGACCCAGCTCTGATGGGTACCCTCCGAAGACTGCGAGTATCTTCCTGAATGGCGAGAGGACACCTGTCACCATACAGGGAATATAGGATACTCACGTAAAATCAGTCTCAGGTTAGATATACTAACTGGAGATTTCACCTCGAGTAATATCGGGCGTTTGTTTAAAAAAAAAGCTGTCGTTCCAAGTGATCCCACAGTGGGAGGGTAGCCACTGGAGGGCAACGATTTAGGATCCTTGATGTTAAGCTCTTAAGAGTGCATAACAGCGATTCAACATCTAAGTGTACAAATAAGAGGACAGGAGTCTAACATTTAAATTTGTAAATAAGAGTATGGCAATTCAATATTTAAGTTCATAATTAAGAACATTAATCCAGCATATAAGTAAAGTATCATAAATTACAAAAAGTAATAATCCTGTGTTGTTCTATAGGATTTTTCTTCTTTTCTTGTCAGCCACACGTGTGAAGTTTGCAAATGATGACAAATCTAGAGTTGCCTGCTCTTCATTGGATGGGACTCTTTCAATATGCCAAGTTATACCACCTCCTGCCACTGTAATTTGTATGTTAAAAGGTCACAGTGCAGGGGTCACAGGTAATGTGTGTTTACTAAAGATTTTCAGTATGTTTGCTACAGATTTATCATTGTGCTTGATGTAGATTTGCTGTAGCTTTGATTTAGAAAATAAGATTCCTACGGATGACTTCAATAAACATAAGCAAAGTTGACTTAGTTGTAATTTTGTTATATTATTAATTTGATTATCTTTTGTATTCTAGAAAGTAATTGTATTTTGCCATGTGTAGGTCCTGGGAGTATCTGGAAAGAACAGGACTACCTCTTCCTCAGTTATGCCATACAGAGCCACTAGCATGAGGCTGGCAAATAAAACCAATCGCTACAGAAACCACCGCTGCCAGAGCAAGTAAATGCTTGGTGCAGACTTCCTGCAAGAGGAGCAGCTACACTTTTAGCCCCATGCTCCATAAGGATCTTAAAGGAAAATGATGATGATTGTATTTGAACTATCATCTCCCCCAAACTGCTTCCACTGCCTCAGTTGGTACCACAATATTCATTAAGCCATTATCACCGGTTTATAGACATCTCTTGAAATTTAATGGTTGCAATTCTGAAATGAAAAATTAAATGTTTACCACTTTGCTTATTATTTTTTAGTTCAAAAAATTCTTAATACCCATTCTGTTATCAGATTTTGTGTGGTCTGTCTCCAATGATGTCATACTGTCTGTGTCACTGGATGGCACAGCACGCCTGTGGGATGTGGCTGCAGGGACATGTATGAGAGTCATTGTGGACAGCTTGGGGTCTGAGCTGCTGTGTTGTGTCTTTCAGCCACTCAACAATAACATGTTTGTTGTATCCATTCAACAGTTTAATGTTACTAAAAGCATGTAGGGAAGAAGTTTGTGATTTGAATGCTGGAACAAAAGAGAACAGCCTCATGTTTCTCCCGATGAGTCTCTGAGGGGGGCAAATAAAGAATAGGACCACTGCTTCTTCAGGCATGCCGTGCCGTATGTGGTGACTAATGTGAGGTTGTATGTGGTGACTAATGTGAGGCTGTATGTGGTGACTAATGTGAGGTTGTATGTGGTGACTAATGTGAGGCTGTATGTGGTGACTAATGTGAGGCTGTATGTGGTGACTAATGTGAGGTTGTATGTGGTGACTAATGTGAGGTTGTATGTGGTGACTAATGTGAGGTTGTATGTGGTGACTAATGTGAGGTTGTATGTGGTGACTAATGTGAGGTTGTATGTGGTGACTAATGTGAGGTTGTATGTGGTGACTAATGTGAGGTTGTATGTGGTGACTAATGTGAGGTTGTATGTGGTGACTAATGTGAGGTTGTATGTGGTGACTAATGTGAGGTTGTATGTGGTGACTAATGTGAGGTTGTATGTGGTGACTAATGTGAGGTTGTATGTGGTGACTAATGTGAGGTTGTATGTGGTGACTAATGTGAGGTTGTATGTGGTGACTAATATGTGGTTGTATGTGGTGACTAATGTGAGGTTGTATGTGGTGCTGGCAACCTTGTCATTAGGTACCACAAACTGCCCAGATATTTCACTGGAAAAATGTCCTTCGCGGGGCAGAAACGGGGAACTAGGTCTTCTTTGTTGTTTTGCTGTTCTTGCATCTTTGTATGCATTGTAATAAAATTTACACAAGATAATTCTGTTTTTTTTTCTCTCTCAAAATATGTAAACTTGAAAACGGAATGTATTTTGTAAATGATAGAAAAATTGCAACAAAAAACATCAGTATATCAGGGTTTCTGATGCGCCTGCGAACTCCGGAGTTACCCGCGCGTCATTCAAACACACTTGCTATATCAATATAGAGGTATTCTCTCCAAATTTACGATCAATGGAAAAAAGAGTTATTGAGCCTCAGTTTCGTATAACACAAGCCACAATTTGTGTGAAATTAGTTACACAAATTTCAAAGTAATGGCAAAGTTGTCTTTTTAAGTGTGCTTCCAAGAGCCGGATCCCTGCTTGTGTTACATTCATAGATTCGCCATCTATTCGACTATCAGTGTGCAAATTCTTATCATTTTCTGAGATTTGTTGAAAGAGCAAGCTTTCACGAACGACGAGCAACCCAACAAGTTTTTTCGCTAGTGTCTAGTCATGAAGGCTGTTCCACTCGGAAAGATCAACCCCCCCCCCCCCCCTAGCTTGATGCGAATGAGGGAAACTATCGGGCTGATTCTACTGAGCACACGAATGAGAGAAACTACCTGCGTAAGTTAATATATATTTTTGAAAACTGATAACGTTTAATTTATACTGAAATAAGTACAACTGTGATAACTAAAATAAAATCAAGGGAATTAGCAAGGGGAGTGTAGGGAGTAGATTCAAGGTTGGAACAGCGAAAATGTCATTCGCTCGATTTAGCTTTTGTTTTGGCAATTTAATTATTTGAGGGCGATTTTAATATCATTGGCAGAGTTTCAAAAGCATCGTGCACATTTAATGTGGTATTTAGATACTTTTTAATCATGATCAATGCCCCAATCACTCAAAAACTCAGTCAGTTTAGTGACCTCATTCAATGTAAACAATCGCGACAATTGCACACATCGGTTGTCTGCGAGACCGGACTGTAGGATTCTTTCTTAACGAGATTGGGAATAATGAGACATTTCTAAAAGGTGCCACATAGCAGAATATGTCATATAAACATAGTTTATTTGAATTCCATTGCAAAGAGCTGTGAAAGGGCGTTAAAATGATTTATGATATATAAATATACCTTAAATGGTTAATTTTCTTTCAATTTTTGTAGGTGACAAAAAATAGGAAAAATTGTGCATTTTCTTCAAACAAGGCTTCTTTGTTTAACAAGTCAAAGTAAATGTGCTTTTTTCTGTACTGGTGGAAAGTCCTTGAAAAAAGCTTTAAAATGACACATGGATCATTACTGTAACTTCATTAGTAAATTTTTGCTGTTCTTTGTAAACATGTAGAAATCTTGACGAATTGAGCGGTTTCTGCGGAAATCGATTTTCTGGCTTTCTTGTCATTTTCAACTCATAATAACCTTATTCAGAATAATGTGACATGTTTAGAAAAAATTGGGCTTACTTAGTATGACCATGACATTGGATATCATAGATATTGAGTGACTACAGTGCATAGATTTTGAGCATTGACACTTTAAAATTGTGCGTCGAGCTGATTTTGTAACCAAAAACACATGACTAACCTGATTTTATTTAAATTTGAAAAGAGCAAATTGCCTTTTTATGTCCTCCATGCCTTCCATTTCTTAATTTCTTACAATTACAAGTAGTTTTTAACACAAACATGAACTTATATGTGCTTATACATGTTATTTGTGATCCTTTGGTGATGTCAAAGATGACTGATTTTCACTTTCATACGGAGCGATAAAATTTCTAAGTCGAAAAATAAAATAAAAATTCATAACTATTTTATATATAGACAGATTTTGACGATTTTTTTATTTTTAATGTACTTTCTAAATATCTTATTGAATTTTCAATTTAACAAATATGAAAAATCAGTTTGTGGTACCTATTGTCATGTAAAACAGATTGTTGCAGAAACCAGTGCTGCCAGAGCACAAAATGCTTTTATGCAGAAATTGAGGGCCTGTTGCCTTGTTGGTTGCATGTTCCAGATGGAGTAAAGTAGGAAAATGATGATGAATAACGGTGAAGAGAACAAAAAAACTGGTTTGTTTTAGTTGTACCTTACACACCTGTACCATCGGAGTGCTGGAGATATTGTCTTTTGCTTTTGAACAGCATTAGAACTTATTGTTTCTTTGCATTGCTTGGTTTAAATATTGACATAATTTGTTGTAGTGTTTATCATCATCACTGTTCATCATTCGGAAGTAGCTTTCAACTAAATGACAAGTATTTTATGCAGCAAATCTTTGTCAATGGAAGTAAGAAATAAAGTTCTTCAGTGTTATGTTGAGCCAATCCTGACATAATGGAAATGTCAAGCAGGAAAACCCCTGGAGGTCATAGCAATGTAGCATTGCATAAGAATATTTAAGACTGCCGTTTACAGCATTATATAGTATTGAGGATGACCTAACAGAAGCCATTGTGCTGTTAGTGAGGATGACCTGACAGAAGCCATTGTGCTAGTACTGAGGATGACCTGACAGAAGCCATTGTGCTGTTAGTGAGGATGACCTGACAGAAGCCATTGTGCTGTTAGTGAGGATGACCTGACAGAAGCCATTGTGCTAGTACTTAGGATGACCTGACAGAAGCCATTATGCTGTTAGTGAGGATGACCTGACAGAAGCCATTGTGCTGTTACTGAGGATGACCTGACAGAAGCCATTGTGCTAGTACTTAGGATGACCTTCTTCTTCTTCTTCTTTCGTTCGCTTGAAATATATTGTCTATATCTGCAATGTTGTTTCTTGTATAAACTTCACTGTCTTTTGTAGTTCATACAGAGGTCCATATAGTTTTGCTTCCAGTGTTGTTTCTCTGGGCCAGTGAGTTTGCCTCAATATATCATATTCGGGGCAATCTTGAAGTACGTGCTCCGCAGTCTGGGGTGCCTGTCCACATGTACACATGGCTGAATTGCCAATCTTGAATTTTGTATACATGTGGCTGCGGAGGCGGTTGTGTCCTGTTCTGAGGCGCAGAATGGCAATTTGTTCTGATCTGTTCATAGCTTGGTAGTCATCCTGCGTTGGTGTTGGTGGCTTTCTGATAGATTTGATCATCTTTTTCTTCTGATGGTACGTAACTGGTACATCCGGTTGTTCGTCTGCAGCACCTTCTTTAGCCAGTCCGTCTGCTCTCTCGTTTCCTGGTATTCCACAATGAGACGGTATCCACTGCATGGTGACCCTGCGCTGGTTGCACAGTTCAGAAAGTAGGGCTTGTATGCCTGGCAATTTTCTGGACTGAAGTGCTTGGAGTGCTGATCTTGCATCTGTCAGGAATACTACAGGCTGTGGACCGAGATTGGTGTTCAATAGTTTCTCAGTTGCCACCTTGATTGCCTGGACTTCTGCATCATAGTTGTTACAGAATTTCCCCGTTGGTACTCTGACAGTATCCCTAGTGTTGTTTGGGTATTCTATGTGCACTCCTGCTCCTCCATTCTTTACTGCATTCTGTGCTGACCCATCCGTGTATACTCGGACCCAGAGGTCCTGTGGGTATTCATCATCCAGGAAACTGAGAGTGACTGCCCTACGTTGCACGCTGTTCTGTTCATCCCTGTCTAATATTCCTTTCACTTTTGTGTGGATGTGTACTGGTAGCCCATGCTCCTCTCTCCAAGGGGTTTGTTCTGGCACAGACTTTAGGGGGCTGTTAACTTCAGGCAGGTCTGAGGTTTGTCTACGTAGTCGTTTGGCCTGGTGGATAAAGCTGCTTCTTTTCAGTCGCCCCATTGCTAGGTTTTGGAATCTGTCCTTCATTGGATGACTCGGCATACAGAGGAACTTTTCTGCCTGTGTTAGCACTTTCGTGTCTCTGCGTTCTCTCAGTGCTTGTATCCTCCCCATTTTCTCCATCTTCACTATAGGCGTTGATTTCATTGCCCCCGTGATGACCCTAAGCGCCTGGTTTTGCACCTTATCTAGCTCTTGTAATGTGGTGTTTGATGCTGGGCACCACGCAGCTGACCCATATTCCAGGTGTGGTCGTATGCCCTGCTGGTAAACTTTACTAAGTATTTTCCCGCTGGCTCCCCATGTGGTTCCACTTAGTTTTCTCAGGATGGCTAACTTCCTCCTGGCCTTTGTTGCTGCTTAGGATGACCTGACAGAAGCCATTATGCTGTTAGTGAGGATGACCTGACAGAAGCCATTGTGCTGTTACTGAGGATGACCTGACAGAAGCCATTGTGCTAGTACTTAGGATGACCTGACAGAAGCCATTATGCTGTTAGTGAGGATGACCTGACAGAAGCCATTGTGCTGTTACTGAGGATGACCTGACAGAAGCCATTGTGCTAGTACTGAGGATGACCTGACAGAAGCCATTGTGCTAGTACTGAGGATGACCTGACAGAAGCCATTGTGCTAGTACTGAGGATGACCTGACAGAAGCCATTGTGCTAGTACTGAGGATGACCTGACAGAAGCCATTGTGCTAGTACTGAGGAGACCTGACCGAAGCCATTGTGCTAGTACTGAGGATGACCTGACAGAAGCCATTGTGCTAGTACTGAGGATGACCTGACAGAAGCCATTATGCTGTTAGTCAGGATGACCTGACAGAAGCCATTATGCTAGTACTGAGGATGACCTGACAGAAGCCATTGTGTTAGTACTGAGGATGACCTGACAGAAGCCATTGTGCAAGGAAGTTTTTTTAAACTCATATTAGAAGGAAGAAATCCACTTTCTTTGGATATGTTTAATATGAGAAAAGCTTTTATATGAGAGTATTTTGTGATAACAGGAAAGGTTGGAGGAGAATAAGAAAAGCTTTTATATGAGAGTATTTTGTGATAACAGGAAAGGTTGGAGGAGAATAAGAAAAGCTTTTATATGAGAGTATTATGTGATAACAGGAAAGGTTGGAGGAGAATAAGAAAAGCTTTTATATGAGAGTATTATGTGATAACAGGAAAGGTTGGAGGAGAATACGATAGAGGATGACAAAGAGAGATAATACTGAACAGTTTGACATTTTTGCATATAAAGAGTCATCAGCAAAACTGATAAAGGGCAGTGGTCACAGAAGATTGCAGAAAACCTTGGTTACTTATACCAGTGGGTATGATACTTGAAGAAAAGTTGTATTGTTCTGTATTTTTGTTGTTGTTGTTTTTTTGTTATGTTTTTGTGTAGTAAAATATCTGCCTGCTTCTCTTCAGCTTTTATTGCCTTGGTATGTTATCAACATGTTTTACATACTAGTTTTTCTGCTGTAGTGTTCATTTATTTGTTTCATTAATATTTTTTTTTTAGAGACATTAAAGCATGCTGAACTTTCTGTCATTAAAATTTGACCTTAATCTAACTTAAGACTGGCAGCAGTCGCAGTCAGGTGCAAGTGATGAATATGTCCACTGGGAAAGGTTATAAGGTAAGGACAATTTCTCTGCAGTCATTTGGTGGACTGTTTGACTTACCAAGCTGTTTTGATATATTCCAATGTTATATACAGAAAATTTGGAATTTTAAAATGAATACAGTCAAGCAATACTTTTATGTGAAGATGGGTTCTCATTTTATTTAAATATTGTTCATAATTTTAATCAGCAGCCTGATGCTGATCGTTGCTGTCTTCAAATTTATTCAAGTTGATGTCTGAGAATGTTTATAAAACAAGAAGAAATTATTCAGTCACTCGTTCGTTTTCTTAGCTGCATGAACTAGTGATTGCATGCTTCTATTCATCTCTGCCACCTTTTCAGGCAACACTAAATAAGAATCTACAACCTAAATGTCAAGTCAATCCTATTGTATAGCTCTGAAACATGGAGAACCAGAAAATTACAACTAGAAAGATACAGACTCTCATAAATGGTTTGCTTGTACAGAATAGAAGGATTGAAATGGTATGGCAAGATCACTGATATGGAACTGATGACAAGATCACTAATGTGGAACTGATGACAAGATCACTAATGTAGAACTGATGACAAGATCACTAATGTGGAACTGATGACAAGATCACTAATGTGCAACTGACGACAAGATCACTAATGTGGAACTGATGACAAGATCACTAATGTAGAACTGATGACAAGATCACTAATGTGCAACTGACGACAAGATCACTAATGTGGAACTGATGACAAGATCACTAATGTAGAACTGATGACAAGATCACTAATGTGGAACTGATGACAAGATCACTAATGTGGAACTGACGACAAGATCACTAATGTGGAACTGACGACAAGATCACTAATGTGGAACTGATGACAAGATCACTAATGTAGAACTGATGACAAGATCACTAATGTGGAACTGATGACAAGATCACTAATGTAGAACTGATGACAAGATCACTAATGTACAACTGATGACAAGATCACTAATGTAGAACTGATGACAAATTCACTAATGTAGAACTGATGAGGAGAAGTGGAACCAGAGGAGAGGAGAAGACACTGGTAAAAGAAATAGAGGGAGCCAAAAAAAACATGGAGAAGAGTACTAGAGATAGATATAAAAGGGATAAAGATATGGAGAGACTTTGAATGGATGGCACAGAACAGGAGGGCTTAGGTGTTTTTATTGAGGACCTGTCCTCTATGGTAAACCGAAAGGTATTGATGATCTCTCCTGGCATATCATCCATCTTTCCCCGTCTGTTATGATTTTCCTTCAGAAAGATTTTTGGTCTAGATAGTTTCATTTCATTTTCACTTTTTGGCCTTATGCTGACTGTCTCTAGGCTTCTTTCCATGTGCATGAAAAAATCTGGTAAAATATGTGCTCTGTGTTTCTCTGATCATCTCAGTTTCTTTTAGACAGAGTTGGTTAGTAGTTGTCCTGTTTCAGCTTTTCTTAGTCACCTCTTAATTGTAAGATTAACAAGAACAGTATGCTTTCCTGACTGAACAAAAGTCCAGGCTCCTGGCAACACATGTTAAATATTTTATGGTAATTATTAGGATGAACATAAATGGCTGGACCTAATGTAAGGGTCAATTGCATTTTGCCTCGTAAATGTCCTTGAATGTAGAATATCATTAATGTGAATATATTTTCAACAATAGCTCATCACCAAACTGTACTAGAATATTCTGGTGAACATTGGCTTGTTTAAGTTGTCATTCATATAATTTTGATTACATATTGCTGCTTCAGCTTCCATAGACTTGATCTTGTGTAGGTACGGATTACAGCAGCTTGAAATATCAAAAACAAATTTATTTTTTTTAATTGATGTGTTAAGAAGTTAAAAAAAATAAAGGAAATGAAGACACAGGCCTATTATTCTTAACTAATTTAAAAGGGAACAAATACATAAAATATGTGACAGGGTACAAGGAAAGAATGCCTGAGGTCACCTCTATCCAAGAACTGGCAACTGCACAGTCTGTACATAAAGTAATTACCGAAGTCCTCTGTATCATTTAGGTAGAGGGAGACAACAAAACTCATGGTGAAGGGAACTGGAGACAGGGTAAATAAGATGTTGAAAGACTTTGAGCAGACGGCACAGGACAGGAAGCCTTGACATGAATTTGTTGAAGGCTATGCTCTTGCGAAGCTGATAGGCAATGATGTACCATGTACAACTAATTGTAAATGCCATCAGAGGAATTGTGAACATTTCTTAAGGATATTATATACCCCACTTAAGGTTAGGGTTGAAAAAATATCTGTTACAGGGAGGAAGCAGTAAAGTGACTGGAGGGGTAAATGCCTTGACTTTTGATGGAAGTGGACGTATCCTGTGGGCTGGAGATGAAAGGGGCTCAGTCTACTCCTTCACAGTAGATGTTGCCACAGGAAAACTCACAAAAACTAGAAGGTCAGTGACCTAAACTGAAGAGAATAGAAAGTAAGAGGTTTATCAGTCTTGACTGTTTTTATAGATATGATAGATGCTGCTTAAATAAACTGTAATCTTATAGTGATATTATGTTTAAATTGTGTCAAATTGTAATCTGATAGTGAAATTATGTTTATATTGTGTCAAACTGTAATCTTATGGTGATATTATATTTATATTGTGTCAAACTGTAATCTTATGGTGATATTATGTTTATATTGTGTCAACCTGTAATCTTATGGTGATATTATGTATATATTGTGTCAAACTAATATTATGGTGATATTATGTTTATATTGTGTCAAACTGTAATCTTATGGTGATATTATGTTTATATTGTATCAAACTGTAATCTGATAATGATATTATATTTATATTGTGTCAAACTGTAATCTGATAATGATATTATATTTATATTGTGTCAAACTGTAATCTTATGGTGATATTATATTTATATTGTGTCAAACTGTAATCTGATAATGATATTATATTTATATAGTGTCAAACTGTAATCTTATGATGATTTCATATTTATATTGTGTCACACTGTAATCTTATGGTGATGCTGTCAAACTGTAATCTTATGGTGATATTATATTTGTATTATGTCAAACTAATCTTTTTGTGGTATTATATTTACATTATGTCAAACTGTAATCTTATGGTGATATTATATTTATCTTGCATCAAACTGTAATCTTATGGGGATTTTATATTTATATTATGTAAAACTGTAATCTTATGGTGATATTATATTTATATTGTGTCAAACTTTAATCTTATGGTGATATTATGTTTATATTGTGTCAAACTGTAATCTTATGGTGGTATTATATTTATCTTATGTCAAACTGTAAACTTATGGTGGTATTATATTTATCTTATGTCAAACTGTAATCTTATGGTGATATTATATTTATCTTATGTCAAACTAATCTTATGGTGATATTATGTTTATATTGTGTCAAACTGTAATCGTATTGGGATATTATGTTTATATTGTGTCAAACTGTAATCTTATGTTAATCAAACATGTAAACTTGGGCTGATATATCGCACATAATGAAGAGAAATATGTCTTTATTTTCATGCCTGGATATTTACGGTGTAGGGTCAAAACATGCTGATCAGCTCAGTAATTTTGGCCTAGCCATTTTTGGTTGATATCGGTCCTGTTGGTGCTTAAAAGAACAAATTTTCTCAGAAAAGTGACGTGGAGATACATGGATCTGCAATAATTATTGTTAAAAAATTGAAGAAAAATGTAGACAGTTATTTCAGGGCACAAGCTAAAGGTCAAGGTAGTCCCGTAGTAGATACTGCTGTAGGGGAGTGAAGTGTTAGAGATTTCTTCTTCTTCGTTCACCCTCAGATGTCAACTTGAATAAGTTCAAAGAAAGCGGTGGTCAGCCTGAGGCTGTTGATATCTCCGTAGATCTTCTCCAGAAATGGTACTGGTGATGGCCATATGCGTCTTCTCCGCTCCTCATATGTTGGGCACCTCTGAAGCAGGTGTTCGGCAGTCATTTTACCAGTGCCACAGTCACACTCATCCGTAGTTCCTATCTTTAATTTGTTGAACAGATGGTATCTCAATCTGTTATGACCAGTGCAAAGTCTGAAGATTACCACTTGTTCACTTCTGCTGAGCTGGTAATACGGATCATTTTTTGTGTGGCCTGGATGCTCTTCTTCCCACTTGTGCCTGTATCTGCGCTTGATAAAACTCTTGGACTCCTCATAGGTTATATTTGTGTCCAGCTGAGGAAGTTTTCCCCCTTCCTTTGCCAATCTGTCAGCCTCTTCATTTCCAGGGATGTTGCAGTGAGAAGGGATCCACTGTATCACAACTCTTTTGTATTGCTGACATAGTCTGTGAAGTGTTACTCTCAGGTCATCCAGTTCAGCATTTACTTGACTTTTCAGTGTTGTAATCACTGACAGCGCATCTGAGAAGATAACTACTGGTCTCTCTGAGCTTTTTTCTGTCATTAGAATTTCTGATGCAGTTTTTATGGCCTCTGCCTCTGCTCTGAAGTTAGTTGAAAATTTCCCTGTTGCGACTATCTTGTTTGTCTTCTCTAACTCAAGAGTAGATTCAGGTAGCCATTTACAGTTGGGTAGACTTGAGCATGCATAACCATGTTTTGAACCCAGAACCCAGTAATTTTGTCATGAAAGGCAAGAACTCTACCCACTCTGCCAATCAGAAGCTCTAAGGGCACATGAGCAAAGGTAAAGCGAAGAAGAAAATTGACGTGAAAGAGTTGGGAATTGTAAACCGCATGGTGGTTATCACGGGTAGAATAGACAGGTATTGCACTGTGTTTATCATGGGTAGAATAGAAAGGTAGTGCACTGTGTTTATCATGGGTAGAATAGAAAGGTATTGCACTGTGTTTATCATGGGTAGAATAGAAAGGTATTGCACTGTGTTTATCATGGGTAGAATAGAAAGGTATTGCACTGTGTTTATCATGGGTAGAATAGAAAGGTATTGCACTGTGTTTATCATGGGTAGAATAGAAAGGTATTGCACTGTGTTTATCATGGGTAGAATAGAAAGGTATTGCACTGTGTTTATCATGGGTAGAATAGAAAGGTATTGCACTGTGTTTATCACAGGTAAAATAGAAAGGTATTGCGCTGTGTTTATCACGGGTAGAATAGAAAGGTATTGCACTGTGTTTATCACGGGTAGAATAGAAAGGTATTGCACTGTGTTTCTGTCAGAATGCTTAAGGAACGAAATCCTTATTTCTTCAGGGTAAAGAAATAGGCATTATTACCTTTTTTACATTTCTGCCCTGCAGTAACAATTTGCAAAGAAGAAGGAAGGTTGTCAGGGGATAGTGGAATGCAGAATTGTGCTTGCAACAAACAACCCTAAATGGCATAGTCTGCTGAAGTGGAGGAAATAATGTATTACCATATTTATTTTGTACAGAATGACAGTGTCGGAAGGTCATCCAATCACAAGTCTTTCAGCAAGAGCATGGATCAGCAGAGAGGCCAGGGACCCATGTCTTCTAGTCAACTGTTGCATCAACTCTTTGTGTCTGTTTAGGTAAGTTAATCTTTAGACTGCCAAAGGTAACTGCTGTAAAACTGTGTCATTGGTAAAACTTTGCTCAACAGTATGAGATATTTTACAGAATTACAAGGACAATCCTGCTGATGTATCAGCCCATAAGGGCTTCCTCAGGGTAGAACAAGAATGAGAATAGTAGACTTGAATAGATGGATCAAAAAGAAACAGTATATCTTTTTGAAGCAAAAGGTACTATCACATAGGATTAATGAGTAGTAGAACTAGGAATTTTGTGTTCAGCACCTTTATTTTTGGTGTTAAATTATACTATATAAACAGCATTCCTGTTATATTATACTATATAAACAGCATTTCTGTTATAATAACACTGTGAGATAAATTTAAAGTGTTGCCTATAATCAGGAATTAATAAGTTGTCAGCCATTTCTTGTATGTGGGCTGTGATGATACTAACATATATTATTAGTCTAGCTAAGCATTATGTTGCTTTAAAGTATGCATTTTGTAAAGACAGCTAACAGTTATACTGACACTGCTCACTTAAATTGTTGATTAGAATCGAAGCGACATCATTGCACTCCAGGCAAACCCATAGGTGCTCAGTCTCCCTTAGTATATGAATAAGAGTATGAATGCTAACTGTTCCTGGTTGTATTCACGCTCTTATATGCTCTTATACATCCATGCTCTTATACTTCCATCCCTGGCTAGTCTTATGTTTGATGTCAAATTCTAACAATCTTAACCTTGTTGATTCATCAATAAATGTATCATATAACAGCCAGAAGCAGAAGCCTTAATCTTTATCTCGAGCTTCTCTCATTGCTGTCATATCACCACGTCTGTTTCTCTCATAAAGTTAGCAGTCTGTCTCAGGCTTCTGTCATTGCTATACAGTTTCTCTCTCAAATGGGTTGGTGAAGGCTATGCTATTGGTCTATTCCTCTGGTGGAGCTGGCAGTCTTGGAGGAAATGTTTTGCTCTTTGTTCGTTTTCTCCACATGGACAAAGTTCTATCTTCCAGATTTTGAATGTATTCACCAGATGGTATGTGAGTCTACAGTGGTAGGTTCTCAGTCTGAAAATTATCACTTTTTCTCATCTTGTTAAAGATCAGTGTACTTTTGTTATATCAGACTCTGGGTGTTTTCTGTGCCATTTCATTTCCATATATCTTGCAGTGGGCAGAAATCCACTGTACGTTCACTTTGTTGATTTTATAGCTGGTTTCCATTAGTGCTTCTGATGGGTTGTCTAATTCATTGTGTTTATGGTTCCTTAGGGTACGGTAGTTACAAAATCTGTGTACAAACAAATAAATGAGTTAACGGGCAGAAGGAAACATACTATAAAATCAGACCTTAAGGTCTTTTATATTTGGAGATGCGCCCTAATATAACTGACTAGGTTGAACGTCAAAACGAGGTAAAATTTTTTTTTAAAGTCACTGGCAGTTTGAAGTAAAAAGAAGGAGCATTGTTAATAGGTCATGAGAACATGATAGGAGGAAGGTGGTAAGAGACATGGTCTGCAACCAGACGATACGTCAAGGCCTAAAATCCCACCCCCTGCAGACCCAAGTAGAACAGTCCCAACTAAGATGGTTTGGCCATGTCTGCAGAATGGGAGAAGATCGGCTACCACGACAAGCATGGGAAACAAAGAGCCAGGGATCCAGACCCCCAGGACGACACAGAGTCCGCTGGGAGGACAACATTGGACAATCTTTGAAGGACAGAGGACTAGAATGGAACCAGGCCAGGAGGAAGACAGCTGATAGGATAGTCTGGCGCTCTCTCTCCCAAACCTCTACACCTCATGGTAGAAGGGGAACGACTAAGTAAGTAAGAGAACATGATAGAAAGGTGGACAGAATACATCAAGGAGCTGTATGATGATCAAAGACCAGATTTGAACGACCAGGACAGTAGTGAAGGACCTCCAATACTTGTGGCAGAGGTAGAAGATGCCATGCACCACTGAAGAAAGGCAAAGCACCTGGACTAGATAATGTAACAGTAGAGGAAATAGAAGGTATGGGAGAATTTGGAGTAGAAGTGATAACAAAACTCTTAAATGACATCAGCAACAGTGGTCAAATACCTGATGATCTGCTAAAATCCATATTCATATCTTTGCCAAAGAGCCTGGAGCCTTGGAATGTGAAGAACATCGCACCATTAGTCTTATAAGTCATGTGACCAAAATATTATTACGAATTATCATGAGAAGAGCGAGAAATAAAATTAAACCAAAACGTAAAGGCACAAACAATACTATATATATTATAAGAGCATTAATAGAAAGAGCCATAAAGGTGAAGACAGATCTGTACTTGTGTTTTATAGATTACACTAAGACATTTGACAAAGTGAAACGAGGAAATTACCAAAATGTTAGAAAGCATCAACATTGATGGTAAAGACTTGAGGATAATAAAGAACATATACTGGCAACAAACAGCAGCCGTAAGAATTAGCAGCCAAATAGGAACATTTCAGCAAGTAAAAAAGGGTGTCAGGCAAGGATATGTTCTGTCACCGGACCTGTTCAGTCTGTACAGTGAAAATATAATGAGATCTCTAGAGGACATGCCAGGAATATCATTTGGTGGACATAATGTAAACAACTTGAGATACACTGATGATAAGTCTTAATAGCAAAAAGTGAAAAGGAGCTACAGGAAATGATTGATACAATAATGAGAGAAAGTGAAAATAAAGGCCTCAGCCTAAATAGCAAAAAGACAGAAGTAATGGTCGTCTCACAGAAAAGGGCTTGCCCAGAATGCACTATGAAAGTAAATGGAACAGTTTTTAAACAGGTCAGCAAATTCAAATACCTGGGCACATTAATAACAATGGATGGAAGATGCCTCTCAGAAGTGAAGAGCAGAAGCAGCATTCTATAAAATAAAGAGTATTTTATGTAAGAATTCTTTGTCATTGGAAGTAAGAAAGAGAGTTCTTCAGCGTTATATAGAACCAATCCTGACATATGGGAGTGAGTCAGGGACAGTTAGTAAACAAGTAGGATGGGAAACTTAGGCTAGTGATGGATTTTATATTTGAGAATCATATCTGATCACAACATTTGTCATTATTTCTCTTTATGCTCCTTCAGGAGCATTGGACTAGCACTAGTCGGCCCCCGTGCAGGGAGCTGCATGTTATATTCTCTGCTAATGGTGGTTTCTGTTGTAATTTGTTTTATATGATGAGGATGCCAGTTTCTTGTCTCTTATGACTTGCCTGAAGTAGCAAAGGTCCTGCTCTTTGTCTCCACAGAAACCCCAAGAACCACATGGGCTGATAGCAGATTTACTGTGTAACAATTATGGACAATTTTATTTCTACTTTAAGTTTGTCTGATTCCAGAGGGATGTGTCTACATAGTTAGTAAATGTAATGTAAGGGTAAAGGATCCTGTTACACGCCCAACGAAGTTAGTAAATGTGGGACTGGAAAAACATAACAAATCAGCTGCCAATTTTTTGTATCAAAGGTCGGCTGCAGCGGAACTCAAATGTCTTCTTTCTCTTGTCTTGATAATACAGTCTGATATGCTCTTTCCTGTCCATATCTTTATGCTGTCTTCCCACGTTTAATGCTGTCTTTCTCTTGGACATTTGCCTTCTCCTTTTCCTTCCATTATGTTTTCTAGAAAGGTGTTATATCTTTTTACATGACCAAACTATTTATCTGATTCATTTTGATCTCATTCATTCTCTTTTCATTCCTAGGTTTTCTAGGAATTCTTCATATTGTTTCTTCTCTTTCCTTGAGCAGATCCCCATACTCTACTGTATATGCACATGTCTAGGGCCTCAGTTCTGTCTTCTAACTGTTTGGTCATACTTACATGTTGTTACACTTTACAGTACTGAAGAGTATAGGTAACACTTGATGACTTTCATTTTTAATTTATGAACTATTTGTTTGGATGTTAGTATCTGCCTAATGTATTTGAATATTGGAAAACCAGAACGCAACTTATTGAATGTGCTTTTTCAGGATTGTGTCAGAAGATGGAGCCCTTCAATTGAAAAAATCATTTCCCATCAAACAGCGCACATCATGCATTAAAAGCACATTCTGTCCACTAATGTCATTTCGACAAGGTGCCTGTGTCAGTAAGTACCAGCACATTTTTACTATGAAACATCTGGTCTGATGTTTGGGCTTGTTAATTTATGTTATCTATCATTCGTTATTTTATTTGTCGGTTCTTGTAGTCTAGTCTGATGTTTGGGCTTGTTAATTTATGTTACCTATCATTCATTATTTTATTTGTCGGTTCTTAAAGAGTCTATGATGTTTGGGCTTGTTAATTTATGTTATCTATCATTCATTATTTTATTTGTCGGTTCTTATAGAGTCTAGTCTGATGTTTGGGCTTGTTAATTTATGTTATCTATCATTCGTTATTTTATTTGTTGGTTCTTATAGAGTCTAGTCTGATGTTTGGGCTTGTTAATTTATGTTATCTATCATTCGTTATTTTATTTGTCGGTTCTTAAAGAGTCTATGATGTTTGGGCTTGTTAATTTATGTTATCTATCATTCATGATTTTATTTGTCGGTTCTTATAGAGTCTAGTCTGATCTTTGGGCTTGTTAATTTATGTTATCTATCATTCGTTATTTTATTTGTTGGTTCTTATAGAGTCTAGTCTGATGTTTGGGCTTGTTAATTTATGTTATCTATCATTCGTTATTTTATTTGTTGGTTCTTACAGTTTAATCTGATGTTTGGGCTTGTTAATTTATGTTATCTATCATTCGTTATTTTATTTGTCGGTTCTTATAGAGTCTAATCTGATGTTTGGGCTTGTTAATTTATGTTATCTATCATTCGTTATTTTATTTGTCGGTTCATATAGAGTCTAATCTGATGTTTGGGCTTGTTAATTTATGTTATCTATCATTCGTTATTTTATTTGTTGGTTCTTATAGAGTTTAGTCTGATGTTTGGGCTTGTTAATTTATGTTATCTATCATTCGTTATTTTGTTTGTCGGTTCTTATAGAGTCTAGTCTGATGTTTGGGCTTGTTAATTTATGTTATCTATCATTCGTTATTTTATTTGTCGGTTCTTATAGAGTCTAGTCTGATGTTTGGGCTTGTTAATTTATGTTATCTATCATTCGTTATTTTATTTGTCGGTTCTTATAGAGTCTAGTCTGATGTTTGGGCTTGTTAATTTATGTTATCTATCATTCGTTATTTTATTTTTCGGTTCTTATAGAGTCTAGTCTGATGTTTGGGCTTGTTAATTTATGTTATCTATTATTCGTTATTTTATTTGTCAGTTCTTATAGAGTCTAATCTGATGTTTGGGCTTGTTAATTTATGTTATCTGTCATTCGTTTTTTTATTTGTCAGTTCTTATAGAGTCTAATCTGATGTTTGGGCTTGTTAATTTATGTTATCTGTCATTCGTTATTGTATTTGTCAGTTCTTATAGAGTCTAATCTGATGTTTGGGCTTGTTAATTTATATTATCTGTCATTCGTTATTTTATTTGTCGGTTCTTATAGAGTCTAATCTGATGTTTGGGGCTAGTTAATTTATGTTATCTATCATTCGTTATTTTATTTGTTGGTTCTTATAGAGTCTAATCTGTCGTTTGGGCTTGTTAATTTATGTTATCTGTCATTCGTTATTTTATTTGTCAGTTCTTATAGAGTCTAATCTGATGTTTGGGCTTATTAATTTATGTTATCTATCATTTGTTATTTTATTTGTCGGTTCTTAAGAGTCTAATCTGATGTTTGGGCTTGTTAATTTATGTTATCTGTCATTCGTTATTTTATTTGTCGGTTCTTATAGAGTCTAATCTGATGTTTGGGCTTGTTAATTTATGTTATCTGTCATTCGTTATTTTATTTGATGGTTCTTATAGAGTCTAGTCTGATGTTTGGGCTTGTTAATTTATGTTATCTATCATTCGTTATTTTATTTGTCAGTTCTTATAGAGTCTAATCTGATGTTTGGGCTTGTTAATTTATGTTATCTGTCATTCGTTTTTATATTTGTCAGTTCTTATAGAGTCTAATCTGATGTTTGGGCTTGTTAATTTATGTTATCTGTCATTTGTTTTATTTGTTGGTTCTTAAGAGTCTAGTCTGATGTTTGGGCTTGTTAATTTATGTTATCTATCATTCGTTATTTTATTTGTCGGTTCTTATAGAGTCTAATCTGATGTTTGGGCTTGTTAATTTATGTTATCTATCATTCGTTATTTTATTTGTCAGTTCTTATAGAGTCTAATCTGATGTTTGGGCTTGTTAATTTATGTTATCTATCATTCGTTATTGTATTTGTCAGTTCTTATAGAGTCTAATCTGATGTTTGGGCTTGTTAATTTATGTTATCTGTCATTCGTTATTTTATTTGTCAGTTCTTATAGAGTCTAATCTGATGTTTGGGCTTGTTAATTTATGTTATCTATCATTCGTTATTTTATTTGTTGGTTCTTATAGAGTCTAGTCTGATGTTTGGGCTTGTTAATTTATGTTATCTATCATTCGTTATTTTATTTGTTGGTTCTTACAGTTTAATCTGATGTTTGGGCTTGTTAATTTATGTTATCTATCATTCGTTATTTTATTTGTCGGTTCTTATAGAGTCTAATCTGATGTTTGGGCTTGTTAATTTATGTTATCTATCATTCGTTATTTTATTTGTCGGTTCATATAGAGTCTAATCTGATGTTTGGGCTTGTTAATTTATGTTATCTATCATTCGTTATTTTATTTATTGGTTCTTATAGAGTTTAGTCTGATGTTTGGGCTTGTTAATTTATGTTATCTATCATTCGTTATTTTGTTTGTCGGTTCTTATAGAGTCTAGTCTGATGTTTGGGCTTGTTAATTTATGTTATCTATCATTCGTTATTTTATTTGTCGGTTCTTATAGAGTCTAGTCTGATGTTTGGGCTTGTTAATTTATGTTATCTATCATTCGTTATTTTATTTGTCGGTTCTTATAGAGTCTAGTCTGATGTTTGGGCTTGTTAATTTATGTTATCTATCATTCGTTATTTTATTTTTCGATTCTTATAGAGTCTAGTCTGATGTTTGGGCTTGTTAATTTATGTTATCTATCATTCGTTATTTTATTTGTCAGTTCTTATAGAGTCTAATCTGATGTTTGGGCTTGTTAATTTATGTTATCTGTCATTCGTTTTTTTATTTGTCAGTTCTTATAGAGTCTAATCTGATGTTTGGGCTTGTTAATTTATGTTATCTGTCATTCGTTATTGTATTTGTCAGTTCTTATAGAGTCTAATCTGATGTTTGGGCTTGTTAATTTATATTATCTGTCATTCGTTATTTTATTTGTCGGTTCTTATAGAGTCTAATCTGATGTTTGGGGCTAGTTAATTTATGTTATCTATCATTCGTTATTTTATTTGTTGGTTCTTATAGAGTCTAATCTGTCGTTTGGGCTTGTTAATTTATGTTATCTGTCATTCGTTATTTTATTTGTCAGTTCTTATAGAGTCTAATCTGATGTTTGGGCTTATTAATTTATGTTATCTATCATTTGTTATTTTATTTGTCGGTTCTTAAGAGTCTAATCTGATGTTTGGGCTTGTTAATTTATGTTATCTGTCATTCGTTATTTTATTTGTCGGTTCTTATAGAGTCTAATCTGATGTTTGGGCTTGTTAATTTATGTTATCTGTCATTCGTTATTTTATTTGATGGTTCTTATAGAGTCTAGTCTGATGTTTGGGCTTGTTAATTTATGTTATCTATCATTCGTTATTTTATTTGTCAGTTCTTATAGAGTCTAATCTGATGTTTGGGCTTGTTAATTTATGTTATCTGTCATTCGTTTTTATATTTGTCAGTTCTTATAGAGTCTAATCTGATGTTTGGGCTTGTTAATTTATGTTATCTGTCATTTGTTTTATTTGTTGGTTCTTAAGAGTCTAGTCTGATGTTTGGGCTTGTTAATTTATGTTATCTATCATTCGTTATTTTATTTGTCGGTTCTTATAGAGTCTAATCTGATGTTTGGGCTTGTTAATTTATGTTATCTATCATTCGTTATTTTATTTGTCAGTTCTTATAGAGTCTAATCTGATGTTTGGGCTTGTTAATTTATGTTATCTATCATTCGTTATTGTATTTGTCAGTTCTTATAGAGTCTAATCTGATGTTTGGGCTTGTTAATTTATGTTATCTGTCATTCGTTATTTTATTTGTCAGTTCTTATAGAGTCTAATCTGATGTTTGGGCTTGTTAATTTATGTTATCTATCATTCGTTATTTTATTTGTCGGTTCTTATAGAGTCTAATCTGATGTTTGGGCTTGTTAATTTATGTTATCTATCATTCGTTATTTTATTTGTTGGTTCTTATAGAGCATGATGCCACCACTGCAGCTAGTCTCTTACAGGAAGCTTACCTCAAAGCATTTATCTGCCCTTACATGCATGGAGGCATCTTTATATGCCCATCAGCTAAGCACAATGCTACAGTATACAGATCTGGAAGTGAACCTCTGTGCGTGAGGCTATTTCACCCTCATTGACTCTTTAAATAATCCCCACACGTCCAGGGATTCCCCCTGTGGTGAAACATGTTGATAACTCAGCCATTGCACACTAAGCTTGGAGGAGTCACTTGAGCCTCAGATGTAACTCTGGCTTTTACCTGGTTGGCTGCATGCAGGATGATCTCACTATGGGCCCCAAGGTAGGCAGGGGAGCTGAGAAGTGGCTCTGTGTAGGACAGTTTCTAGGAATGGCGGGGAATGCACAGTAAGTCACACGCTTCTTCCTCCTGGGTTGGGACCACATGTGATTATCCTTTAAATACACGCTAGGCTGGAGATACCGGTGCTCATGACTTCATCTCAACCCTTTTCGGAGTGGCAGTAAAGTCACATTTAAGGGGCTGAACTACAGTGAAAACTAACTTTTGTTCTAATAACATTTTCAAACTTTTTATGTGCTCAATAGACACAGGGCGTGTTCAGCTCGGACGATGCTGACGGAACGTTGAAATACTGTAGAGTGCATGATATCCAAATGATCAAAAATTTGATCTGCATATTTATGAAATGTTTTCTGGTGCAGGCCAGGGAGGTCTAGGTTCTCACAGAAGAGATTGAATGTATATGGGCCCATTCCAGACATGAGGGCACCAAGAACAGCAGATTTGTTGATTGCATGTCCACGAGGGCCGCGGCCTTCTGGTTCCCTCTCGGATGTGTACGTTCTAGATATTGCTTTTTCACATGTGTGACACACAACTTCCAGGAAGAAAGAGAAACCCTTAGACTTGGTGTTGTCAGTTCTTGTCTGCAATGTGCTTTGCTTACACAAATTGCAACACACATTTTTAAGAAGGTTGTTGAAGAAAGAAATGTCCACAATGGTTTTGTACGGAAGTTTAGGCTGGGTGCAAACAGTATTATGAGATGCAACATTCTTGCTCATGCTCAAGTTAATTTTTATATCAGATCGACTTGGGCCAGTGGTGAACGGCACTACTAGATCTGCAATTTCAACCATAGGCCTATCGGATACTGGTATGCAGAAATTCCATGTTGTTTGTGTATCAGTTTGTGTATCATTCACTGCTGATTCTGTCTTACCTTTACCACTGCTAGAAATCACATACTGTCAACGCGACCTGGCAGCAGATATTTGCTTTGATCTCTTACCTATTCTTCCCATTTTGAAGTAATAGAACACAATTCACTGAAATTTAAACAAGAAAATTATTGAACACCACGTTACATGCAGCAACAATAATTGTTGACGGGCGGAAATGACTTGCTTTCTTCCACATTTGCGCACGCAGCCAAAATGTTGTTATGACCAATCAAAACAGGTGTTTACGTTTGCGTCTTCAATGGGTTGGGAATGAGGGCATGAGGTCACTACGTGACCACTCCTTATAAGGCAGTTAGCGTAAAATTACGGAAATTTTCAAACACACATCACTCAGAGCTATGAGAAAAAATAGTTTCAAATTTGCGATATTACGGCAGACAACGAAATTCCCTGTGTATCGACACCACATAGTCCACAATATGGACAGCGTAACTAAGGTATTATTGAGCGACAAATCTTGCATTTTCGGCACAAATTTGCAAATCATAGCTGGGGGTAGTACAGAAAATATGCTTTTTGATACATCAAATGCATTTTTTATGTTATAAAACCTTGCTCAATCGATTCCTCGATGATTATTTAATAAAATAAGCTCAAAAGTAAAAAATCAATATTTTGTACGTAAAATCCAGTTTTCTCTACCGAGGACCACCTTAAAGCCTAGATCTACAGTGTAGATAATGTCAAGGAGTCTTCAACTTGGCTGAAAAAGAATGAGAAGCTGAGCAGCCCTAGTTAAACAACAATATACCCTTACAGTTGTGCTTTCTGTAGCAATATGTTTTACTTAATGAGGTTGCAGTGCCATGCACAACCTCATTTTAGTCGTCTCTTTAGAGTCTATTGTCTCTCCTCAGAGACTCCCAGGAACTACATGTAACTTTTTTAAAAGCTTGTTGTAGATACCATTGTGCTCTTGCAGGGGATGCAACACAACACTTTCTTGACATGCAGATTGTAAAGCTAAAAATAGCTGGACACATTCTACTCCAGTGTTTCTCAAACCTGATAGTAGCAACGCCCCCTTTTGACAACTAATATTTTAAAAAGCCCCCCGCCCTTTTAGCACCCTCTTGCTCTTTATCGCGTATACACAAACACACATATATTCCACCATACTTTAGAAAAAAGCAATGCAGTTTTTGAGTTATCTTTTCTTATAATATAAAGAAAAAGAGAAAGCACTTTTATAAAAGCATAGTTATATTAAATATGTGTTTAAGTACGGAATTATATACACCACAAGTTCATTATCCTTGAATAACAAATTGGCGGAGCAAATATAAAATTAGTTCTTACAACTCTATAACTATCATAATCATATCATTTTAATAGCGCCTAAATGACTGCATATATATCTTCAAATCTGAATATTAAAGCCTCTCCTTATGTAACCACCTTAAACATGAAAAAATAAAAACAATTATTAGTTGATAAAAATGATATAATTATATAAAAATTCACTTACTAATGAAGCTTAATGAGATCCTTGAGTTTTGTAATATTTGGTTCTAAGTCTGTTAAAATCCTCTGTTACAAATCTGCAGTCGGTTTTGTTGCTTTTGTAGTAGCAACACTACTGCACTGAACCCCTTCTCCACCAAATACGACGTTAGGAATGCTGTAATTAGCAATTTAGTTTCACACCAAGCCTCTACTGGATCCAACATTTTTCGTAATGTGTGTGACTGAATCGTGCTTTTGCCTCAAAGTCATTTTGTAGCTCAATTAATTCTTCTTGTAAATGTTGACTAACTTGTTCCACGTCTGATTCAAACGGAGTAATCACCCAATCCAGTATTATTAGTTCTTGCAAGTCTTTAAATCTTATGCTCATATCATTTTTAATAGCATCCAAATGACTGCAATAAACCTCTAAATCTGAATCTTTAAGCCTGTCCCCACCTAACTGTAGTAAACATGGAAAATGAGAAAGTTCTCGGCGAAAAAGATTATTTTTATATAATGTCAATTTGTTGATGAACCCCATGATAATTCCTTTCACTTTAATCAGACTGATCTAATTTCCTTGTAGCTTAAGAAGAACCTCATTTAACTTTTTAAATATATCTGAAAGATAGGCCACATCATTTCCCAATACTTCTCTTTCGATGCTAAATTCTTCTTTGATTGAATCCAAAAACTCTACTGTCTCCTGACAATGGTAACATCCCAGGTACTAAAATTTTGCGTTTGGAATCCTTGAAACACTCCATGGGACGCAGGGCAAATAAAAACTGTTGTGTTACAAGCTATGCGAAGGGGAATTGTTAAATCACGTTTTATTTTGTTAAATGCCGTGAATGTCCACCAGTTGATAAATGTAGATGTTGGGACTGGTGTAGTAAAGTGTAACGATTGTCAACTCATTAAACCCAGCACAGTTTTGGTCATACAGGTCATCTTGTCCTGGAACGTGATGAGGCTCCGACAAGAATGTGAGTGTAGACAATGAGTGTGTATATGAATGTCAGAACGCGAATGGTAGAATGATTCGATAGAGTTGACAGGTTGGTAGTACATCACTCATACTCACACTGTTCGAATTCAAGAAGTACTGGAACTACGGTGGTCTTTTTATAACATTTAATGAGACGCACACTTGGACAGTACGTGTATGGTTACAGGAACAAATGTCGACATAGACAGCATAATGTTGGTCACAGGAATATCATCTTAAGTTAGCATTCATGCTTGGCAAATATCATAATGGAGCATTCGTAAATAAACATTCAGAGTTCCATCATGTAAATCATCTGGCTTTACTGACTGGGCACGTCAGACCATAACCAATATATAGGAAGGCTCCTAGACCTAACCTCGTCTAGCGAATATCCCTTCACGTAAAGTTCAATATATATATTATTTTTCATAAAGATATAGGAATCCCAGACATGGGTTCTCACATGTAGCAGTGATCTCTTGGTTCATCGAGCGATAGTACAGGCATCCCTTTTTCTCACTCGATAAATACAAAGTATATGGATTTCAACATGGCTGTGCTTCTCTCGTGAGCTTCACTCACTATTGGATACAGACCAAAATTGGTCATTCGTTAAATGTCCTCATTTCTTCATAGCTTCTATCATAGAGGTAATTGAATAATATCATATAATCTAGTGCTGATACATAGGAATGTCATCTTCCTTTGAATAAATATTCTTTTCAAAAGTACCACTGTGCATCTGCTTATCGACAACGATGGCGAAGCCCAAGTTCATAATAAATTGTGGTTTTACCTTTCTATGCGAAATATAACTTTGCCATTCCTTGGCAAAAGAGAATAAACACTGGGGTAAAGTACATACAACATGTCTAAATGACTATCACTTTTCCCCATTTACTTATAGATCACTTTTTCGGCGATGAGCCGGCTACAACAAAATTCGACATCCCGACAGGATGACAGCCATGAATCACACCCCCTGCTAGCGATACTTCCGCTGCATAGCCTTTGACCTTTTCTAGCGACAACCAACATAGTTCGACTTAGAAATGTAAAGATATCCATATATAAGACAGACTCGTCCTACTCATACAAACACTACGTATAAATTCAGGCCATAGATATACTGAAGCAAGAACAATCTATTCCTACCCAGGCAAAGAATAAATCGCAGTAGGCCTAGATTCGTCCGCGGAGTCCGATCGAAGATGACGGAACTCCTTTCAAGGGAAGTAACTCAAAAATGACTTCTCCTTAAGCACTTAAAAAAGGAAATACTTTGTTTACAAAATATTTGCGAACATAATAAGTATATAAATGTATTATATTGCAAGATAGTAAAGATTGCACTTTACAGTCTTACCACACCTCCCGGGAAAAAAAAAAAAAAAAATTTTTTTTTTTAAATACATCTAGGAGCAACGTAGAATAGGCTCACAACGCAAGAATACTGCGCAGATGAAAATATCAGGAATAACTATAATTCCTAATATGACCGGTGAGAATATATCTCAAAATCTGAGAGAAATTGTTTCTCTACGAATAAATGTTTCCAGGAAGGTGTGATGTACGTATAATACAATTCTGGTAATTATACAATGCATACCAAAAATTCACACTATAATCTTAAATTTATGATTTATGAAGAAACAATCATCAAAGAACAGCGGTGAATAAACATCAATAAACCGCTAAGTAGCGATACCATCATTCTATTATTAAATTACAAATGTGTATCTTAGTAAAGAAACAAAAAAATAACTGTTGTAAAGTTATACATATTAAAAAGATCCAATATTTAACAGTTAAGTGGCATCATGTGGGCATCTGGACAGAATGTCCGCCATCACATTTTCTGAACCACGGATAGCTCGTACCGAGAAATGAAAAGGTTGAAGAGCGATTGCGTATCGAGTTGATCTCGAGCTCTTCAAGTTCTTACTTTGGATAGCCGTAAGAGCTTTTTGGTCAGTTTCCACTACGAAATGCGCGCCCAGAAGGAATCTTTGGAGTTTGAGAATTGACCAAACCATTGCCAATAATTCACGGTCTAAAACCGAGTAATTCCTTTCTGCAGCATTAAGTTTTCTAGTTTTCTGAATATATACATTACAGGATGCAGAGTTCCAGAGTACTCTTGCATTAGTGCCGCTCCAATCCCAGTGGATGAAGCGTCACTACGAAGAACAAATGTCTTATCTGTTGTAGGTAACACTAAAATAGGTGGTGATGAAAACATAGTTTTGATCTTCTCTAGTGAAGATTGGCATTCATGAGACCAGTGAACCATGTTAGGCGACCCTTTCTTTAATAGTGTAGAGAGAGGTGCCATGATAGAGGACAGATTCGGAATGAAACGTCCATAAAATTGTATGAGACCTAAAAGACTTCGCACTTGCTTTTTAGTCCTAGGGATAGAGATGTTAAGTATCTTAGTGATATTATGGTCTTCTGTCTTCAAGAAACCGTGACCTACTCGATGGCCTAAGAAAGCAATTTCGCTAAAGCCAATACAAGCTTTGGATGGTTTTGCTGTCAGGTTATACTCACGCAGAGTTGATAATAATTCAACTAACCCTGAATAGTGATCTTCCCAAGTATCGCTGAAAAGACAGATGTCGTCTAGATAAGCAATGACATCTGACCGATACGATAGGATTCGACGCATCATGCGTACAAATGTAGCTGGTGCGTTCATAAGGCCGAAAGGCATAAAATTCCATTGGAAAAGGCCTCTGGGAGTAGAGAAAGCGGTAAGAGGTTTGGCGCGTTCGGATAATGGAACTTGCCAATATCCTTTAGACAAATCAAGTTTAGTGAAAAAATGCGATTTAGAAAGACGAGTAAGTAGCTCTTCTAGTAAAGGCATAGGTTCAGCATCGAACTTCGTAACTTGATTCAATTTGCGATAGTCAACGCAAAGACGTATGTTATTGTCTTTTTTTCGAACAATAACCATCGGCGAAGAATATGCAGAAGTGGATGGTTCGATTATTTGTAAATCTATCATTTCATCCAACTCCTTTTCAACCTGTGTTTGGAAATGTATAGGGATAGGATAAGGTCTAACCCTAATTGGAGTATGTTCAGTTAGAACAATGTCATGCTCAATGACATGAGTTTGTCCAGGGATGTCAGTGAGGACATCCTGAAATGTTTGTAACATAGACGAAACTTGTCGCTGTTCTCCTAGAGACAAATCAGGAGAAACAGTAACGTCTTTCCATGATTCACTAGAATGAAGTGGGATCATTGGAAGCGGAAGATTAACATCCGAAAAACTTGTTTCCTCATCCTGTATTACAGACAGTGATGAGTAATGACCATGTTTGACATGAGAATCGTCCGTTGCCTGGAAAATAGGCTGTAGATAGTCAGGACGTTCATGGAACTCCGTAAGCATATTGATGTGGAAGGTTTTATGCTTCCCGTTAATATCGACGATGTAGTCAACATCTGAAATTTTCGATATTATATCGTACGGACCTTTCCAACTAATAAGGAGTCTATTTTCACGACAAGGTAGCAAAACAAATGCTTTGTCACCAGGACAAAGTTGTCGTAAAGTTCTCTTCTTATTAGCAAATTGTCTTGCCTTCTGCTTAGCAAATTCAGAAGAGGACGTTGCCAATTTGCATGCTTCGATAATCTTTTGTCTCAGCGCGATGACATACTCGTAAGAAGATTTTGTGTCATCGTCAATATTGTCAGCTGTTATAAGATCATGCAGCAAAGACATTGGGCCGCGCGGTCGCGCGCCAAAGACAAGTTCAAAGGGAGAAAACCCTGTATGTTCATTGGGGACCTCTCTGTACGCGAAGAGGGCCGCGGGTAAAACCCTATCCCAATCTTGAGGATGATCCTCAGTTATCTTCCCTAATAAGTTCTTAAGTGTTCTATTTAGTCGCTCGACCATCCCATTGGACATAGGATGATAGATGCTACTCAAAGATCTCTCTATCTGTAGAGTAGACATTACTTGAGACATGGTATCCGATATCAGTTGGGTGCCATGATCTGATAATATTTCTCCGGGGAATCCCAGCCGAGAAAATATAAGCCAAAGAGCATCTGCAATGTCAGCGGTAGTAATGCTCTTTAGAGGGATAGCCTCTGGCCAACGTGTGCACATGTCTACACACGTTAAGATAAACTGATGTCCTCTAGCAGATTTGATCTTGAATGGACCAATGATGTCTATCGCCATTTTCTGGAATGGACGAATAGGAATATCTGCAGCCTGAATAGGCGCAGCATGACGAGGACCTTTGGATTTGACTTCTTGACATACTTTACAGGATCGACAATAGATCCGTATGTCCTTGTTCACAAAAGGCCAAAAGAAAGCCGCAAGAACTCTTGACTTTGTACGGGAAAAACCCATGTGACCAGCACACTGAGAGTCGTGTGCATGTTGTAAGATCTTAACTCTCAAATTCTTGGGTACAAGAATCTGAGAATGACTTGACTTAGTGGAGTCTTGCACCATACGTACAAGTACGCCATTCTTCATTGTAATCCAAGATTTACAATTTGAATCTTTATTCGGATCACCTTTCGTTACAAGAGTGAAGAATTTCTTAAGAGTCGGATCTTCTTCTTGTTGTTTTATAAACGAGTCACGAGAAATTACCAAGGGATCATCTTGGTTATGCACTTCATTATCTTCAACAGATGAAGTTTCAGGCATATTGAGAGCTTGAGCTCTAGTGACTACCGCATTAGCAGATTGCATATTTTGATTTTCCCAAACGGAAATTTGCTCCGGAGTGCATTCTTTGACTCCGTGAATGCGACCGATGATAAGATCAGCGATCGGATTCGGCAAAAGACATGCGTGTACATCTCCTGTGAAGAAAGGAGTAGCAATCCTAATGATAGCGGTAGAGTATTTCTCTATGGTGCCGCCAAATGTTACGCATTTGACTACTTTGCCTGTAGAATGAGAAGGATCTATGAGTGACTGCCTAACCCCAATAGTTGTGCATCCAGAATCAAAAAGTACTGAGACTGGATTGTCATTTACTAAACCTTTGTGTAAGACAAGAGAACCTCTCCCATCATGCGCGATTGACGCAGGAAGAGCGGGAAGAGGATGCCCACAGCTTAAAGTAGACACTGTGGTTGGCTCAAATAATGTTTTGCATTGGGGGCACTGAGATGCTCTCCCAAAATCAAAAGCGGCACATGCCATATTATTAGAGTCATCATTATCTTTATTTTGTTTATAGGCTTCGTGGGACTCTTGCTGTGCAGAGTTCGCCTGGTAATGAGCTTTATGTTTTTTGAATTGTGCTCTACCTCTGTTATTATTGCCTCTGTACTTATCATTGTTTCCACTATTATAACCCCTACTCGGGTTTGAATCATAGCTCCTTTGGTTACTATCATCATATTCATTATAATGAGTATCTCGGTAATTATGATCTTGTTGTCTCCATGAAGGAAAACTTGGATAGTTTCTAGAATGACTTCCTTTGCGAAAGTTCCTGTAATTATGACCACCCCTGAATCGAGGGCTGTCAGCTCTTCTCCAGGTATTCGAAGAAGAACCCTGAAATGATTGGTTACCTTGGTTCTGATAACTGTAATAGTTACCTTTTTTATTAAACCTATTTTGAGGTCCTTGGAATTTGTGAGAGTGATTAGGGTTGTATGGTGTTGCAGAAGCAACTGGCATACCTTCTTTAACCTTACTGTTGCTAATAGCTACGTCCGGATGTGCAGTGACGTATTGGGTACAATACTGTTCCATTTCTTTTAGAGACTTAGGTTTACGCTCATGTAAGAATTCGAGGAAAGGTTTATTTATACTTGACATAATCTTGTCTCTGAGTATCAAGTCCATAAGTGCTTCATAAGTCTTTTCTGTTTTGGATAGCTCAATCCAACGATCAAATGTAAGACGTGTCCTTGCAATGAATTCTGAGAATTCTACACCTGCCTCAGGCACCATTGTCTTAAACAACTTCCGATAACCCTCTTCAGACAACTGATACTTCTTTAATAAGGCTGCCCTAATAACATCATAGTTATCTTTGTCAGCCTCTTCAACCAAACTTAAACTAGTCAGAGAATCACCTTTCAGATTTTCTGATAACTGGTTAGCATATTGTGATTTGTCCACATTATGGGCTCGACAAGAGCGTTCAAATCTATTTAGCCAGAATGTTATGTCATCACTGGAAGGGTTGAACGCTGGTACCTTGACCTTGTAAGTAAAGGGTTTACCATTACCACCAGATGCTTGATTAACATTACTTATGTTTGTTAACTTTAACTTTTCTAACTCAAATGCTAAAAGTTCTTTTTTGTGTTCATGTTCTCTTATTGCTTTTTTCTCTTGAGCTTCAGCTTGTAATTTTTTCTCTTCTGCAGCAGCTTCATCTTTTCTTTTCTCTTTTTCCATTTCCATCTGGAATCTTTTTTCATCAGTCTGTATCTGCAATTTCTTTTGTTCATACTCTCTTTGTAATTTTTTTTCCTCAGCTTCTAATCTTTTCTCCTCAATCAATGCTTTTCTTTCTTCAGCAGCTAATGCTTTGTCATATTGAGCAACTGCCCATTCTTCTAATTGCTGACCAGTCTTATCAAGAGCCTTGCCTTGTGTGATAAAATAATCTAATGTAGACATCTTGTCTAATAAGATCAGTAATTTGCAAAAGTAAATAAATTCACTTTCTTAGTCTTAATCAAAGACCTTGTATGATAACTTTGTAACCTGTGGAAAATAGTACTTAACTATCCCAATCACTGTGGGAAACAAGCCTTACAAAGGTCTTGTATAAATCCTTATATAATAACAGCTATAAGTTGCTGGTTCACTTTATAATATAAGTGCAGTGCACCAGAAATAGTGTTTTATATCATCAACTGTGTACCTTTAGTAATAGCAATTAACTATCAGTTGATTCTTGTACATCAATTTATATGATCAACTATATTTTAAATAGTGTATGTCGATCAGGCACAAAACAAAACAGTTATACAGAAGAACATGAAAACATTTGCGGAAATGAAATAAATCAAATGGGAAAAACAATAAAAGATAAACCGCAAGAGGATAACAAATACAAATAACGCCACAGTATATAAATATAAATTGAGAATAGAACTGAAAGATAGAATAGGGTAGACCAACAAATTACAAACAAATCAAAACAAACTAAAGAACAGAGGAATATTACAAAAACAACAATGAGTACAGTCTTCACAGCTAACACTAATAGCAACAGCTGTCGCAGCAAATTTTCAATCAAGAAAATTGCACCTATAGAAACGCACACATCAGACCCTCTATTACGTGGGATACTCTGTTGTGTGACACCGCCCAACCAAAACAACAACCCGCTGGATACAAACAAATATCACATATAAATATTTAAAACATAAATACATAAATGCATAAATAGTATGGCAATATGATGTAAATAGAGTGTTGCAGAAAGAATGTGTTGTAAAGAAGGCTCAGTTACACTGCCTAATAGTACAGTACTGTGGTACTTTATTAAACAAATACTTCTGGTCTAATTATTTTAAATTCAACACAGAAATAGAAGCTCCATCGTTGATGTGAATGATAACAATCGATGTAGGACTTCTCAGTTCAATAACATTTCCTTTCGCAAACACTGTCAAATATTCTCCAGTCCTGATGTGTAATGTTCTATGTTTCAACCAAGCTTGCTGTGTAACACTGTCAGTTGTATGGCAAATGTCCAACGAACCAAATGTCAACAAACGCTGACCTAGTTACTGCATACTCTCGACAGGACAGGTCACGCTGACATCACTGTAGAGTTGTACTGTTGATGTATTTGTGTGTCGTAACAGACCCCAAGGAACGTCTGGTCTCAGTAGTTTACTTCTCAATATGGTCACTGTGCAGGTTTTGTTAAATGCCGTGAATGTCCACCAGTTGATAAATGTAGATGTTGGGACTGGTGTAGTAAAGTGTAACGATTGTCAACTCATTAAACCCAGCACAGTTTTGGTCATACAGGTCATCTTGTCCTGGAACGTGATGAGGCTCCGACAAGAATGTGAGTGTAGACAATGAGTGTGTATATGAATGTCAGAACGCGAATGGTAGAATGATTCGATAGAGTTGACAGGTTGGTAGTACATCACTCATACTCACACTGTTCGAATTCAAGAAGTACTGGAACTACGGTGGTCTTTTTATAACATTTAATGAGACGCACACTTGGACAGTACGTGTATGGTTACAGGAACAAATGTCGACATAGACAGCATAATGTTGGTCACAGGAATATCATCTTAAGTTAGCATTCATGCTTGGCAAATATCATAATGGAGCATTCGTAAATAAGCATTCAGAGTTCCATCATGTAAATCATCTGGCTTTACTGACTGGGCACGTCAGACCATAACCAATATATAGGAAGGCTCCTAGACCTAACCTCGTCTAGCGAATATCCCTTCACGTAAAGTTCAATATATATATTTTTCATAAAGATATAGGAATCCCAGACATGGGTTCTCACATGTAGCAGTGATCTCTTGGTTCATCGAGCGATAGTACAGGCATCCCTTTTTCTCACTCGATAAATACAAAGTATATGGATTTCAACATGGCTGTGCTTCTCTCGTGAGCTTCACTCACTATTGGATACAGACCAAAATTGGTCATTCGTTAAATGTCCTCATTTCTTCATAGCTTCTATCATAGAGGTAATTGAATAATATCATATAATCTAGTGCTGATACATAGGAATGTCATCTTCCTTTGAATAAATATTCTTTTCAAAAGTACCACTGTGCATCTGCTTATCGACAACGATGGCGAAGCCCAAGTTCATAATAAATTGTGGTTTTACCTTTCTATGCGAAATATAACTTTGCCATTCCTTGGCAAAAGAGAATAAACACTGGGGTAAAGTACATACAACATGTCTAAATGACTATCACTTTTCCCCATTTACTTATAGATCACTTTTTCGGCGATGAGCCGGCTACAACAAAATTCGACATCCCGACAGGATGACAGCCATGAATCACACCCCCTGCTAGCGATACTTCCGCTGCATAGCCTTTGACCTTTTCTAGCGACAACCAACATAGTTCGACTTAGAAATGTAAAGATATCCATATATAAGACAGACTCGTCCTACTCATACAAACACTACGTATAAATTCAGGCCATAGATATACTGAAGCAAGAACAATCTATTCCTACCCAGGCAAAGAATAAATCGCAGTAGGCCTAGATTCGTCCGCGGAGACCGATCGAAGATGACGGAACTCCTTTCAAGGGAAGTAGCTCAAAAATGACTTCTCCTTAAGCACTTAAAAAAGGAAATACTTTGTTTACAAAATATTTGCGAACATAATAAGTATATAAATGTATTATATTGCAAGATAGTAAAGATTGCACTTTACAGGAATATCTTTTGTAATTGTTTCATATTGGTTCTTGTAAAAATGTACGCATCATCATTAGCCTTCAGCTCCCCAAGGAGCAAGGCAATTCAGCTAATGCATGCCAGGTCGTTCTGTCCTGTGCCATCCACTCAAGGTCTGTCTTTGCTGTCTTTATACTTGTCTTTTATGTCTCAAATTCTCTTCTCTAGGTTTTTTTGTTGTCTTCGTCTGCCTCTCATATCCTGAGGACTCCAGAACAAGGACTGCCTTGTAAGGCTATTATATTGTACCTTCCTAAAACTGGCATTCAAATAAATTGTTTTATTTAGTATTAATTACATGCCTAGTTGTGTTGTTAGTCAGTTTCCACCACAATTTTCTGTCTTCTGAAGCATTCCAATACTTTGTTGCTGTTTTCTCTCTGTCTTCCTTTTCTTTTGCCATCAATTTTTCCTGTTTACAATATTTCAGACCTACCAATTGAAGAATGTGGCCAATGAATTTTATTGTTGTTTTAAATTTAATTCACAGTGATCTTTTTTTTTTCATGCAGCATTGCCTTACTTACAAAAACAGAATATGACTATTGCTCCCTCAGGGATGTTGTAAGAGGCAACTAACATGAGGTTGCACAACTCGGGCTGGCAATCCCATCATGCAAGACAAATAGTTGCAGAAACCACCACTTCAAGAATATGTGAATACTTTGGTACAGGCTTTCTGAAAGGGGACAAGCTGTAATGGGTGTTCTATGCTCCATAAATAATGAATAGGGAAATGAATGACTGAATGTCCATACTTGATTTCAGTTCTCATGTTCCATGCCTCTGTCAAACAGTGGCTTCATGTTGGTCTAAGGTCACATGCTGTTGTGTACCTTCATTCTCACATTGTAAATGACCCTGTGTTGTTCCTGGGCATCTCTGAGGATACAGGCAAAAATGCTGCTCCCTCATGCATGTCTTACGAGGTGGCTAATATGAGGTTGTGCAGGAGGCTGGCAACCTCATTATGTAAACCACATTGCTACAGAATCTATCACTACAAGAGTCACATTCACTACAAGAGTCACATTCACTACAAGAGTCACATAAATGTTTTTATACAGACTTCTTGTAGTGGGAACCAGCTGTAGTGGTGGTTCTATGTTCTATAAGGAGTGAAAATAGAACAGAACAAATGTGTACATGTGCGTATGGTTGTTTGTTTTCCTAATTCATATCAGAGTTGTCATCAGGTCTTTCTAAACTAGTTGAAGTCAAGTCGTTAATAAAAACTTTTGAGTGCAGTCTCTAGTCACGTCAAGTTGCTGTGGTGACTTAACACATTAACTACCGAATTGAAAAACACACTGTGGCCGAATTAAATTTTTTTCCCATTTTCATCCTGTAGGTGTTTGCACAAAGTAAGCTGTAGTTTTCGTAATTGTTTACAGATTTTTATGAATTACACGTCATTTTAAAGATAAATGAATGTATTATTGCAATAAACACCGGTTGTAACTCTAATAGAGGTTGTTGCTATTTAACGGCCCTCCGATGGCCGAGGACTTGCAATATTTTAACAATTATAACTGCTTGCGCCCCATCTCTATCAAAATCACAATTTCAATCAACGTGCACACCATTTTCACTCTTGTCCTCGTTGCTAGATCTATCAGTCAATTGTTGAAACACGTTTCTATCCTATTCAGGCGTTAGACGACATGTACACGCATTTTTTGTAGTCCTATCACTAGTTGCCATGGTAAACAGTTTTACACGATTTGGTAAGTAACCCAAAACGCTGAAAAATATGAATATAATATCAATTTTCCAGTGTTCTACAACAACCATGCTTTGGGAATTTGTTTTCCGGTGGCAACTTAAAATCTCGAACCAGATCAGAGAGTGTTTCAGTACATTTTTCATTCGTTTTATTACTAAAATTAGTTTGGCGCTCTGAGCGGCTTGCGGTTCAAATGTGATTATTTTGTAAGCCGCTGACAGCGGCTTGCGGTAGTTAATGTGTTAAGTCTGACTTGAGTTGAGTCTCTAGTCAAGTTGGGTCGCTGTGGTGACTTAAGTCTGACTTGAGTTCAAGTCACTCTGCTATGTTGACAACACTGAAATAGGCAAGTGCTGACTTGAATTGAGTCGCTAATTAAAAAAATACTCCTGAGTCAGGTCATTGTAGGACTTTAGTTCAACTTGAATTCGAGTTCATCAACTCGAGTCAATGACACAGATTCTTGGTATGCCAGTTATGAACTTGTATTATTCACATTTGTTATATTCAGTTACCTACCCAACACTCACAAACTTAAATTGTTTGCAGTTTCAGGCAGTGAGGACATGTGTGTTTATTTCTTTGACGTCACCAAGGAAACAAAACCATGTGTCAACAAATTGCTGGGTCATTCGGCCCCGGTCATAGATGTGGCTTTTAACTGTGATGAAAGCTTGCTTGCTTCATGCGATGCCAATGGCATGGTCATCATTTGGAAGAGAGAAGGAAAACAAGGAACTCTGTAGGATGCCTCTATCATATGCACTAAAAGATGAATTAATTGTTACATGTTTTTACATGACTGTGTGTTCAGTTCTGCTGTTCTGCATGCAGAAGTTAATACAGGGTGTCTCAAAAAGATGTAAATATATTCCTGTCAGAAATTGCAGTTATATTTGAACTTACTATTATTGGTCCATGTTGAGTATGTTCTGTATATAACTAGTGTTCAGTATATTGTGTATATAACTAGTGTTCAGTATATTGTGTATATAACTAGTGTTCAGTATATTGTGTATATAACTAGTGTTCAGTATATTGTGTATATAACTAGTGCTAATGGTTAAACAAAAAATCAGAATATCAAAAATATAATAAAAAGGCAAAGGTAGTCTCATAGCAGATACAGACATTGGGGAGTGATGTGTTAGAGGCTTCACATTACTAGGTCCAGGTTTATGAGGTGGCATTACTAGTTCTGACCCTTGCTGCCTTTGCCTTCCCTACCTGAATGGCACACTGAAATACCCATTTATAGCTTGGAAGACTGCAGCATAACGCTCCCAGTTTGTGAATAATACATTGAAAAACTTTAAACAACATGGCAGCCAGGTATTCTAGATATATAAATCAATCTGAAAGTGATAAATAAAGTTTGAGAATATATTTGACAGCTCAGTGACTGTGGTGACATCAGTTTTTCAGTGGAACTACAATCGGAAAGAAATATTTTAAGAATTAATTATAAATTTGGGACATGTCCATTATAGGATATGTGAAGACATAGATTTAGAAAACTGGCAAAATTCAGTAAGTAAGCTGACTTGAAAAGGCACGCATGCAACATGTGTGTGCTTAGTTTTAATTATCTTATTGAATAATATGCATTGCAAATTCATTTCTTCACTGTCCTTTTTTAACTTGACACACCTTTTAAAATTGAAAGTATTGCATTTAAAATTTATTAAGAGTTGTTTGAATGTCTTTTTATATTTGCCAGTTGTAACACTTTACTTTCTTTATATCAGTTTTCTTTCATTTAAACAACTAACGCCATCAGTTACATGTGTTCTACACTGATAACAGACAACAAATGTATCAGTTGTCATTGTAACTATAATTAGAAATGTTGGGATTGAAATTTTGCTGTGGTTCAGACTATACTGATAACAGACAATAAATGTATCAGTTGTCACTGTAACTATAATTAGAAATGTTGGGATTAAAATTTTGCTCTGGTTGAGGGCTCGCAAAGGAATGATCCCATCCGGCACGGAGCCATTTCCCAGCTCCCCTCGGCTGTTATGTCCATCAACTGTGGGATCCTTATGCACTCAAAGCTGGAGTTAAGTCTGAGTATTGAGTGATTCCTCCAAGCTTAGTTTGCAATGCTGGGTTCTTAACATACTGCACCACAGCGAGAATCGGGGTGTTGAGTCACTATAGAGCTTTGGCCTGGCAACTTGAGGAACTCAGAGGTTGCCTATTTCCAGGATGCACAGTGTGGAGATGCTTGAAGGTTTTGATAAGTGATCTAACCCTGTAATTTACGCACAAAAAATGTGAATTTGTTTGCATCCCCCTTGTGCCTAAATAACATCTGTGTTTGAGAGGTTCCTGGTTTGACTCCAGGCAAAGCTACTTTTTCCCCCAATCTTCTCTTTGTGTTTTCTTATTCTTTTCATTCTTGACCAAGAACGTGAGAGTATGAGAAACAAAATGTCTACTATTGTTAGCAATTTGAAAGTCCATTGTCATTCAACTAACTGCAAGTTTGTTGATATATTTATTGTAACTGTATATTATTCACCTTCTGTTTGTATTTTTGCTTATTCCAGTTTTATGTGCTGTAACATTTTCAAAATAGATGACAATGTTAGATGGGAAGGAGAACAAAATAAAGGATAACAATTATACATCAATGACTTTGTGGTGATGAAAGTTCTCAATTAATGAACCAAGATAACTGTAAAGTACACAAACAGTGTGTGATTTTCAGTAAGTGAAACTTCATGCAAAAAACTTTATGTTGAGATGTATCAAATTACAAATTGAAATATAATAAACACTATTCATGTCCACCATTGAATGTTCCTGAGGCTGAAAATGATCTAGATGTTAATAGACATCCTACGAAAAGAAGAAATCATCACAGCAATCAAAGGGTTAAAGAATGGAAAAGCTCCTGGTCATGATAACTTAAATGCAGAGCTATTTAAGACAGACCCAGAGCTAGCAGCAGAACTATTAGAACCACTATTTGGACAAGTCTGGAAAACAGGGACAACACCAACAGAGTGGAGAAAAGGAATAATTGTCAAATTGCCCAAGAAGGGAGATCTTGCAGACTGCAATAATTGGAGAGGAATAACTCTTCTCTCAGTTCCCAGCAAAATACTAGGCAGGATAATTATACAGAGAATCTCAAAAGCAGTAGACCACAAACTGAGGAAAGAACAAGCAGGATTTAGAAAGAACAGAAGATGTGTAGATCATATATTTACCCTCAGGAACATTATAGAGCAGTGCTCAGAATGGCAAAGACAGTTGTACATTAATTTCGTTGATTTTGAAAAGGCTTTTGACAGTGTACATAGGGACAGTTTATGGAAAATACTGAGGGCTTATGGAATTCCAAGCCGCATAGTGTCAATCATAAAAAGCCTTTATGCCAACTTTACGTGCAGCATTGGGCAGAGCAACCTAACCTTTGAAGTGAAGACAGGAGTACGACAGGGATGCCCCTTATCAACCACTCTATTTTTAAACGTCATAGACTGGGTGATGCGCCAGACAACAGAGGGCAATCCAAGAGGAATAAGATGGTCTACATTTTCTACATTGGAAGATCTGGAATATGCAGATGACATTGCACTGCTAGCACATTCACATCAACACATCCAGGAAAAAACGGATAGACTTAATAAGTATAGCCAGCAGGTGGGCTTGAACATCAACCTAAAGAAGACAGAGGTCATGACGCTCAATGTGAGCAACCCTGAGCCCATATCAGTAAGGAATCAGCAACTGGAACAGACAGATGCCTTCACATACCTAGGATGCATAGTAACACCAGATGGCTGAGCAAGCAAAGACATCAACAACAGAATGAACAAAGCAAGAACAGCATTTTTTAGTCTAAACAACATCTGGAAGTCCTCTCAGTACAGCACAAGCACAAAATTAGGATTATATCAGAGCTGTGTGCTTTCTGTGCTTTTCTATTGCGCAGAGAGCTGGAGAGTTACAGAGAAGGAAATGTCAAAATTGTCATCTTTTCACACACCATGCCTAAGAAAAATTCTCCGAATCTTTTGACCGAATATCATCACTAACCAAGATCTGCTTACTTAGAGCAAGCAAGAAGACATGCACAACATCATAGCTGGCAGACGCTGGAGCTGGGTTGGCCATGTCCTCAGAAGAGACCCCGATGCCATCACAAGAACAGCTATGCTATGGACCCCTGAAGGAAAACGAAAGAGAGGTCGACCAAAAACAACTTGGCGGAGGACTGTGGTGGCTAACATGCAAAGAATGAACCAGAGCTGGGGCACTGTACGAAGGATGGCCGTCGACCGAGCAAAGTGGAATCAATTTGTTGTTGCCCTACAATACGCCACCAGGCGTAATGGCCACTGACTACTTTGACGGTCGGCGGCTAAGGATCAAAGAAGAAGAAGAATGTCCACCATACTTCTATTTCCTGTTCCATTGTAACTGGACCAGCTTCATCAGCAGGAGCATGAGACCTAGATAACTTTTAAAAAAATATATATAATTAAGTATACTTGACTCACGGCGTCCAATTGGTTAGAGGGCTTTCCTCACGTGGTGAAGTTACCAGATTGCAGGATCAAAACACGATAGCATCATGCTCCAGTCATCCCAGCTGCTCTAGGGAAGGCAGTGAGGAAAGAATCTGGTTATCCCACCTCATAAAAAAAAAGCTGGATCTAAAATGGTGAAGTCTCTAACACTTCACTCCTCTATAGCAGAATCTGCTATGGGACTAACTTTACATTTTATACTTGACTGCAGGTGAGAGCTCAAGTGTTTATAGATAATTATGGGGTTAAGTGCTTCTTCCAGTCGATGAGGTGAAAATAAAATTTGGTACATCGCCATGTTTAATTCCTTGTAACTCACTCTGCACTGAAATGACTTGGTAGGGAAGTTGTCAGTAAAAATGGTAGAATGCAAGGCCTATGACTTTAGAATGGGAGACCCCATCAAGGCCAGCTCCTTGACGTGGAGATGGGGCTCAAGTACAGCCATCAGCGGCTGAAAAACCAAGACTGGCCAGGCCCTCCTAGACTCGAGCAAGACCACAGTCTGCCCTAGCAAGTCAAGGTGCTGAAGACGGAGGCAACCAGCCAAGAGGCGCACCACAGCAATCAGGATGCCACGCACATGCGCTATGGGAAGTATGCCTATATCTGCAAAACGTTATGGCACTCGCCCTGTGACGGACACCCAGGCCGGCGCAGTGCCGGGCCCTCTGCCTCGGAAGGGCCCAACCCCTACTACTGGGGGTCCTTCTCAATTGCCCCGTGGAGCCAGGAGGCATGAGAATAGAGCTACTGGCCAAGCAAAGAAAAGACCATTTAAAATAATGCACTGGAATGCTGAAGGCGTCAATAGTAAAAAAGACGGCTACAGCAAAAAATTAGAGCTCGAAAATATCTTGAATGAAGAGCAAGTAAATGTATGTTGCTTGCAAGAAACCCACCTCAACAAAGACATAGCCTTCAAAATCAGAGGCTACCAGTGCTACCGAGCTGACCGAATAGACAGGCGAAAAGGTGGAATACTGACACTCGTGAGGAATAACATCAGTGCATGTCAGCTTGAAACATATATGGAGGGGGCGGAATACCAGATGCTTCATCTCAGGACAGAAAGTTCAGAATTCCACCTGCTCAACTACTACTGTCCGAGTGACCGCCCACTGGCACTAGATACAATCCCAGCAAAAGAAAGACTGATTGTATGCGGAGACTTCAACAGCCACTCACAGAGCTGGGGCTATGATCACATGGACAGGAGAGGTGAGGAGCTTGAAAAACTGGCAGGATGACAATGGGCTTATCCTGATTAACCAGCCAATCGACCCACCAACCTTCTACTCGAGATCATGGCACACCACCTCTACACCAGACCTGGCATTCCACTCACCCGGCTTGGAGTGGAACACCACACGCATTGTAGGGAAACAACTTGGAGGCAGCGACCACCGTCCAGTCTTCCTAATTGTGGAAAATGAACGTGTCAAGGAGAGCAGCACTCTCTCTAGGTGGAACTACAAGAAAGCAGACTGGACAATGTACCAGCACCGTACTAGTATACTGGCTAGAGATCTGACTGTAGACAAAGACATCAATAAGCTAGTCGATGAATTCAGCAGATGCATATTACAGGCTGCTCGTGAAACAATACCTAGAGGGGCTCGTAAGCACTACAAACCATATTGGAATAGTGAACTAGAGCAGCTGCACAACGACGTGGAAACATCTCGAAAGCAGGCAGAGACCAGTCCATGCCAAGAACACCACAATAACTACCAGCAAGCTAAGGCCAAATTTCAAAGGGCCAAGTTGCAGGCCAGGCGAAGAAGCTGGAAGGAGAAAACAGAGTCCTTGAACTTTGAAAGAGATACAAGGAAACTGTGGAAGCTGGTAAAGCAACTTAACGATGAAGGTACAGAGAGAAACTCAAGGATTGCTCTGTACAAAGATGGAAACATCCTCATGGGAAAACAGGCAGCTGATCACTTTGCAGACTCCTTTGCTAAAGACAACAACATCGAAGTTAGCCCAGAGAAGCAACAGGAGACTCGTGAGAAACAACACGCAGGATGAGATGGAACCATACCTGAAGTTATGGAGGCACCAATCACATTCAGAGAACTGGAGCTTGCAATATCCAAATTGAAAATGAGAAAGTCGCCAGGAGTTGATGGAGTGTCCAATGAAATGATTAAGAACTTGGGAACTGCAGCAAAAACAAAGCTGCTGCAGATCTTCAATATCTGTTGGAACTCAGGCAGAGTTCCACAGACCTGGAGGGAAGCAATCATGATACCACTCCTAAAACCAGGAAAAGACAGTTCCACTGCCTCCAGCTACAGACCAATCAGCCTTACAAGCTGCCTCTGCAAAACAATGGAACGTATCATCAACCTCAGGCTACAGTGGTACCTTGAAAGTGAAAACCTTCTTGTACCACAGCAGGCGGGCTTTAGGCAGTGTTATTCCACCGAAGATCAGGCAACTTACCTTTCCCAAGAGATTGAGGATGCGTTCCAAGATAAGAAACTGGTACTAGCAGCATGGATAGATCTAAGGAAAGCATTTGACAAGGTTTGGAAAGAAGGGCTTCTGAAGAAACTGAGAAATTGTAGAGTGAATGGTAAGATGTACATATGGGTGAAAGCATACTTGCATAACAGAAGAGCCCGAGTACAACTAGATGGCCTCAAGAGTAAGAAAATTCTACTGCGTCATGGCGTCCCTCAGGAAGGGGTTCTGTCCCCCACACTTTTCCTAGTCTACATCAACGACCTGGTTGCTGAACTACCACATGGAATGAAAGTGGCAATGTACGCTGATGACCTGGTAATATGGTGCACAGATGAGCATGCAACAGTGGCCACCAAACTGCTACAAAGAGCTATAGATGCCTTAACCTCATGGGCAAATAGATGGTGTGTCAGCATCAACACAGACAAGTGCAGCACTACGCTCTTCACCCTCTCTCCCAAACAAAAAGCTGGTGTCATCAAGATAAACGAAGAGCTCCTGAGAGAAGATAAACAACCCACCTATCTCGGAGTTACATTCGATGATAGGCTGACATGGAAGCAGCACATCAACAAGGCAGCAACAAAGGCCAGGAGGAAGCTAGCCATCCTGAGAAAACTAAGTGGAACCACATGGGGAGCCAGCGGGAAAATACTTAGTAAAGTTTACCAGCAGGGCATACGACCACACCTGGAATATGGGTCAGCTGCGTGGTGTCCAGCATCAAACACCACATTACAAGAGCTAGATAAGGTGCAAAACCAGGCACTTAGGGTCATCACGGGGGCAATGAAATCAACGCCTATAGTGGAGATGGAGAAAATGGGGAGGATACAAGCACTGAGAGAACGCAGAGACACGAAAGTGCTAACACAGGCAGAAAAGTTCCTCTGTATGCCGAGCCATCCAATGAAGGACAGATTCCAAAACCTAGCAATGGGGCGACTGAAAAGAAGCAGCTTTATCCACCAGGCCAAACGATTTCGTAGACAAACCTCAGACCTGCCTGAAGTTAACAGCCCCCTAAAGTCTGTGCCAGAACAAACCCCTTGGAGAGAGGAGCATGGACTACCAGTACACATCCACACAAAAGTGAAAGGAATATTCGACAGGGATGAACAGAACAGCGTGCAACGTAGGACAGTCACTCTCAGTTTCCTGGATGATGAATACCCACAGGACCTCTGGGTCCGAGTATACACAGATGGGTCAACACAGAATGCAGTAAAGAATGGAGGAGCAGGAGTGTACATAGAATGCCCAAACAACACTGGGGATACGGTAGGAGTACCAACGGGGAAATTCTGTGGCAACTGTGATGCAGAGGTCCAGGCAATCAAGGTGGCAACTGAGAAACTACTGAACACCAATCTCGGTCCACAGCCATTAGTATTCCTGACAGATGCAAGATCAGCACTCCAAGCACTTCAGTCCAGAAAATTGCCAGTTATACAAGCCCTACTTTCTGAACTGTGCAACCAGCGCAGGGTCGCCATGCAGTGGATACCGTCTCATTGTGGAATACCAGGAAACGAGAGAGCAGACGGACTGGCTAAAGAGGGTGCTGCGGACGAGCGACCGGATGTACCAGTAACGTACCATCAGAAGAAAAAGATGATCAAATCTATCAGAAAGCCACCAACATCAACGCAGGATGACTACCAAGCTATGAACAGATCAGAACAAATAGTCATTCTGCACCTCAGAACAGGACACAACCGCCTCCGCAGCCACATGTATACAAAATTCAAGATTGGCAATTCAGCCATGTGTACATGTGGACAGGCACCCCAGACAGCGGAGCACGTACTGCAAGATTGCCCCGAGTATGATATATTGAGGCAGACCCACTGGCCCGAGGGGACAACACTGGAGGCAAGACTGTGTGGACCTCTGTGTGAACTACAGGGGACAGTGAAGTTTATACAGGAAACAACATTGCAGATATAGACAATATATTTCAAGCGAACGAAAGAAGAAGAAGAAGAAGAATGGGAGAACATCATGACAAACCAAGATAAAAGGAGATGATTGCTGTTAAGTCATCACCGTTCAGCTCCCCATGGACCACAGGCCTTCAACAAACTTATGCCAATGTCCTCCTGTCCTGTACCATCAGCTCAAGTTCTTTCTATGTCTTCCCAGTCTCCTTCACATGTCTCCAGTCCTCTTCTCCATGTGTCCATTGGTCTCCATCTTCAACCCTCACCCTGCGGATTCCAAAAGTAGAAGTGCACCATATGCCATCAATAGATTTCCTCAATGCATGTTCTATCCATAACCAGTGTCTTCCTCTTATCTGCCACTCCACCAGCCCCCATCAGTTCAACACAAGCACCCATCAGTTCAACACAAGCACCCATCAGTTCAACACCAGCACCCATCAGTTCAACACCAGCACCCATCAGTTCAACACCAGCACCCATCAGTTCAACACCAGCACCCATCAGTTCAACACAAGCACCATCAGTTCAACACAAGCACCCATCAGTTCAACACAAGCACCCATCAGTTCAACACCAGCACCCATCAGTTCAACACCAGCACCCATCAGTTCAACACAAGCACCCATCAGTTCAACACCAGCACCCATCAGTTCAACACAAGCACCCATCAGTTCAACACCAGCACCCATCAGTTCAACACAAGCACCCATCAGTTCAACACCAGCACCCATCAGTTCAACACAAGCACCCATCAGTTCAACACAAGCACCCATCAGTTCAACACCAGCACCCATCAGTTCAACACAAGCACCCATAAGTTCAACACCAGCACCCATCAGTTCAACACAAGCACCCATCAGTTCAACACCAGCACCCATCAGTTCAACACCAGCACCCATCAGTTCAACACCAGCACCCATCAGTTCAACACAAGCACCCATCAGTTCAACACAAGCACCCATCAGTTCAACACAAGCACCCATCAGTTCAACACCAGCACCCATCAGTTCAACACAAGCACCCATCAGTTCAACACAAGCACCCATCAGTTCAACACTGGTGATCTTGTTGTACCAATTTGGTCCTTCTATTCTACACAAGTATCCATCAATTCAACACTAGTGATCTTGTTGTACCAATTTGGTCCATCTATTCTACACAAGCACCCATCAGTTCAACACTGGTGATCTTGGTGTACCAATTTGGTCCATCTATTCTACACAAGCACCCATCAGTTCAACACTAGTGATCTTGGTGTACCAATTTGGTCCATCTATTCTACACAAACACCCATCAGTTCAACACTAGTGATCTTGGTGTACCACCAGTTTGGTCCATCTATTCTACACAAGCACCCATCAGTTCAACACTAGTGATCTTGTTGTACCAATTTGGTCCATCTATTCTACATAAGCACACATCAGTTCAACACTAGTGATCTTGTTGTACCAATTTGGTCCATCTATTCTACACAAGCACCCATCAGTTCAACACTAGTGATCTTGGTGTACCAATTTGGTCCATCTATTCTACACAAGCACCCATCAGTTCAACACTAGTGATCTTGGTGTACCGGTTTGGTCCTTCTGTTCTATGCAAGTACCCATCAGTTCAACACTGTGATCTTGTTGTACCAATTTGATCCATCTATTCTACACAAGCACCCATCAGTTCAACACTAGTGATCTTGGTGTACCAATTTGGTCCATCTATTCTACACAAGCACCCATCAGTTCAACACTAGTCATCTTGGTGTACCAATTTGGTCCGTCTATTCTACACAAGTACCCATCAGTTCAACACTGGTGATCTTGTTGTACCGGTTTGGTCCTTCTGTTCTACACAAGTACCTATCAGTTCAACACTGGTGATCATGTTGTACCAGTTTGATCCTTCTGTTCTATGCAAGTACCCATCAGTTCAACACTGGTGATCTTGTTGTACCGGTTTGGTCCTGTTCTACGCAAGCACCCATCGATGAATTTCCATAACACCAGTTTGTTATTGGGACCTGAAAGGGTAGCAAAGAATAGTAACACTACCCTACCAAACGTGTCCTAAAAGGTTACTAAAGGGGGGGGGGGCTGGGCATGGGGCCGGATACTCCATAGAATAGAAACTTTAAGCCACAAAAACTTCAACAACAGCATGGACAAGTCAGCTAAAGATTTAATTCATCTCGACTATCCAAGACAGAAGAAGGTTCTCTGATATAAAGGTTTATGATGCTATCCAGAGAAAGCCAAAAAGAGTCTTGGTTGCTGACTTACCTTTTTACTTCTAGGAGAGTCTCCAGATTTGGCACCTGGAATGTTCATAAATTAAACGAACAAGACATGTTTATTATGACTGGGTAATTTTATGATGCCTACCTTGCCGTGGTTGGAGAGCTTGAGCGCCTCAATGATCCCGGGAGCTATGCCGGCGGGAGTTTTACTCCTGGCAGGGTCACCCAAGCCGGACAGGTCCTGGGTGAGGGGCCAGACTAAATGGGCTGAGGAGTGGGTGGGACCCTATAGGTGTAGATGCAGAACCCACCGGCGAGTGGTACATGCTCTGGTCTGCACCAATCCACCCCCCACTTCATGGGTTAAATGCTTTCTTGCCTCATTCTTCACTGTTTGTCGTCTATCACGCCCATGGCGACCGTTGCCTCAATTGGCTGTGTGTGGTGTACCCGGAAACGGGGCCTCCCAGTACTGAGGCAAAGTTAAGTCCCCGATGTCACTTATCGGTGCAGAATTGAGAGAGATGGCTGAGCATCACAATCCCTCCTGTGTTGCAGCATGATGAGAACCCAGCATTGCACACTGAGCTTGGGGGGATCACTTGGGCACCAGACTTAATACTGGCTCTTGACTGGATGGCCGCATGCAGGAGATTTCTACAATGGAGGGTTGGCAGGTGGTGGGTATCGGGAAGTGGCTCTGTGCAGGACGTGAGGATTCCTTGGGAGAGCCCCGAACCAGAGCACAGCATTGTGCAAGCTCTGCATAGTTGGAGAGCCCCCTGGATGACGGGGAATGCACAGTGTGCTACCCCACCTATCCCCAACTGCTAACTTAGAACCAGAAGTGGGGTCCTCTGTATGCGTGCCAGGCCAGGATAAAATGCCTGGGAAAGAGACTGGAGCTCAGAACTCCCTAACTCAAAGTTGCAGGATGGCAGAAAAGCCACGGGAAAGACAGGGCTATTTTGAAGATAACGCAACCATATTTTCACCATACGAGCTCGGACGCCGCCTCGGTAAACAAGGTCCGCGCAGAGCAGTGACACCCCCAGGCTGCTTGCGAATAGTCTACTACTGGGAACATAAACAGATTAGGGATGAGCCCACTCTCCCGTTGAACAGGTGCTAAAGTCGTAGATACTGGGCCAGAAGGCGCACCGGAAACCACAGTATCATGCAACTCGCTTTTTTTTTTTCTATGGAGAGTACACCGTCAAATAAATCTCGTTCTGGTGCTCGCCCTGTGGAGCTCCACCAGGCAGGTGCAGTGCCGGGCTCTGAGCCTCGACAGAGCCCACCCTCAGCTACTGGAGGACCCTCTAGACCGTCTTGTGGAGTCAACAGACGGCGGAGGAGAACTACTGACCAAAACAAAACAGAAAAAGAGAAACCCAGAGTGCCACTTGTCATGATGCACTGGAATGCAGAGGGAGTGAACAGCAAGCAGGCTGGATACAGCAAAAAGACAGAGCTGGAAAACATCTTGTATGAGAAGCAAGTCAGTGTTTGCTGTATCCAAGAGACTCACTTGAAAGCAGATCAAACCTTTAAAATAAGGGGATATCAATGCTTCAGATCCGACAGACAAGATAGACGAAAAGGAGGAGTACTTACTCTTGTAAGGAATAACATTCCTGCACACGAAAGGAAAACCTTCATGGATGGAGCAGAATATCAGCTGCTGCAGATAAAGGTAGACAAGATGGAAATAGAACTCCTGAACTATTACTGTCCGAACAACAAACCCCTGAGTCTCAGCTCTATACAGGTACCAGCCACCAACTTTATAGCAGTTGGAGACTTTAATAGCCACTCCCAGAGCTGGGGCTATAACCATCTGGATCACAGAGGTGAAGAGGTTGAAACTTGGCAAGATGATCACTCCCTAATCCTAGTCAATAATGCCACAGATACTCCTACCTTCTACTCCAGAGGATGGCACACAACCTCAACACCAGATCTTGCCTTCTCCACACCAGATATAGCTGGATCTATTAGTAGAGAAGTAGGAGACCAACTAGGGGGAAGCGACCATCGCCCAATCTTTCTTACTGTCCAGAGTGCAACTCTCAGTACAGGCCCAGCCATTACAAGATGGAACTACAAAAAAGCCAACTGGGGTTTATTCAGGCATCAGGTGAACACGCTGCTGTCTACCCTCAAGGTACAGAAGAGAGACATTAATGAAGTGGTAAAAGACTTCAACAGATGCATACTACAAGCTGCAAAAGAAACCATTCCCAAAGGATGCCGGCGTAACTACATACCATACTGGTCCAGCACACACTCCAAGAACGTCAGGAAGCTATGGACAAGGCTAGAAAGGACGCAGAGTCTCAGCCTTCACTTGAAACTCACAACAAATGGAAAAAGGCTGTAGCAGAGTTTCAGAGAACAAAGCTAGAAGAAAAGCGGAAAAGCTGGAGAACTAAAACGGCATCGCTGAACCTTGAGAAAGACGGCAGGAAACTTTGGAGATTAGTCAAGTCTCTAAATGAAGAGCATTCCTCACCAAGGCAGACTATCACATTGGATGAAGGTGGCAAACTTTTCAGAGGAAAACAAGCTGCAGACTTGTTTGCTAGAAGATACAGTTCAGAAAGCAACTTACCCATTAACATAGACCATCAGAGAGAGATAAGAAAAGAAATACTGGCAACCATGGGACAGACAGATACTCCTGCCCCAATGAGGGAACCCATCACACTAGGAGAACTACAGAAGGCTATTTCCAAGCTTAAGTTTCAAAAGTCACCCGGCCCAGACAAAATCAGCAACGAAATGCTAGTAAATCTGAGCTCAGCAGCAAAGACAAAACTGCTTGAGATATTCAACCACAGCTGGTTGAAAGGAACGGTACCCCAAGTATGGAGAGAAGCCATCACAATACCCATACTAAAGAAAGGGAAATGTAAGACCGAGGCTGCAAGTTACCGGCCAATCAGTCTCACAAGCTGTGTTGGGAAGACTATGGAGCGAATAGTCAACCACAGATTGAAATGGTATTTAGAGTCTGAGCAGATCCTGGTGCCGGAACAAGCTGGATTTAGAGAATGCTACAGTATAGAAGACCAAGTTACTTACTTGTCTCAAGCAATAGAAGATGCCTTCCAGAGAGAAGAAAAAGGTCCTAACGATCTGGGTCGACTTCAAGCAGGCCTTTGACAAGGTGTGGAAAGATGGCCTCATTGCAAAACTTAGGAGAAGTGGAATCCAAGGCAACATGATGAAATGGATCCAGTCATACTTGCATAACAGGAGAACTAGAGTCACTCTTGACGGTCTGCAGAGCAGAAAAGTGTTGCTCCATCAGGGGGTACCTCAAGGAGGAGTAATTTCCCCAACACTCTTCCTTGTTTACATCAATGACCTGGTGAAAGATCTCCCTGCAGGAGTTAAAGCTGCCTTATATGCAGATGACCTAGTACTCTGGTGCGCTGATGAAAATGTCACCACAGCAAATTATAGAATGCAGCGGGCAGCAGACATGCTAGTGTCATGGGCAGAGAAATGGCTTATCACAATAAACACAGACAAAACCTCCACAACACTGTTCTCCCTCGCCCCCAAGGACAAATCAGCTAACATACACCTAGGGACAACCGTGATCAAGGAAGAAAGCTACCCCACCTATCTTGGGGTGACATTTGACCAAAGGCTTACATGGAATAAGCATATTGAAAATGCAGAAGGAAAGGCCCGAAGACGACTAGGCATACTCAGAAAATTAGCAGGTACCAACTGGGGAGCAAATGAACGAAATCTAAAGAAGATTTATAATGGAGTAATAAGACCACACTTAGAGTTTAGCTCAGCAGCATGGTCATCAGCTGCTAACTCACATCTGCAGTCTTTGGACAAGGTGCAAAATCAAGCTCTCAGGCTCATTACAGGAGCCATGAAAACTACACCAATAACAGAGATGCAGAAGGTTGCTGGATTACAGACATTGTCCCATAGAAGAGAGACACAAAAACCATGATCCAGATGGAAAAGTACAACAGTATGCCAATGCACCCAATGAAGGCAAGACTAGATGATCTGGCATTGGGACGTCTAAAGCGTAGCAGCTTTGTGCATCGGGGGAAAAGACTTATAAGACAGCATCAAGAAGACCTATCCATGAAGACAACACCACTGAAGCCCACCCTATACCCTGTACCATGGGAGCAGGCCAGCAGTGCCCTCCAAATTAATACAACAGTCAGTGGTCTCACAAGTGGATGTGAGTATAATGATCTGCAAAAACGAACTGCTACATTGAGTATGATCCAAGAAAGCTATCCCGATCAATCATGGATACATGCCTATACAGATGGATCAGCAACTAATGCTGTTAGGAATGGAGGTGCCGGTATCTTTATCTCATATCCTGACAACCACTATGAGACTAGGCACATTCCCACTGGTAAATTCTGTTCCAACTATACAGCTGAGGTTCAAGCTCTAGAGCAAGCTGCAAATATGATTTATAACACCAACTCTGACTGCCACCAGGTAGTCATCCTCACAGATGCACTGTCTGTCCTGCAAGCTCTCAAGGGTGGTAAACTCCCGCATCTGAGAAATGAACTAAACAAGGTAGCTGCCAAAAAGAGAACCATACTTCAGTGGGTACCATCTCATTGTGGTGTACCCGGAAATGAAAAGGCAGATAAACTTGCAAAAAAGGGAGGAGAATGTGAACAAGAAGATAATGAAGTCACATACTTTGAGAAAAAGAGAGCTATCCAGACTATCAGAAGAGAACAGAACCAACCCAAAGACGACTATCACACTCTCGACCGGCAGGGACAGACAACTATTTTTCGACTCAGGACAGGGCATAACAAACTGAATAAACACATGCACAAGCTACGATTGTCTGCTTCACCACTGTGCACATGTGGATTAAACGAACAAACTGCTGAGCATGTTCTACAGGACTGTCCTCTGTATGACCAGTTAAGAAAGATATACTGGCCCAATGACTCAACACTAAACTCAAAGCTATATGGAGTTAAAGAGGAACTTCAAACAACAGTCGAATTCATCATGAGAACTCGTCTGACGGTGTAATCATCAAAGATGCGATCGCAAGAAGAAGAAGAAGTGGAGACATGCCAGATATTTTAAAAAGCAGAATCATCATAATCACTATATGATACACAGAACTCAAATATATTTCTACAAAATTGAACAGTGACAACATAAATTAAATACCAAACCTTAGTCACATTCTGTATATAACAGATTTCAAAACATACTTTTATCTATTTTTCTTATTTATGGTACATTTTACGAGCTGGAAGAATAATGGGGTGCCAAGTGTCGTAAGTTGATATTGGTGCAACTACAACAGTAGTTGTCGCTGGGGATGGCCTATGGCATGTTTTCAAGATCTCCAGAAATTGGCTCGTTAATAAAGAAAGAGACCTATTCGAGATCAGAACAAAAGGAAGAGAATGGGAATACTCTCCACTAGATGATAGTGTTTTCTAGTAAATTATGGAGAGTGTTCTATTTCCCCATGACCTTAGCTTCTGTCCTCAGATCTTTAAGACAAACAAACTTTCATCAACGAAAAAGCCCCTTTTTTCTCATCTAATATGTAGAGCCTGAATTTTACCCCTATATGTAAACATTAACACCGACAACACAAGTGGTTACATTAAACGAACTAGATAATGAATCAAATGAAAAATTATTGGGTTTTATTAATATAAATATTTCATTCATCATCATGTAACGTATTCTTTCCAGAACGTTGTCTCCATTACAGCTGCTCTGAACGCATCACGATTCTGGGCAAGTCGACCTGCATCAGCCAAAGACAAATTCAGACTCTCTGTGATGTCCTGGGTCCACCGTCGTCTAGGTCGACCCCTTCCCCTTTTTCCAGGGACCATGCCTTCCATCACTGTTTTTTCCAGACTATTATGTCTTTTTATATGACCGAAAAATTTCAGCTTCCTTATTGCGATGGTATTTAGGAGCCAATGTTCCTGTACGTTTAGTGAGTGCAGTACTTCTCTGTTGGTCTTTTTTTCTGTCCAGGGTATTCTCAACATCCTTCTGTAGCATTTCATTTCGAATGATGTAATTTTTTTTGCAACTGTTTTATTGAGTGTCCAAGTCTCGCAGCCGTATGTTGCTACTGGGAATATACATGCTCTGATCAGTTGTAACTTTGTTTCTTTGCTTGTGCCTTGCCATAGGTTTTTCATCTGTATTAGCTTATGTGAAGCAATTGCAAGTCTTCTTTTAATTTCTACTGCACAGTCGCCAGAGCTGTTAATGATTGATCCTAAGTATTCGAATTCATTGACACTTTCCAGTTCTTCGTTATCAATTTCAATTTCTGGTTTGGTCTTTACTTTGTCTGTTGTCAATACTTTGGTCTTCTTGGTGTTTAGGTATAGATTCTGGGCCTCGCTGTGTTTTTTGGTGGACAGAAGTAATTGTTCAAGTCCTTTTGGGTTGGTCGATAGGAGGACTGTGTCGTCAGCATATCTGATTTCCGGGATCTGGTACCCGCCGATGTTAAATGAGTCAAACTCTGTGTGTTCTTGGTCATCTCTTACGTTTCTCATGATATTCTCGGCATAAATGTTAAACAGGTAAGGGGAAAGGGTACAGCCTTGTCTTACTCCTTTCTGTACTTCAAACCATTCTGATGTTTCCCCCTCTATTCTTACGGCTGCCTGTTGTTCTTGGTACAGCAGTGCGATGAGTTGTATAAGGTGGTTTGGAAATCCCATATTTTTCATAATAGCCCATAACTGCTGATGTTGTACACAATCGAAAGCTTTGGTGTAATCAATGAAACAAGTATGTAGGTCAACGTTGAATTCTCTACACTTTTCTATGATGATCCTCAAGAATAAATATTTACACATATAAAATTAGTAGAGAAATAAAAAGTGATGGTGGTGAAAGACAACTCACACACATATGAGAAATAAATAATGTAGTTAGTTAACTATGAGAATGAAACTATGTGAAGAGTGAAGTAATGATGTGATGTATTGAGTGTTACCATGATGTGATGTATTGAGTGTTACCACACTGATGTCCAATCTGCACTGTCTGTGCTCCTCCACTGTATGATGATATATAGGTATGTATGGACTGTCAAATTTAGATGTATGGTATGTTGTGTGGGTTATCTCCAAGACAAGGACGTACTGATGATAACTTTTGCAGTAATGAGAACTTTGACGATATACAGTCCTTCAATCATTTGGCAGTCTCTCTCAAGTGTTGATGAACCGTTGACAGTTGTCTCAGAAAAAGGACTGCGGTCTGATCTCTGAAAGGCACTGGCTAGAATTGAGCTCTTCACGAAATGATCTTGGTATGTAGACTCATCAACTTGAGTATGTACTCTTGATTCCTAAATTATGCTTTGGAGTGAGTAGTACTTGATATCTGTATATGCGACTCTTCTTCTTCTTCTTCCTCGTTCGTCCTGAAAAGGACGGTGGTTGCGTTGTGTCTGTTTACGCCTAAGCTGTGATATCTGCACCTTTCGGTCGACACATCTGACTTCTGCACAGCATTTTTTAGGACCGGGTTTGCCTTCCCATTTCGATCCACACTCGCTCAGCCAGACTGCACTGCTGCAGACTTTCCAGGACCACCACGTGGAGGTGGAGTGCGGTCTTGACCAGCTCTGATTCGCTGGTCCTGACGCAGGCAGTCAAGCTATGAGTCGCTGACTGCGTTCTCTATTGCTGCGTCTTTGGGTCCCAATATATGCGACTCAACTTGTGACTATGGAATCTTGATTCATATAATGCGCTCTTGAGTGAGTTGAACTTGATTTAAATATGAGAATCAACTTGTGTGAGCTTTAGCTTGGCTCAGGCGGTAAGCTTTCGTTTTCAAGTTGAACTTGATATTTGTATATGTAATCAACTTGTGAGCACTTGATAAGCAGGTGAATAAAATTGTTGCGCATCCACTGTTTTAAAACGTTGGCGAGAAATCTTCCCTTTCTTCTTCTTTCATTCGCTTGAACTATATTGTCTATATCTGCAATGTTGTTTCTTGTATAAACTTCACTGTCTTTTGTAGTTCATACAGAGGTCCATATAGTTTTGCTTCCAGTGTTGTTTCTTTGGGCCAGTGGGTTTGCCTCAATATATCATATTCGGGGCAATCTTGAAGTACGTGCTCCGCAGTCTGGGGTGCCTGTCCACATGTACACATGGCTGAATTGCCAATCTTGAATTTTGTATACATGTGGCTGCGGAGGCGGTTGTGTCCTGTTCTGAGGCGCAGAATGACTATTTGTTCTGATCTGTTCATAGCTTGGTAGTCATCCTGCGTTGATGTTGGTGGCTTTCTGATAGATTTGATCATCTTTTTCTTCTGATGGTACGTAACTGGTACATCCGGTTGTTCGCCAGCAGCACCTTCTTTAGCCAGTCCGTCTGCTCTCTCGTTTCCTGGTATTCCACAATGAGACGGTATCCACTGCATGGCGACCCTGTGCTGGTTGCACAGTTCAGAAAGTAGGGCTTGTATGCCTGGCAATTTTCTGGACTGAAGTGCTTGGAGTGCTGATCTTGCATCTGTCAGGAATACTACAGGCTGTGGACCAAGATTGGTGTTCAGTAGTTTCTCAGTTGCCACCTTGATTGCCTGGATTTCTGCATCATAGTTGTTACAGAATTTCCCCGTTGGTACTCTGACCGTATCCCTAGTGTTGTTTGGGTATTCTATGTACACCCCTGCTCCTCCATTCTTTACTGCATTTTGTACTGATCCGTCCGTATATACTCGGACCCAGAGGTCCTGTGGGTATTCATCATCCAGGAAACTGAGAGTGACTGTCCTACGTTGCACGCTGTTCTGTTCATCCCTGTCGAATATTCCTTTCACTTTTGTGTGGATGTGTACTGGTAGTCCATGCTCCTCTCTCCAAGGGGTTTGTTCTGGCACAGACTTTAGGGGGCTGTTAACTTCAGGCAGGTCTGAGGTTTGTCTACGAAATCGTTTGGCCTGGTGGATAAAGCTGCTTCTTTTCAGTCGCCCCATTGCTAGGTTTTGGAATCTGTCCTTCATTGGATGGCTCGGCATACAGAGGAACTTTTCTGCCTGTGTTAGCACTTCCGTGTCTCTGCGTTCTCTCAGTGCTTGTATCCTCCCCATTTTCTCCATCTCCACTATAGGCGTTGATTTCATTGCCCCCGTGATGACCCTAAGCGCCTGGTTTTGCACCTTATCTAGCTCTTGTAATGTGGTGTTTGATGCTGGACACCACGCAGCTGACCCATATTCCAGGTGTGGTCGTATGCCCTGCTGGTAAACTTTACTAAGTATTTTCCCGCTGGCTCCCCATGTTGTTCCACTTAGTTTTCTCAGGATGGCTAACTTCCTCCTGGCCTTTGTTGCTGCCTTGTTGATGTGCTGCTTCCATGTCAGCCTATCATCGAATGTAACTCCGAGATAGGTAGGTTGTTTATCTTCTCTCAGGAGCTCTTCGTTTATCTTGATGACACCAGCTTTTTGTTTAGGAGAGAGGGTGAAGAGCGTAGTGCTGCACTTGTCTGTGTTGATGCTGACACACCATCTATTTGCCCATGAGGTTAAGGCATCTATAGCTCTTTGTAGCAGTTTGGTGGCCACTGTTGCATGCTCATCTGTGCACCATATTACCAGGTCATCAGCGTACATTGCCACTTTCATTCCATGTGGTAGTTCAGCAACCAGGTCATTGATGTAGACTAGGAAAAGTGTGGGGGACAGAACCCCTCCCTGAGGGACGCAATGACGCAGTAGAATTTTCTTACTCTTGAGGCCATCTAGTTGTACTCGGGCTCTTCTGTTATGCAAGTATGCTTTCACCCATTTGTACATCTTACCATTCACTCTACAATTTCTCAGTTTCTTCAGAAGCCCTTCTTTCCAAACCTTGTCAAATGCTTTCCTTAGATCTATCTATGCTGCTAGTACCAGTTTCTTATCTTGGAACGCATCCTCAATCTCTTGGGAAAGGTAAGTTGCCTGATCTTCAGTGGAATAACACTGCCTAAAGCCCGCCTGCTGTGGTACAAGAAGGTTTTCACTTTCAAGGTACCACTGTAGCCTGAGGTTGATGATACGTTCCATTGTTTTGCAGAGGCAGCTTGTAAGGCTGATTGGTCTGTAGCTGGAGGCAGTGGAACTGTCTTTTCCTGGTTTTAGGAGTGGTATCATGATTGCTTCCCTCCAGGTCTGTGGAACTCCGCCTGAGTTCCAACAGATATTGAAGATCTGCAGCAGCTTTGTTTTTGCTGCGGTTCCCAAGTTCTTAATCATTTCATTGGACACTCCATCAACTCCTGGCGACTTTCTCATTTTCAATTTGGATATTGCAAGCTCCAGTTCTCTGAATGTAATTGGTGCCTCCATAACTTCAGGTATGGTTCCATCTTGTCCTGTGTATTGTTGTTTCTCACGAGTCTCCTGTTGCTTCTCTGGGCTAACTTCGATGTTGTTGTCTTTAGCAAAGGAGTCTGCAAAGTGATCAGCTGCCTGTTTTCCCATGAGGATGTTTCCATCTTTGTACAGAGCAATCCTTGAGTTTCTCCCTGTACCTTCATCGTTAAGTTGTTTTACCAGCTTCCACAGTTTCCTCGTATCTCTTTCGAAGTTCAAGGACTCTGTTTTCTCCTTCCAGCTTCTTCGCCTGGCCTGCAACTTGGCCCTTTGAAATTTGGCCTTAGCTTGCTGGTAGTTATTGTGGTGTTCTTGGCATGGACTGGTCTCTGCCTGCTTTCGAGATGTTTCCACGTCGTTGTGCAGCTGCTCTAGTTCACTATTCCAATATGGTTTGTAGTGCTTACGAGCCCCTCTAGGTATTGTTTCACGAGCAGCCTGTAATATGCATCTGCTGAATTCATCGACTAGCTTATTGATGTCTTTGTCTACAGTCAGATCTCTAGCCAGTATACTAGTACGGTGCTGGTACATTGTCCAGTCTGCTTTCTTGTAGTTCCACCTAGAGAGAGTGCTGCTCTCCTTGACACGTTCATTTTCCACAATTAGGAAGACTGGCCGGTGGTCGCTGCCTCCAAGTTGTTTCCCTACAATGCGTGTGGTGTTCCACTCCAGGCCGGGTGAGTGGAATGCCAAGTCTGGTGTAGAGGTGGTGTGCCATGATCTCGAGTAGAAGGTTGGTGGGTCGATTGGCTGGTTAATCAGGATAAGCCCATTGTCATCCTGCCAGTTTTCAAGCTCCTCACCTCTCCTGTCCATGTGATCATAGCCCCAGCTCTGTGAGTGGCTGTTGAAGTCTCCGCATACAATCAGTCTTTCTTTTGCTGGGATTGTATCTAGTGCCAGTGGGCGGTCGCTTGGACAGTAGTAGTTGAGCAGGTGGAATTCTGAACTTTCTGTCCTGAGATGAAGCATCTGGTATTCCGCCCCCTCCATATATGTTTCAAGCTGACATGCACTGATGTTATTCCTCACGAGTGTCAGTATTCCACCCTTTCGCCTGTCTATTCGGTCAGATCGGTAGCACTGGTAGCCTCTGATTTTGAAGGCTATGTCCTTGTTGAGGTGGGTTTCTTGCAAGCAACATACATTTACTTGCTCTTCATTCAAGATATTTTCGAGCTCTAATTTTTTGCTGTAGCCGTCTTTTTTACTATTGACGCCTTCAGCATTCCAGTGCATTATTTTAAATGGTCTTTTCTTTGCTTGGCCAGTAGCTCTATTCTCATGCCTCCTGGCTCCACGGGGCAATTGAGAAGGACCCCCAGTAGTAGGGGTTGGGCCCTTCCGAGGCAGAGGGCCCGACACTGCGCCTGCCTGGGTGTCCGTCACAGGGCGAGTGCCATAACGTTTTGCAGATATAGGCATACTTCCATAGCGCATGTGCGTGGCATCCTGATTGCTGTGGTGCGCCTCTTGGCTGGTTGCCTCCGTCTTTAGCACCTTGACTTGCTAGGGCAGACTGTGGTCTTGCTCGAGTGTAGGAGGGCCTGGCCAGTCTTGGTTTTTCAGCCGCTGATGGCTGTACTTGAGCCCCATCTCCACGTCAAGGAGCTGGCCTCGATGGGGAATCTTCCCTTTAACTTAGGAAGTAAAGGATGTCCTATTTTGTGAATTCTGCTCTCCGGACGTATACTTTACTAGTTTCCTTCCGATTAGATGCCAAACACGTAATGTGTAGACTCAAGACTTCTGTTGAACTGAAGACACACAAAGTGACTTTGTAAGTTTCACATCTACGAGGGAAGGTCAAAAAGTAATGCCTCATAATTTTTAATTTCATTCAATAGGCAAGAAAACAGATAAAATTCACATTGAAATGTAGCCCCAAGTCTGAACTTCAAAAATTTATTTCTGAATGTAGTCTTCGTTATTTGTTACAGTTTTTTGCCATCTTCTCACAAGGGCATGTATCCCCGCACGGTAAAAATTTGTGTCTTTTTTTCTAAACCACTGGCGGACGGCGCGTTTAAGGGTCTCGGTGTCCTCAAAGTGATGTTCGCGAAGATCTTCTTTCAGTGGTCCAAACAGATGGAAGTCAGAAGGTGCAAGATCGGGACTGTAAGGGGGATGTGGCAATAATGTCCAGCCAAATTCTGCAATCGCATCAATGGTGTGGTTAGCGGTGTGTGGCGTGGCATTATCATGCAACAGTAGTGCAGTTCTCTGATCGTTTAATGGGTAAAGTTGCCGAAGACGACCTCTAAGCTTCTTCAAAGTTTTAATGTAATGGTCTGCATTCACCGTGTTTCCCTGTTCCAAGAAGTCGAGAAGAATCACACCCTTCTCATCCCAAAACACGGAGGCCATAACTTTCCCTACAGATGGTGAACTTTTGAACTTTCTTGTCGGCGATGTTGTGTGATGCCATTCCATTGACTGCCTCTTGGATTCTGGTTCAAAAAAATGAACCCAAGTCTCATCACCTGTCACAATATTCGACTAACATCCACTGTTGAATCTCCATAAACATTCTTCAAACGTTCATGGATGCGAATTGGGGTCTCGCCTTCAGCATTGAGGAATTCTATGACATAACGTTGTTTTAATCGAACGTCTTTGGCAGCCATTTTTAAACTGTTACAGTGGTGCCACCTGTTACTGAAACAGTTTGGTAATGCTATACAGTGCAGAAGAGTGTTTGAGGAATCCTGCAAAATTTACAAATTGCACACCGATGCAGTATTTACATACATAAAAAATAGGAGGCATTACTTTTTGACCTTCCCTCGTAATATCAATGGTTGACTTTCTTTTATAATATTCCTCACTACTGATCTCTCTGTTCTTAATTCTCTGGCAATGATTATGGATGACATGAGGCGATGATCTAACAATCTAGATAAAGGTGAAGTATGAACTATGAATTACCTCTTATCATCTTAGAGGAAAATCTTTGATTTAAGTAATCATTTACGAGAAGAATTAATTGAAAAACTATCTTTCGCACATTTAGCTTTGAGGCTAAGTGCAAAAATAAATCTTAACTAATGAATAAGAAAAAGTATTAATAATTGGTATAAGATTTACTAACCTCCTTTTCCCTTCACAAATTTCTTAAGAACACTATAAAAACCACAGATATGAATTGATTATCCACACAGGTATGAACAAGTTTACTCAGGCTAAGCTCTGGGAAAATCTTCCATCCCACAATGTTAGAAACTTCGTACTGATTTTATCACGCCCTCTGATTATATCTCTGGGTGCCAATTTGTTCCGACATTAGATGTGTGGCGTCTAACTCCGCCTACAAACCAATTGCTAGGCCTTCATATGGTCGCTTAGGCCTTGGCTCTATCTTGTCCCCTGTCAGTGCGTGTCACTGGCTAAAAGGGGGTGGGCTCTCGTAACAAACTTTCAATGCCGTGCTGCACAACCGTTTTGCAAGACAAACAGGTGTTAGATGATTGGCTGGCTAATGCAGAAACTCATGACTGCTCTGTCACAAAGCTTTCTTTCTTTTGGTTGCTTCCTGTGTCATTCTCTGAGCGCAATCTTTTAATCTCTCTATTCATTATCCACTGTCTGCGTGTCACGAGTCCTTTGTTGTCCATTGACCACAATTGTCCCAGTGTGGTATGACTCGGGGTTTGTTTAAAAAGGGGATTAGCAATGAAAAGAGTTCTCTCTATTGCCATCCGGTCATTTCCCAAAGTCAGACAATACTCAATATGGCATGTCTCGTGAATTAGGTATCAAAGGAATTTGTTCTATAGCCATGTGGGTTTCCTAAGATTTTGATGGAGCCAGGTGTGTTCCGCAAGATAACTCAAGGTCGGAAGACTAAATCAAAAGTGTGTAAAGTTACACTTTAGATACAAGTCGTGATTAAGAAAGATTACTTTAACCACGATGAAAGAACAAAATGTGAGAGAAAATAAAATAAGAAAGATGTTGGATAAGATAGAAAGTGATAAAGATAAACCTACTATACGACATCAAGCTTCTTAAGATGATGTCAAGATGTGTGAGGCTTCCTAAGACGTTATAAAGGGATGCAAGGCTGCGAAGGGATGTGAAACCTGTGAAAGGTTAAGAAACACTGGACTAGATGGACCAGATAGATCAGCATGCAGCAATAGTGTATTATCTTCACTCACTACACCAACAGACCAGCACAAAAACATCACATATTTTCCACATTTCATTTGTTTAACAGTCAATTTTGTTCTCAGTTATAAAATCAGAACACCAAACAAAATATGTAAAATAAGCCAGTAAATACTGGGCTTTATTGGCAGCAGACTTCATAAAATAAACTGAAAGATTACACAAATATGCCAGTAATTATGTAAGAATCATACAAAAGCATATATCACACAGAGCTGCTTCCTAAAATCTGAAATTAATAATCATATATGGTTATGGTGTATTATTATCTAATATGTTGACAGTATTATATGTTGATAAACAATAACAATTGCAGATGTGATTGGATCCTTGGATTTAACCAGAACACCCAGGTAAATACAAAAGAAGATATCATTTGTCCACACTGAAATGTAATGACACAGAAGTATAATTTTGGACATGAAACATTGGAGACTGAATCTTGCAGAGATTCCACACTGTGTTACGGAATTTCAGTCCTTAAATCACAAAACACTGTGAGCCGAAGAAAAACATGAAACTCTGACTATTACGGATGTAAAAATGTATGTATATGCATCCCTTTTTTAGGATTTTGGTGTGTTCCTCTTTCAAGAAATACAGGTTGTTTGAGAATTATTAGCCAGAATATGAAGTTCTATAACCTTGCGTAGATACTAGAGTTACAGATACATTATTCTGCATTTGCAGCCTTAACCCAGGGAATTTTATTAGTCACATTCATTGGAACTGATTGCACCTGTGCTGCTGCAAAACATATGTCGGGGACTGGAGCATTGGTTGGACATTGTACATGTTAAAAAGGATGCCCATAAGGAGACATATTGAAAAACTGTCCTGAGCCTTTCATTTAAATATGAATTTCAATGAATGTGACCAATAACAATCGCTGGGTTAAAGCTGCAAATACAGTATCAATTACACTGGCTAACAAAAAAAAATTTTTTTTTTCTTTCTCTAACACTTCTATGTTTTTCTGGTCAATTTTAATGCGCTGTTTTTAAATCTGCAAACCGTTTTTCTCTATCAGGTCGGGATCTCTAGAAATACGCAATTGAAGTTTTTTAACAACGCATACAGTATTACAACATCATTTGTACAAGAAGTATAACAGTTATGTAGGCTTGAATTTATTTGCAGTCGACTTTCGTCGGTGAATGGCATGTGGTACATCGCGATGAAGCATCCAACAATAATCGGCAAGCATGGTCACACTCCACCGTCCTTGATAACGTGACTCCATTACGGCGATATCTTGATGGAATCGTTCTCCATGTTCATCGCTGACTTCGCCAAGGTTGTCAGGGAAAAAGTCAAGATGCGAATCGAGCAAATGGATTTTGAGGGACATGTTACAGCCCATAATTCTGTATGCATCTATGCACTGCTTAACAATATGCACATAGTCGACAGATTTGTGATTTCCCAGAAAGCTATCGACGATCGATTTGAATGCCATCCATGCGCGAAGTTCACTACCATGTAACAAGTTCTCGAATTGTTTGTCTGCAATAACTTTCCTAATCTGAGGTCCTACAAAGATACCTTCCTTTATCTTTGCATCGCTAATATGCGGAAACTTTTCTCGAAGATAAGTGAAAGCTTTGCTCGTTTTATCTAACGCTTTTACGAAATTCTTCATGAGCCCCAACTTTATATGTAACGGTCGTAAAATGATGCTGTCTTTGTTAACTAATGGCTCGAGTATTATATTTTTATGCCCGAGCTGCATACGATCCCTGATAGGCCACACCTTTCTTGCATAATGTTCCTGTCTGTTGCGGCTGTCCCATTCACATAGGAAGCAACAAAATTTAGTATACCCAGTCTGCATGCCCGTGAGAATTGCAATGACCTTTAGGTCTCCACAAATCCGCCATTGGTAGTCATTGTACTTTATTTTTGCCAAAAGTATAGCCACATTGTCATAAGTTTCTTTCATATGAACAGAGTAGGCGACTGGAATTGATGAAAATAAATTTTCGTTATGCAATAACACGGCTTTTAGACTAGTCTTAGAAGAGTCGATGAAAAGTCGCCATTCGTTGACTATGTGCTCATGACCGAGGTGCACCATTAGACCTTTTACATCTTTGCAATAGCAAATGTCATCATCCATCTCAAAGTATTGAACAAGTTCTCTGTCTATGAAGCCATATTTCACTCAGAATTATTTCAAAATACAGTAACTATTTGAAATATAACGTAACATATGTCATGCATCTTTTAGCAGTATAAAAAGTAGAATTATTTTGCATTTTATTAATTTAAAAAAAGTTATATAGTAAAAATGAAACGGAGCAAATAAGTTTCCCAAAAATATATTTATTCACAAATATCTTAAGAACCTGACGTGATAGAGATAAACGGATTTCAAATTTGAAATCAGCGCAAGAAACTGACCTAAGAACACTTATTCTTATATAAGAAAGAAAAATGTTGTTTGTCAGTGTTATCAGTAATACTCCTATCTGCTCAAGGTTACTGAACTTAATAATACCATGAATAATTCTCAGACATCCTGTATATGGTGTTTCAAAGTCATAACACTTCACTGTGAACATCATTTGTGTTTTTTATTTTACTTAAAGAATGGCCACAACCAAAGACTGGCAGAGAAAAATGTCAGATGAAATAAATCAGTATTAAACACTCATGGTAATTTAAAATGATAATGTCTTTGGAAGTAAATTTAAAATAGTTATTTTGTTAAATTGTGTGTCTTATCTGTTCATTTTTTCAGTATGACCTTATTGGAACAGGAATAACAATGAAATAAATGAAAAATTTGATCACAATTCAACATAAATGCATAGTTTCCCAAACTGCAATTAATGATTACACAGAAAATTATAACAGTTGGTCAAAATATTTGAAATATTAACTCTCATAAGGCCATCTTGTCTATAATTGTACGGGTATTTAATAAGTATGAAATAGCATCTTTCCATTTTCAGATATGAGAAAAAAATATGGAGCTGCATTAACAAAAGCAGACAACAATGACAGGGTACAATGGAAAGGAGGTTTAGTTTATTAAAATAAATATAGATATTCTGAAACACTGGAATGTGAAGTAATTGGTCTCTTTCTCATTCTGTGTACATTATTGACATAAAAGTGAAAAGTAAGATAAATAAAATAGTACTTTAATTAAAGAAGGAATGTGTAAAGCATATAAATGAAAGAAAGATTAAATGAGGAAGACTTGTGAGATGATAATTTAAATTAAATAAAACAACAAACATTTAATTAGTTCATTGAAAATTGGAAGAAAAAATAAACTGGAAAGAGTGAGAGCAGACTTGACTTAACTTATGGCAGATAGCACTTGGTCATAGGGGCATCACAGATGATGACTTATAGTTGCCACTATTACATGCAGACTGTTCTTCTAATTCTGCGACAGGCAGAAGTGTCCATTGCTGTATGTTGCCAGTCCATATATTTGTTCTGCCTGCCCTGTTTTCTTTTGCCTGGTATTATGCCTTGAAGGAAAGTCTAAGTAGCCCATGTGATTTTCATATGTGGCTGTACCATGCCAGCTTCTCTCTCTTCATTGGTTGAGGTCTTCATATGGTCCTAAAATATGGTAAACATGGAAATTACAAGACAGTGCAGAAGTCTAAGATTGATTGAAGAGTTTTTTTTTTTCCATATTGACTTTTGCTTTGGCCGCCATGTTTGAGCAGTTCTTTCAAGTATTCTGCTTTTTTGGATCCTTCATCCTTTATGATTGCCCCTAGGTATTTAAACACTGACACAGTTTACGAACGAGAATTACAATTTGAATAAAAACAAAATGATACCTTACTGGACTCTAAATGAGCACACATGCTTAAACAATCTCAGCAATGTGTAATGTGTATAGTAGTGATCATGTGTCACTTAATCTGCTTTTGTACAATTTCCTGTTTGTGTCATTTTCAGGGATGAAATTAAAACCAGTAATGAGTATTGAGAAAATGGAATGTAGTAATAGAAAATAAATACAGCAGAACATGCCCGTGATCTTCATATCCATCTACTAATACTGGGAGTTCTTTTTTCACATCAGTAATGTTCATTTCTGATTGCAACAAAGAGGGACCTGCAGTAAACTAAACTAAATAACAATTGTGTTACATGATATAAAAATATAGTGAGATATTTAGGGAAAAGATATGCATTTATATAACCTCTTTTTTATATACACAATACAAAATGGTGTAGTAAACATAATGTTGCACATAACAAACAGGCACAAGGGAGTCATGTTCCCAGAGGCTGCATGGATTATCACATAGCTAATGTAGAAGAGGACACAACAGAGGTCTACAGTAGGTGCACAAGCATGGGCTAGAAGATTTGTATCCCCACTGAAGCACTCCATAACCTCACCAGCATGATCAACCAGCAGGAAATCAACTAAACGACATTGCTACTCAGTATGGGATGAACCATACATGCAGACAACCCTTACATGACATACATTTGTCCAGTGTGTAAGTGCTCCTAAATGACCATCTAAAGGTTTTTCACTTGTTTGATTATCATCTGGTGGTGATTTACTTTGACATAACCTGGACCAGGTAACTTATCAGCTCTGATATAAACTGGACCAGGTAACTTACCTGTAACAGACATGCAATCACCTTTTGTTCTACTAATATATGTCTAGTTATTTGCACAGCTGGGAATGTAAAGAGTGGCATGCAAGGCTGATCAGGGAACCTGGCACTAGATTAGGTCACCCCTATGGAATCAGCTCTGGCAAACATTGAAAATGAAAAGAAAAAAAATTAAATAAAAGAAAACTTGCCAATAGGAGATTGGCATTGGTGTGGAAACAGTTTAAGCACAGCTTGTAATCTTGCATTACTAGAAGGCACAGTTAGATCCTCTAAGCTCTGTGGCTAAATGACCAAAAAAGAGGACAGTATATCCTCACTGGTGGACACATCATGTTACATAATCTATAACAAGGATCTAACAAGGCCAGAGTCCAGCAGGGACAGGAAGTGATTGACTCAGGCCAGGTAGGCATAAGAAGGGAGAAGCCTTTCAGTTTAAGCTACCTTGAGCAGAGATGGCATCGCGTGTGATTTGCATTGTTTTATATTACGACAGTTCTACAAAAATCTTATTTTAGAGCATTGAAAGCAGGTAGCAAATACATCCAGCTTTTATAGTGCCTTGTCTGGCTATGCAGTCACTGGGAACCCTTTTGGCCTGAGGAATTAATACAAACATTTAACATGATAAAAGCAAAGATGAACTTTCTAATAGTTCAAGGACATATGTAACAGACAATTATATTTCACAAGTTTTATAAATTACATTTGAAAAGTTCATTTTTGAAATACCAGTTCTGATAGAACATTCTAAGTATATAGATCAGTGGTTCTTAACCTTTCTATGACCTTGACACAAATTTCACAATTGGTAACCCATGAACCAAAACTGACAAGTAAAAATTAATTATAGAAATTCAGCCAAAAGCATGCCGCTTAAAACTTCGAGTAAGGGAAATGTAAGGGATGCAACCCATCACAAAGTTTTCCGCCAACAAATTTTTGGCAGTGACCCATAGGTTGAGAAACCTGGTTTATATGAATGATGCAACTTAAAGCAATGAATATACGGTACTTAATACGTTCAAGATACATATTCATGCGTTACAAAGGGCAGAAGAAATATTACAATGATACATGTATCACTACTTAAGTACCAGAATGAAAATATGTATGTAATTATTTTGAGCTGAATAAGATGCAAAAAATAAAATATTGGAAATCATCATTAAAGGGTGGGGTGAGGGAGGGGGAAATTGGCATCACACTAAATTCTAGGCACCATGGTAGCCTAACAATCCAGATTTGTTATGGCATGTGTATAAGTTTTTGGAATTCATAACATGACATGAAGTAAACACACTGAAAAAATAATATGCTTAAAGCATCTAAGTTTTTGCTTTGTTTGTTTGAAATACTGACAATATACACCATGTTTTTACCAAAAAAAAGTGTAAGACTGTGAAGAAAAGAACAAAGCGATTGAACTGGTTTTTGGTAATTTACATAAGGGTGTCCCCAAAAAGTCACGCTTCAATTTGTCATTTAAACAAATTATTTAAAGGACTCCCCACAATTTTTTTTTAATCATCTCTATATGTAATCACCTAGTAAGGTGGTAAGAGGGAAAAGAAGGCTGAACATAGTCCAACCACCAATATTCACAAAACAAAGAAGTTCATGAAACATTTATGTACAAAAACATTGTCACTTGTCTATCAAACAAGGAAGCAAAGGACTTATTATTACAACTTCGTCAATGTTCTTTGTTCAGTAATAAATTACAGCAAACATAACCGAATGGTAATGTGTATGTGATGCAGCTATAAACAATAAGAAATTCACATTGGAGACACCTGTCACAGAAAAAATACTGAGTAATCCCATTACTTTGCCAAAGGTAGTAAGGAATAGAGCATTTCAGTGTTACACAGAGCCAATCCTTTCATACAGAAGTGAATCATGGGCAGTCAGTAAACAAACTAGAAGAGCCCCGAAGGAAGCAAAGATGTTCTTTAACAGAATAATGAACAGGTAAGAAGACTAATGAGGATGCCCTAAAAGAAACCAGTGCACAAAAAGAAACTTAGGACACACATCAGAAAGAAGGAGTGCACAGTTTTGGGGCATGTTATGAGTAGATCAAAATTGGAATACATTATGGCAATGGGCAACATTGATGGAAAAAAGGATAATGATTGGCAAAGAGACAAGATACTGGATTGTTTGACATCACAACATGAAAAGAAACTGACAACAAAATTGATAAACTGCACAGCAACAGGAAGCTGTGGAGAGATACGATCCCTTAAACCCAGCTGGCATGGCACTAGGTAATGATGATGAACCAGTTTATGAAAAAAGTGCTTATACAGTGCTTCTGCTAACTACACTACAAGCACTCATTTTGTGACTATCAATAAGCAAAAGTGAAAAAAAAAAACATTATTTGTTTTCCTAAAAACACAAATTGTAAATCATAATCACAGTTGGAGCTGAGGATTTTTAATATGGGAATGTGGATCATCATTCTCATGTGCTGGTTTTTGGGGCTACCATCTGGACCAGTAAAAAGAATTTGTGGGACAAATTTTCATTTATTCTAACATATGCATAAAAAGTGACCTCATTCAGAGGTTTTGTTTCCAATTACAAGGGTTTCATAAGGACATCATGTTATCCATTCAGTACAGAACACACAGCATACACACAAACAAGAAATATGTCACTCAAAATAATAAGTGTCCTGATGTAACCATGCATATGGTAAATGGCTGAAAGTGGCATGCTACGAGGAAATGTAGTAAACACCAAATAAAAACACACAAAAATCATGTTATCCAGTATAACTAAGGGAAACTTGTAAATGGCTGAGAGGCATGCCTCAAGGAAATGACACAAACATTTTTTTTTAAATATAAAAATTCTGTCACAAAACCACATCACTAAAACACCAGCAGACATGAACTAAGAAGTTCCAAAACTTGAATTTTTATTTGTAGTCACGAGATGCCAAATTCAGGAATCTGAGATGGTACTGGAAATATCCATACCCAGCAGGCATCAGGCAGTATGAAACTTAAAATACCAATATCTCTAAATTATTTTACTGGTATAGTTTATCAGCTTTAACAATGTATTGGCAAAAAATGTTAATGCATCAGAAATGAATATGCTATGCAGAATACAGCAGAAAGAAATGCACATAAAAGTGAAAGATCTCAGAACAAATACAGTGACAGGAAACTAGTAACTGCAGAAGTCTATGAAAATGTTTTGCCAATAACACTAAACACCAAATTATGACTAACTGTATGTGCAGTCTTCACACATCTATTTATATTTGTTCAACAAAAAACAAAAAAATTGTATATACAATGTATATTATGTTCATTCATGATTACTTTCATTCTCACTCCCTATGGAACATGGAGTACCACTGTGGCTTGTCCCCCCTGCAGAATGTCTGCACCAATGCATTCATGTGCTGCTGCAGAGTGGTTCCTACAGCAATTAATTTTACATGATAAGGATGCCAGCTCCATACACACTGAGTGTCTTAGTGTACATAGTTTTTTTTTGGGTCTCCTCAGAAACTACAGAGAATACATAGTTTTTTTTTTGGTCTCCTCAGAAACTACAGAGAATACATAGTTTTTTTTTTGGTCTCCTCAGAAACTACAGAGAATACATAGTTTTTTTTTTGGTCTCCTCAGAAACTACAGAGAATACATAGTTTTTTTTATAAAGTTGATTCTTCTTCTTCTTTGATCCTTAGCCGCCGACCGTCAAAGCAGTCAGTGGCCATCACGCCTAGTGGCGTCTTGTAGGGCAACAACAAATTGATTCCACTTTGCTCGGTCGGTGGCCATCCTTCGTACAGTGCCCCAACTCTGGTTCATTCTTTGCATCTCAGCCTCCACAGTCCTCCGCCAGGTTGTTTTTGGTCGGCCTCTTTTTCGTTTTCCTTCAGGGGTCCAAAGCATAGCTGTTCTTGTGATGGCATCGGGGTCTATAAAGTTGATAATGAGAGATATTCTGTTCAACCTCTGAAGGATTATAATTAGGATATATACTGTTTTCAAGTCAAAATAATATGTACAATTGCTGATATGTGAAACTAGCATCATATACTCTGAATAATCATTCTAAATAGAGCAAATTAAAATTATCAAACTGAGTGTGTGTTTGTCAAAAAAAAAAAAAACTAAGTTGTAATTACATTGCAATGGAAAAAACATCAGTGAAAAAAACTTGGATGAAATGTAATATGTAAACAGATGTAGCACTTATATATGGAACCACAGGACACATCCCACCAAAGACAGGAATAATGTATTAATGTTTAATTAAATTAAACCAAATAAGCCAATAAGTAAAGAGCTTACAAGTAGGTTCTAAATGAGCTAATAACAAAAGCACATATGAATTATTTGAGCAGGACATGAAAGAGTTCACTAACTTTAGTGTATATGCCATTATTTAAGGCTTAAATAAAATTTACAGGCTTGGGAATATGAGCATTTAAGTTGAGATTGATTTACAAGCTGTGCAATACCAGCATTTAAATAGACAGTAAAAGTATTTACAGGCTTGGGAATATCAGCATTTAAGCAGAAAGTAGAAGGGCTCTTCAGGCTTGGGAATATCAAAAATCTAAGTTGAAAGTGGAAGGGTTTTAAAGGCTTGGGAATATCAGCATTTAAGTTGAAAGCAGAAGAACTTTTCAGGCTTGGGAATATCAGCATTTAAATTAAAAGCAGAAGAACTTTTCAGGCTTGGGAATATCAGTTAAATATGTCAGGCTTCAAGGTATCAGTATACATACTTCTTTGGATTAAGAGCTTCAATGCACATCCACATGCGATTGCTTAAGCAAACAGCAAGAACATTCAGTGGCTTGAGTATATATATATATATATATATATATATATATATATATATATATATATATATATATATATATATATATATATATATATATATATATATATATATATATATATATATATATATATATATATATATATATATATATATATATATATATATATATATATATATATATATATATATATATATATATATATATATATATATATATATATATATATATATATATATATATATATATATATATATACACACATACACATACACATACACACATATATATAATATATATATATATTAATTATATATATATATATCTATATATATATATATATATATATATATATATATATATATATATATATATATATATACATATACACATACACATACACATACACATATATATATATATATATATATATATATATACGAGGGCTGTCTGGAAAAGAATCGGCCATAATTAATATTAGAAAAACCGTTTGTGCGACATCGATGTAACTTGGCAGCCAAATAGAGTGGCCTGTTATGCACATACATGTGCAATGTTGATGTTGCTGCACCAGTCAGTGCGACCGTTGAAAGCCGTTTAGTGAACACGTGCACTGTGTGGTCGTCGCATTCAAAATGGCTGAACGAGTAGAGCAAAGAATCTGCATCAAATTTTGCGTCACGCTTCAACATTCCTCCACGGAAACTATTATGATGATTCAGAAGGCTTTTGGAGACGATGCAATGAGTGCTACACAAATAAAGGTGTGGCACAAACGCTTCAAAGATGGTCGAGAATCTGTTGAATGTGATGCCATTTCTGGAAGGCCTGCAACAAGCAGAACACCGGAAAATGTTGAACGTGTACGGGCTGCAATCAACAAAGATCGGCGACTGACAGTGCGAGAACTAGAAAAAGATCTGGGAATTCCAAAAACTATTGTATCCGAGATTCTGACCCAGGACCTGGGTATGAGACGTGTCGTGGCAAAATTCGTTCCGCGGATTCTGCTACCAGAGCAGAAGGAACTTCGTGCCACAGTTGCTAATGATTTGCTTCAAACCGCAACCAATAACCCAGATTTCATGAAGAGAGTCATAACCGGAGATGAATCGTGGATCTACTGCTATGATCCAGAAATGAAGGGCTCTACTTGTGAGGCTCTACTCGTTCAGCCATTTTAAATGCGACAGTGCACGTGTTCACTAAACGGCTTTTAACGGTCGCACTGACTGGTGCAGCAACGTCAACATTGCACACGTAAGTGCATAACAGGCCACTCTATTTGGCTGCCAAGTTACATCGATGTCGCGCAAACGGTTTTTCGAATATTAATTATGGTCGATTCTTTTCCGGACAGCCCTTGTGTATATATATATATATATACGAGAACATTATGTGCATGTCATTGCTTAAGCAGAGAGTTAATGGATTTACAGTCTTTAGATATCAGCATACATTTGTTACTGGCTTAAGAATACCAGTATACATTTGTCACTGAGCCCCGAATAATTCCAGAGGGTCTCTGAAGAAGCAAAGAAATAATTGGACTACTGCTTACTCAAACATGTTGAACGAACGAACGAACTTTATTTTCGAAGGGTTAAGAATTGGGCGCGCAGGCCCGTCTAACATTCTGCCCTTCCACTCTCATTTATCTTGCATACTATATCCTTTCATTCCCACATGTTACTTTAAGCATTAATTTAAAGGCATGCAACATTATAAAGTTAACATAACAGCATTCATTTACAGTATGCAATCATAATAAAAAAGTAAGATAATGAGGTTGTAAGAGGCGACTAACATGAGGTTGTGCATGAGGCTGGCAATCTAATCATGTACAAAGATGTTGTAAGAGGCAACTATTATCAGGTTGACAATCTAATCATGTACAAAGATGTTGTAAGAGGCAACTATTATCAGGTTGACAATCTAATCATGTACAAAGATGTTGTAAGAGGCAACTATTATCAGGCTGACAATCTAATCATGTACAAAGATGTTGTAAGAGGCAACTATTATCAGGTTGGCAATCTAATCATGTACAAAGATGTTGTAAGAGGCAACTATTATCAGCTTGACAATCTAATCATGTACAAAGATGTTGTAAGAGGCAACTATTATCAAGTTGACAATCTAATCATGTACAAAGATGTTGTAAGAGGCAACTATTATCAGGTTGACAATCTAATCATGTACAAAGATGTTGTAAGAGGCAACTATTATCAGGTTGTGCATGAGGCTGGCAATCTAATCATGTACAAAGATGTTGTAAGAGGCAACTATTATCAGGTTGACAATCTAATCATGTACAAAGATGTTGTAAGAGGCAACTATTATCAGATTGACAATCTAATCATGTACAAAGATGTTGTAAGAGGCAACTATTATCAGGTTGACAATCTAATCATGTACAAAGATGTTGTAAGAGGCAACTATTATCAGCTTGACAATCTAATCATGTACAAAGATGTTGTAAGAGGCAACTATTATCAGGTTGTGCATGAGGCTGGCAATTTAATCATGTAATACAAATTGCCACATAAATCACTGCTGCAAGACCATGTGACTGCTTAGTGCAGGCTTCTTTCAAAGGGACCAGCTACAATTGTGACTCCATGCTCTGTAAGGAGAGCACAGGAAAATGATTACATGTTACTGGCTTAAGAATATTAGTATACATTTATCACTGGCTTAAGAATATTAGTATACATTTATCACTGGCTTAAAAATATCATTAGATATACCGTCGCCTTAGTACTGCTTTATTCCATCTCCACTTCTGCTTGTTTTGAGAAAAAACACGTTTAAAGTTTTTGTGTTACTAGTTGAAAAGAAAGATATATCACATTAAAATGAAATTTTTCATGATGAACCAAATTAAACTATTTTATATCAAAATATGACCTCAGATCAATTTTGGCCAAAATTGGAGACAGAATAAAGCTTTACTGAGACAACGATATGCCACTGGCTTAAGAATGTCCCTATACTTATGTCACTAGCTTAAGAATATCAGTATACATTTATCACTGACTTAACAATATTAGTATACATATATCACTAGCTTAAGAAATCATTATACACAAGTTACTGGCTTAAAAATCTCAGCATTTGCATATTATCACTTAAGCAGACAGGGAAAGGGTTCACTGGCTTGGGAATATCAGTATAAATGTGCTATCAATTCAGCAGAGTGTGAAAAGATTAACTTCAATTGTCAAGAATAAATACGGAATCATTTAAGTAGGCTAAGACAGCAAAAGGATTTACTGGCTTAAGAATTCCTTTATACATACATCATTAATTGAGTATTCAACAACAAAAAAAAGAAGGCCAAGGTAGTCCCACATCACATACTGTGGTAGGGGAGTGAAGTTTTAAAGCCCTCACTTATACAAAGCCTCAGTTTTATAAAGTGGGGGTGACCAATTCCCTTCCTTGCTGCCTTTGCCTTCCTTAACTCTAAGCAGAGTCAGGTACCCATTTTTACAGCTGGGTAGACTGAAGCGCGATTTTGAACAAGGTCTCTTTGCCTCAAGAAGCTAGTACTCTTAACATACTTGGACTCTCACTTGAGAATAGAGAGTGGAAAGCTTCAATGGCATATGAATTTCAGCTTTTCCATGCTGCCACTTGAGTTTAATTAGTTAAAGGGTCAACATTGGCCTCAGTGTGTCTGTTTGTGATAACTGCGGCAAATATCCACACTGAAGCTGACTCAGTGTAAGAAATAATCATAATGTTTTCCCTAGCAACATATCACAGAGCTAATTTAAACAAAAGTTATGTAAATATCATTATATCAATGAGCCCTGTGTTGTTCCTAGGGGGTCTCTGAGGAGACATAGAAAAAATATGACTGCTTCTTCCTCAAACATGAGATTGTGCACGAGGAGGCTGGCAATCTCATCATGTAGAACAAACTGCTACAGAAACTACCTGGGTAAGCTTCCTGCAAGGGGTCTAGCTGCAGTAGTAGTTCCATGCCCAATAAGGAGCAAAATGGAAAGGGTGATGGTGATGGTTACATTAGTGTGCAATTTGACAGCCAAAATTGGTGATTGGTGATTCAATGATCTGCAAATTTACAAGAAGGCAATCACTGTTCATGTAATTTCATAGGAAAAAAAAAAAACCACAAGTGCCCTCAATCAAATTTCTCAAATTAAATGGAAAAAAATTATCATTTTTATAAAGAAGTTAATTGTCTTCTTAATATGCCGCTGATTGTTTTAGAAGGATTAAATACATTCAGTTGCTGTAGAAGAAATGGTATGTACATACATTCAACACAACAGCTTAACACTTTCAAGTAATATTCATGAAAGCTTGGTTAGGAATTACAAAATGTTCATAATATTGCCATATGATGGTATCATAGCTAGAACAATTATCAGGAACTTCTACTACACTGATGTTTCCTTCAGCATATTAATACATGGATAAGTACAGTAATAATAAACTAAAAAACAAAGCAAAAATTGAATGCAGTAACTTAATATTAGGACATATAAAATGCCTTGTATCAGGATTTAAGCAATATATAAAGCAAATATGCAACGTTGATCTAAACCAGTAACGATTATGACAATAAATGCAGCTAAGAATAGCCAGACTGCACTTGAAGAAACATCCCTACAAGATGCAGACTCGTACATATACCTTGGCAGTAATATAGACACAGTACGAGGAACAGATAGTGATATCAATATAAGAATACAAATTGCAAGAGGAATTCAGTGAACTGGGAAATACATTTGAAAGTCAAAAGAATCAAGCTTACAAATCGTCAAATCAAAAGTCAAGGTGTCCAAAAATGCCAATGTAAAACTCATTAAAAGTACCAGGCATGGAGCAACAGGTGAGGAAAAGACACTGGAAAGGGAAAGGACACTTACTGTGGCAAGTGACTGATAGCATTGCAAGGCAGCCCTTATTCTGGAATCCCCATGGTAAATTTTAATGGAAAGGAATAGACAAAAATCACCATTTTATTTATACCAAAAAGATAGTTTAAAAAAATGAAGTAACTGACTAAAATATTTAAGCTAATCTAAGTGCATTATCACAAGAAAAAGTTTTGATTTAAATATTATAACACAGTTCATTTTCTTAAAACCTGGAGGAAAATACAATTTCTTAAAAAGAGGAACGAAAAAAAATTGTACGAAACAAAACTTTGACGTGACATACCTAATTGAAAATATTTGTTAAAACCCTTATAATAATTAACTATCATAATGCAGCACAATAAAAAAAATACTCAACATTTTTTTCACAACATCTCTTTGCCAATAAATTCAGTATTATATTATGCTGAAGTAATGGTTTATTTGTAAACACCGACTCTCATAAGACATAGCTCTAGAACAACTCTCTGAACTTTATTTAGTGCAATTAAAACTAATAACAATTATACATGTACAGCTAAACGTTTCTGGAATGAAGGTAATAATGTTTCTTTTGGTTCGGGAGAAAAACTACATAAACAATACTCCTTACAAGAAATATATTTTTGTGCTCGATAGTTCTTGATAAATACACCTAATTAAAATGGCTTTAAAAAAAAATAAACATATGTATCAATGGTGCACAATGGGCTAATCACCTGTTTGCCAAACATTTTGATTACATGTTTTGCCCAGGAGCCTTGTGTTCTTTGGGTCACCTCTACACTTCGTTTTATGGGGTAGAAGAGGTTCCGATTATGAGATGAGATGAGATCAATGGCACTTGGAGAGATGTCTAAAATCTAAGAGCTTTAATTCATGAAAACAGTCCTGACAATAGGAAAATTCCACCATTACTTCCAGATTTAGCATGTTTAAATTGTTACAAAAATGTAAAATAACCTGGACAACAGAATCGTTGCAGACGTGTGTATTTAAATAATCTTGTAAAACCAGTAAAATTATGGAATGTAAACTATGCATTTTATCATGAGGGTGCATATGTATTAAAATTATTTATTTGATGTTTCACATAATATAAGAGATGAATTTTGGTAAATAATATAAGAACATGAACAGATGAACCATACTTCAGAAAAGAAAAAGGTCAGAATGGAGACAAACAGGATCCTTAGTTGGAAAATTCCAAAATGAAGATAATTATTAATGTTTTTTTTCAAATATCCAATAATAACAAAAATATCTTAATAACAATACATTTGTATGCTTTTATATCATGATAGAGATATCACTTAATAAAAAATGCACTTATTAACAGCAGCAAACAGTCACAGATTTGTAAATGCTCCATTAGAAACCCTTTTGCCTTCTCACGCTACTTTCTCATTCAATAAATTTTAAACTCAACTCAAATTTAAAATGAACAAAATATTAAAATTTGAAAGTAGAACAGCAAAATATTAAAACAGCAGTTAGAAGATAAAACAAAACAACATAAAATAGTATAGATGTATCTGAAGACTAAACATCGTAAACACACACACTGTAACCATCTCAGCTGTCTATATAAAATGTTAACCATTTCAGCTGTCATTATGTAAAATACTATCAAATTACGCAACATACTTGTAGTTTTTAAACATCCACAATCACCCCATATAGGCTTAAGAAAGATAAAATACACTGCTGCCTGTATAAATATTTTTATGTTGAATAAATTTTGGCTCAACAAGATTGTAAAAAAAAAAAAATTTTTTTACAGGTTACAGACCATACATAAATCAACGGCAGAAAAAAAACAATGTTTAACATTTATACCATCTTGGTGTAAAATGTCATCCTGCAATTCTGGTTATAAAAACAAATTCATCAACATACAACTCCATCAAAATTCAATAAGTGATCTTTCTGTTTCTTGAGCAGATGCTATGTCTGTACCTCCATTTGATGCCTGAGTCTCCGTTAACAGACCACCCTGCTCTGAGTGTGAAGAAACAGACTGAGGAGACAATTCCAGACCCAGAAGATCTTCTGCTGGCATGAAACCTTCTACTTCCACAGGTTCAGCCTTCCCCTGCGCTAAATTTTCAAAAGTCTCTGCTTGTTCAGAACCATTCTGAGTGACAGTCCCCTGTTCAATGCTGACATCTGCTAGATGATTTACTAGATCGGATGTTGTTTCAGATTTCTCACCATGTTTGTCAGGTTCCTATGGAAATGAACAGAATCACTTATTTATTCTTGCATTATTGGTATGTCCCAGTAGTTCCCACATGTTTCTGACGGGACAACGAAAAAGTAGCACCACTGCTCCTTCAGGCATGTCGTAAAACAAAACTGAAATGTTGTTGTGTACGGGGTTGGCAACCTCATCATATAAAACAAACTGCTACAGAAATCATCACTGTAAGAACACAAGAATGCTGCGGCACAGGCTTTCTACATTGGGGGGCCTCGTACAGTGATGACTCATGCTTCACAGGATGTGAAAAGAGAAATAATTATAATTGTGGAATTCTATCTTAGTCCCCTAAATGACATAATACTAGACTCTTGTCATTCTTAACATTTATTACACATAGAGATACAAACATGTCTAACATCTCATAACGGCCATTATTCCAAGTCCTGTAACTCTCCCTCTCATATCTAAATATATCTCTAAAATGTTGGATAGGACACTACATTCATGATCAGTGGACGCCCACGACGACCGTTGCCTCAATTGGCTGTGTGTGGTGTACCCGGAAACGGGGCCTCCCAGTACCGAGGCACAGTTAAGTCCCCGATGTCACTTATCGGTGCAGAGTTGAGAGAGATGGCTGAGCATCACAATCCCCCCTGTGTTGCAGCATGATGAGAACCCAGCATTGCACACTGAGCTTGGGGGGATCACTTGGGCACCAGACTTAATACTGGCTCTTGACTGGATGGCCGCATGCAGGAGATTTCTACAATGGAGGGTTGGCAGGTGGTGAGTATCTGGAAGTGGCTCTGTGCAGGACGTGAGGATTCCTTGGGAGAGCCCAGAACCAGAGCACAGCATTGTGCAAGCTCTGCATAGTTGGAGAGCCCCCTGGATGACGGGGAATGCACAGTGTGCTACCCCACCTATCCCCAACTGCTAACTTAGAACCAAAAGTGGGGTCCTCTGTATGTGTGCCAGGCCAGGATAAAATGCCTGGGAAAGAGACTGGAGCTCAGAACTCCCTAACTCAAAGTTGCAGGATGGCAGAAAAGCCATGGGAAAGACAGGGCTATTTTGAAGATAACGCAACCATATTTTCACCATACGAGCTTGGACGCCGCCTCGGTAAACAAGGTCCGCGCAGAGCAGTGACACCCCCAGGCTGCTTGCAAATAGTCTACTACTGGGAACATAAACAGATTAGGGATGAGCCCACTCTCCCGTTGAACAGGTGCTAAAGTCATAGATACTGGGCCAGAAGGCGCACCGGAAACCACAGTATCACGCAACTCGCTTTTTTTTTTCTATGGAGAGTACACCGTCAAATAAATCTCGTACTGGTGCTTGCCCTGTGGAGCTCCACCAGGCAGGTGCAGTGCCGGGCTCTGAGCCTCGACAGAGCCCACCCTCAGCTACTGGAGGACCCTCTAGACCGTCTTGTGGAGTCAGCAGACGGCGGAGGAGAACTACTGACCAAAACAAAACAGAAAAAGAGAAACCCAGAGTGCCACTTGTCATGATGCACTGGAATGCAGAGGGAGTGAACAGCAAGCAGGCTGGATACAGCAAAAAGACAGAGCTGGAAAACATCTTGTATGAGAAGCAAGTCAGTGTTTGCTGTATCCAAGAGACTCACTTGAAAGCAGATCAAACCTTTAAAATAAGGGGATATCAATGCTTCAGATCCGACAGAAAAGATAGACGAAAAGGAGGAGTACTTACTCTTGTAAGGAATAACATTCCTGCACACGAAAGGAAAACCTTCATGGATGGAGCAGAATATCAGCTGTTGCAGATAAAAGTAGACAAGATGGAAATAGAACTCCTGAACTATTACTGTCCGAACAACAAACCCCTGAGTCTCAGCTCTATACAGGTACCAGCCACCAACTTTATAGCAGTTGGAGACTTTAATAGCCACTCCCAGAGCTGGGGCTATAACCATCTGGATCACAGAGGTGAAGAGGTTGAAACTTGGCAAGATGATCACTCCCTAATCCTAGTCAATAATGCCACAGATACTCCTACCTTCTACTCCAGAGGATGGCACACAACTTCAACACCAGATCTTGCCTTCTCCACACCAGATATAGCTGGATCTATTAGTAGAGAAGTAGGAGACCAACTAGGGGGAAGCGACCATCGCCCAATCTTTCTTACTGTCCAGAGTGCAACTCTCAGTACAGGCCCAGCCATTACAAGATGGAACTACAAAAAAGCCAACTGGGGTTTATTCAGGCATCAGGTGAACACGCTGCTGTCTACCCTCAAGGTACAGAACAGAGACATTAATGAAGTGGTAAAAGACTTCAACAGATGCATACTACAAGCTGCAAAAGAAACCATTCCCAAAGGATGCCGGCGTAACTACATACCATACTGGTCCAGCACACTCCAAGAACGTCAGGAAGCCATGGACAGGGCTAGAAAGGACGCAGAGTCTCAGCCTTCACTTGAAACTCACAACAAATGGAAAAAGGCTGTAGCAGAGTTTCAGAGAACAAAGCTAGAAGAAAAACGGAAAAGCTGGAGAACTAAAACGGCATCGCTGAACCTTGAGAAAGACGGCAGGAAACTTTGGAGATTAGTCAAGTCTCTAAATGAAGAGCGTTCCTCACCTAGGCAGACTATCACATTGGATGAAGGTGGCAAACTTTTCAGAGGAAAACAAGCTGCAGACTTGTTTGCTAGAAGATCGAGGAAGTTGAGGGGAACTGCGGTAAGACGTGGAATACAATGGGTGGGTTTGAAAAAAAATCGAAAAAAGGTGATTCGTCTTACGAGGACAAAAGACAAAGAAAATAGTCTACGTTACGGCCACAAGGCCTTCGTCAGGAAAGGAAAGAAAGTGAAGTCTAGATAGGACACATATTTTATTTTATTAAGTTTTTTATGTGTCCTATCTAGACTTCACTTTCTTTCCTTTCCTGACGAAGGCCTTGTGGCCGTAACGTAGACTATTTTCTTTGTCTTTTGTCCTCGTAAGACGAATCACCTTTTTTCGATTTTTTTTCAAACCCACCCTTTGCTAGAAGATACAGTTCAGAAAGCAACTTACCCATTAACATAGATCATCAGAGAGAGATAAGAAAAGAAATACTAGCAACCATGGGACAGACAGATACTCCTGCCCCAATGAGGGAACCCATCACACTAGGAGAACTACAGAAGGCTATTTCCAAGCTTAAGTTTCAAAAGTCACCCGGCCCAGATAAAATCAGCAACGAAATGCTAGTAAATCTGAGCTCAGCAGCAAAGACAAAACTGCTTGAGATATTCAACCACAGCTGGTTGAAAGGAACGGTACCCCAAGTATGGAGAGAAGCCATCACAATACCCATACTAAAGAAAGGGAAATGTAAGACCGAGGCTGCAAGTTACCGGCCAATCAGTCTCACAAGCTGTGTTGGGAAGACTATGGAGCGAATAGTCAACCACAGATTGAAATGGTATTTAGAGTCTGAGCAGATCCTGGTGCCGGAACAAGCTGGATTTAGAGAATGCTACAGTATAGAAGACCAAGTTACTTACTTGTCTCAAGCAATAGAAGATGCCTTCCAGGAGAAGAAAAAGGTCCTAACGATCTGGGTCGACTTCAAGCAGGCCTTTGACAAGGTGTGGAAAGATGGCCTCATTGCAAAACTTAGGAGAAGTGGAATCCAAGGCAACATGATGAAATGGATCCAGTCATACTTGCATAACAGGAGAACTAGAGTCACTCTTGACGGTCTGCAGAGCAGAAAAGTGTTGCTCCATCAGGGGGTACCTCAAGGAGGAGTAATTTCCCCAACACTCTTCCTTGTTTACATCAATGACCTGGTGAAAGATCTCCCTGCAGGAGTTAAAGCTGCCTTATATGCAGATGACCTAGTACTCTGGTGCGCTGATGAAAATGTCACCACAGCAAATTATAGAATGCAGCGGGCAGCAGACATGCTAGTGTCATGGGCAGAGAAATGGCTTATCACAATAAACACAGACAAAACCTCCACAACACTGTTCTCCCTCGCCCCCAAGGACAAATCAGCTAACATACACCTAGGGACAACCGTGATCAAGGAAGAAAGCTACCCCACCTATCTTGGGGTGACATTTGACCAAAGGCTTACATGGAATAAGCATATTGAAAATGCAGAAGGAAAGGCCCGAAGACGACTAGGCATACTCAGAAAATTAGCAGGTACCAACTGGGGAGCAAATGAACGAAATCTAAAGAAGATTTATAATGGAGTAATAAGACCACACTTAGAGTTTAGCTCAGCAGCATGGTCATCAGCTGCTAACTCACATCTGCAGTCTTTGGACAAGGTGCAAAATCAAGCTCTCAGGCTCATTACAGGAGCCATGAAAACTACACCAATAACAGAGATGCAGAAGGTTGCTGGATTACAGACATTGTCCCATAGAAGAGACACAAAAACCATGATCCAGATGGAAAAGTACAACAGTATGCCAATGCACCCAATGAAGGCAAGACTAGATGATCTGGCATTGGGACGTCTAAAGCGTAGCAGCTTTGTGCATTGGGGGAAAAGACTTATAAGACAGCATCAAGAAGACCTATCCATGAAGACAACACCACTGAAGCCCACCCTATACCCTGTACCATGGGAGCAGGCCAGCAGTGCCCTCCAAATTAATACAACAGTCAGTGGTCTCACAAGTGGATGTGAGTATAATGATCTGCAAAAACGAACTGCTACATTGAGTATGATCCAAGAAAGCTATCCCGATCAATCATGGATACATGCCTATACAGATGGATCAGCAACTAATGCTGTTAGGAATGGAGGTGCCGGTATCTTTATCTCATATCCTGACAACCACTATGAGACTAGGCACATTCCCACTGGTAAATTCTGTTCCAACTATACAGCTGAGGTTCAAGCTCTAGAGCAAGCTGCAAATATGATTTATAACACCAACTCTGACTGCCACCAGGTAGTCATCCTCACAGATGCACTGTCTGTCCTGCAAGCTCTCAAGGGTGGTAAACTCCCGCATCTGAGAAATGAACTAAACAAGGTAGCTGCCAAAAAGAGAACCATACTTCAGTGGGTACCATCTCATTGTGGTGTACCCGGAAATGAAAAGGCAGATAAACTTGCAAAAAAGGGAGGAGAATGTGAACAAGAAGATAATGAAGTCACATACTTTGAGAAAAAGAGAGCTATCCAGACTATCAGAAGAGAACAGAACCAACCCAAAGACGACTATCACACTCTCGACCGGCAGGGACAGACAACTATTTTTTCGACTCAGGACAGGGCATAACAAACTGAATAAACACATGCACAAGCTACGATTGTCTGCTTCACCACTGTGCACATGTGGATTAAACGAACAAACTGCTGAGCATGTTCTACAGGACTGTCCTCTGTATGACCAGTTAAGAAAGATATACTGGCCCAATGACTCAACACTAAACTCAAAGCTATATGGAGTTAAAGAGGAACTTCAAACAACAGTCGAATTCATCATGAGAACTCGTCTGACGGTGTAATCATCAAAGATGCGATCGCAAGAAGAAGAAGAAGATGATCAGTGGTATCCAAAAAAAATGGAACAAAATATAACAGTGAAAATATGACGAAGTAAAAACATAACGGTGAAAATATGACGAAGTAAAAATATAACGGTGAAAATATGACGAGTAAAAATATAACGGTGAAAATATGACGAAGTAAAAATATAACGGTAAAAATATGACGAAGTAAAAATATAACGGTGAAAATATGACGAAGTAAAAATATAACGGTGAAAATATGACGAAGTAAAAATATAACGGTGAAAATATGACGAAGTAAAAATATAACGGTGAAAATATGACGAAGTAAAAATATAACGGTGAAAATATGACGAAGTAAAAATATAAGGGTGAAAATATGACGAAGTAAAAATATAAAGGTGAAAATATGACGAAGTAAAAATATAAGGGTGAAAATATGATGAAGTAAAAATATAAGGGTGAAAATATGACGAAGTAAAAATATAACGGTGAAAATATGACGAAGTAAAAATATAACGGTGAAAATATGACGAAGTAAAAATATAACGGTGAAAATGTGATGAAGTAAAAATATAACGGTGAAAATGTGATGAAGTAAAAATATAACGGTGAAAATGTGATGAAGTAAAAATATAACGGTGAAAATATCATGAAGTAAAAGTATAACGGTGAAAATATGATGAAGTAAAAGTATAACGGTGAAAATATGATGAAGTAAAAATATAACGGTGAAATATGATGAAGTAAAAATGTAACGGTGAAATATGATGAAGTAAAAATGTAACGGTGAAAATATGATGAAGTAAAAATGTAACGGTGAAAATATGATGAAGTAAAAATGTAACGGTGAAAATATGATGAAGTAAAAATATAACGGTGAAAATATGATGAAGTAAAAATATAACGGTGAAAATATGATGAAGCAAAAATGTAACGGTGAAAATATGATGAAGTAAAAATATAACGGTGAAAATATGATGAAGTAAAAATATAACGGTGAAAATATGATGAAGCAAAAATATAAAGGTGAAAATATGACGAAGCAAAAATATAACGGTGAAAATATGACGAAGTAAAAATATAACGGTGAAAATATGATGAAGTAAAAATATAACGGTGAAAATATGATGAAGTAAAAATATAACGGTGAAAATATGATGAAGCAAAAATATAAAGGTGAAAATATGATGAAGCAAAAATATAACGGTGAAAATATGATGAAGCAAAAATATAACGGTGAAAATATGATGAAGTAAAAATATAACGGTGAAAATATGATGAAGTAAAAATATAACGGTGAAAATATGATGAAGCAAAAATATAACGGTGAAAATATGATGAAGCAAAAATATAACGGTGAAAATATGATGAAGTAAAAATATAACAGTGAAAATATGATGAAGTAAAAATATAACGGTGAAAATATGATGAAGTAAAAATATAACAGTGAAAATATGATGAAGTAAAAATATAACGGTGAAAATATGACGAAGTAAAAATATAACGGTGAAAATATGATGAAGTAAAAATATAACGGTGAAAATATGATGAAGTAAAAATATAACGGTGAAAATATGATGAAGCAAAAATATAAAGGTGAAAATATGATGAAGCAAAAATATAACGGTGAAAATATGATGAAGTAAAAATATAACAGTGAAAATATGATGAAGTAAAAATATAACAGAAATATCATAATTATTTTCCTCCTTAGTAGCACAGAGCCACTGCTGCAGCTGGTCCTTGCAGGAAGCCTACACCTGGCAGTCACATGATCTTGCAGCGGTGGTGTCTGTGCCGATTTATTTGACATGGTTAGGTTGCCAGTCCCATGCATTAGTCATCAAGTAACAACACAGGCTTAAGGATGTAGCAATCCTATTCTTTCTTTGTCTTTTCAGAGACGACCCCCCCCCCCCCCCCCCCCCCCGGGGAACTACCCAGGGGGAATAACTGAAATATAAATATCTAATAATGGAGACTGAAATCAGTTATCAATTTTTGAGAAATAAATGATGAGAAACTGAAATAAATCAAAAGTAAATAAATAAAACTCCGCCAATGCCGGTCCCAAGCCCGGATGAAAAAGGAGGAGGGCGGCCTGCATGGAGGCCGTAAGGAGGCAGCCCCTCCACCATGCAAAGGCACAACAGGCCAATCACCTGTTTGCTTTAAATCACGATTACTAGCAACACAAGAGAGAAAACCGGACGGATTCTAAAGGCGACGAACTGGAACGGACTACGGACTACGACTTATGGAACTTGGAACACAAGAAGTATAAATGGGAAGGAAGAGGAGCTGGTGGAAGAGATGAGGAAAGCAAAACTAGAAATCCTGGCTATAACGGAAACAAAGAAAAAAGGACAAGGAGTCATGGATCTCGATGGCAACACGCTGCTCTACAGTGGTGTACCCATGTCTGAAAGAGCTAAAGGGGGCGTGGGTTGCATTGTGGCCCAAAATCAAAAAGATAGTATCAAGGGATGGAACTTTGTCTCGGAGCGCATTATGGTTGTTAAACTAAAAAGAAGGAGAAACCATAGTCAACCTGGTCATAGTGTATGGGCCAAATGAGGATGAGAGAGCAGAGGTCAAGGAGGAATTCTTCGAGCTGCTTCAAAGGACAGTGGATGACTGCCTAGATGAAGTTATCATGCTCGGAGATTTTAATGCCAGAGTTGGAAATGACCATGCTAGATGGGGTGGAGTTATCGGAAGATATGGAGAAGATACTCTCAATGACAATGGAAAGCGACTCCTTAGATTCTGCAGTGAGCAGAATCTGATCATTACAAACACAAAGTTCCCCCATAAGCGCATACATGCATACACTAGATGTGAACCAACAAAGAATGAGAAGTCAGTGATCGACTATGCCATTGTTCGGAGAAGCTCATTCAAATATGTCCGAGATGCTAGAGTCTGGAGGGGGCCGGAGATTGGAAGTGATCACTACCTGCTAACAATCAAAAGAACAACTGAAAGAGTTGCTCAGCCTAGGAACTGCCCAACATCACGCAAGAAACCAAGTAAACGAGCAGGAGAAATGAGCATTAGGACCTACAAGCTGAGAGAGCCAGAAATTAAGACCAGATATCAGGGGCTTATTGCTGCAGCGGTGAGCAACACAGAAGAACGACCTGATGACTTGGAAACCCTCTGGATTAAATTCAAGGTTATCATAAAGACAGCTGCTGCAGAAGCATGCGGTGAAGTCCGACTTGGGAACAAGAGAAAGAGGACACCTTGGTGGACAGAGGAAGTCAAAGAGAAAATAAGAGAGAAGAAAATGGCATGGAAACAATACTTAGGAGCTAAAAACACAACAGGACAAATGGAAAAATGTAGAGAATATGTGACACTCAGAACAGAAGCAAAGAATAAAGTGCTAGCAGCAAAACAGAAGTCCTGGGAAGAATTTGGAGAAAAGCTAGAAAAAGATGCACAAGAAAACCAGAAATTGTTCTATAAGACCCTAAAGAACATGAGGAAGGAAAAACAATGCCCTCTCAAATTTATAAAGGACAAGCAAGGCAAATTGCTTACTGCCCCGAAGGAAGTAATGGGAAGATGGAAAGAATATTTCTCAGAACTCCTGGATGGTGAGCATGGTGAAGCATCAGAAATGATAAACACTAGCACAGAAGAGAAAACCAATGATGGTGAAGATGACATAAAGATGGAAGAACTGAAGGCAGCACTGGAGAAAATCAAGATGGGCAAAGCAGCAGGGCATGATGGTATAACACCAGAAATGGTTAAGTTCATGGGAGCATCAGGCGACCTATTACTCTTAAGGGTTTTACAGGCAGCGTGGTACAACAAGACAATACCAAAGGATTGGGAGATTGCCATCATAACACCAATTTTCAAAAAGGGTGACAATCGACAGTGTGGAAACCATAGAGGCATATCCCTTCTCAGTGTCCCTGGTAAAATCTACTCTAGAATCCTTGAGTACAGACTCCGACACCTAGCTGAGCCACAATTGGATGAGGTCCAGTGCGGATTCCGAGCAAACCGAAGTACTCAAGACCTAATCTTCACACTCAGACAGCTGAGTGAAAAGGCCCTTGAGTATAAGAGTGAGATGCATCTTTGTTTCATAGATCTGGAAAAGGCTTTTGACAGGGTCCCCTGGAGGAAACTTTGGGACTGTTTGGCAAGGAAGAATATTCCAGCACCTCTGATTCATGCTATACAGAGCTTCTACAAGTCTTGCAGAAATTATGTGAGGACAGCAAACCATAAGTCGGAAGAGTTCAGGACCACCACTGGTGTAAGACAAGGTGATATCCTATCACCTTACCTCTTCATACTCCTTATGGACGATGTCATCAAGGCATGTAAGGAGAGAACAAGAAAGTATTCAGTGGGGTACTGGAAGATGAGACAGGTCTATATTTCGGAGCTGGCATTTGCTGATGATGTTGCCCTGATTGCTAAATCAGAGGCACATCTCCAATCCAACCTGCAAGTCTGGAAGGAAGAGCTGGAGAAGAGAGGGATGGTCATAAGCAGCTCTAAAACAAAATCCATGGTGATATCACGAGAAGAAAGAAAACATCAGATTAAGCTGGGAGAGCAGGTCCTGGAGCAGGTCGACCACTTTAAATACCTCGGAGCTATTATAGACCGAAAGGGAGGCATCAAAGAAGAGTTGGCCACTCGAAAAGCAGCAGCTGGGAGACTTTTTCAGGCCATAAATCGAGGATTCCTCAGCAAGAGAGAGGTTGGTAAGAAAATGAAGATGGCTGTATACCGCTCCACCTATGTCCCAGTCTTGACATACGGATGCGAGTCATGGGCAATGACTACAACCCATAAAAGCCAGATCCAAACCTCAGAAATGAGGTATCTGAGGAAGGTGGTTGAAGTAACAAGAAGAGACATGGTACGCAACCAGACGATACGTCAAGGCCTTAAATCCTACCCCCTGCAGACCCAAGTAGAACAGTCCCAATTAAGATGGTTTGGTCATGTCTGCAGAATGGGAGAAGATCGGATACCACGACAAGCATGGGAAACAAAGAGCCAAGGATCCAGACCCCGAGGACGACCCAGAGTCCGCTGGGAGGACAACATTAGACAATCTCTGAAGGATCGAGGACTAGAATAGAACCAGGCCAGGAGGAAGACAGCCGATAGAATAGTCTGGCGCTCTCTCTTCCAAACCTCTACACCTCACGGTAGAAGGGGAACGACTAAGTAAGTAAGTAAAGTAAATAAATAATAGAACTTTTAAGGAGAAATAAAATAATTTATGTATATGAAGTTATGAATAACAAATAAACTATTAAATAGACATCGGTAAACCCTGTGCATTATCTCTCATTCATTTACCCATCTACCCACCCACTAACCATGTTGCTAATATGTCTTACATTTTAGTAGGGAATTCTCTATATTACTGTTGTGTAGACATTCTGCACAGTAAGTTCTACTCTAAAACAGCCTGTTCCCAGATGTAGTCTAAGAAGTTTTTTATTTCTGGGAATTTTTTAACCCGTAGGTACGTGACATGTTCTTTCTGAAGCTGTCAACAGCTTACAAGCGTATCTTCCATATAGACATGCTCTTGTCTATTCATCTGTTACTATTTTTAAAGTTAACCTTTGATTTCTGTTCTGCCCATCCCTACATTTCCGCGGTTTTAACATGTTAACTTATTTATGCACATAAAACTCTAAGAGATTATATAATAGTTCATCAAGGAACACACAACTGAAATACTTACTTACTTAGTCGTTCCCCTTCTACCGTGAGGTGTAGAGGTTTGGAAGAGAGAGCGCCAGACCATTCTATCAGCTGTCTTCTTCCTGGCCTGGTTCCATTCTAGTCCTCGGTCCTTCAAAGATTGTCTAATGTTGTCCTCCCAGCGGACTCTGGGTCGTCCTGGAGGTCTGGATCCCTGGCTCTTTGTTTCCCATGCTTGTCGTGGTAGCCGATCTTCTCCCATTCTGCAGACATGGCCAAACCATCTTAGTTGGGACTGTTCTATTTGGGTCTGCAGCGGATGGTATTTTAGGCCTTGACGGATCGTCTGGTTGCGGACCATGTCTCTTCTTGTTACTTCAACCACTTTCCTCAGATACCTCATTTCTGAGGTTTGGATCTGGCTTTTGTGGGTTGTAGTCACTGCCCATGACTCGCATCCATATGTCAAGACTGGGACATAGGTGGAGCGGTATACAGCCATCTTCGTTTTCTTACCAACCTCTTTCTTGCTGAGGAATCCACGATTTATGGGCTGAAAAAGTCTCCCAGCCGCTGCTTTTCGAGTGGCCAACTCTTCTTTGATGCCTCCCTTTCGCTCTATAATAGCTCCGAGATATTTAAAGTGGTCGACCTGCTCCAGGACCTGTTCTCCCAACTTAATCTGATGTTTTCTTTCTTCTCGTGATATCACCATGGATTTTGTTTTAGAGCTGCTTATGACCATCCCTCTCTTCTCCAGCTCTTCCTTCCAGACTTGCAGGTTGGATTGGAGATGTGCCTCTGATTTAGCAATCAGGGCAACATCATCAGCAAATGCCAGCTCCGAAATATAGACCTGTCTCATCTTCCAGTACCCCACTGAATACTTTTTTTGTTCTCTCCTTACATGCCTTGATGACATCGTCCATAAGGAGTATGAAGAGGTAAGGTGATAGGATATCACCTTGTCTTACACCAGTGGTGGTCCTGAACTCTTCTGACTTATGGTTTGCTGTCCTCACATAATTTCTGCAAGACTTGTAGAAGCTCTGTATAGCATGAATCAGAGGTGCTGGAATATTCTTCCTTGCCAAACAGTCCCAAAGTTTGCTCCAGGGGACCCTGTCAAACGCCTTTTCCAGATCTATGAAACAAAGATGGATCTCACTCTTATACTCAAGGGCCTTTTCACTCAGCTGTCTGAGTGTGAAGATTAGGTCTTGAGTACTTCGGTTTGCTCGGAATCCGCACTGGACCTCATCCAATTGTGGCTCAGCTAGGCGTCGGAGTCTCTGCTCTAGGATTCTAGAGTAGATTTTACCAGGGACACTGAGAAGGGATATGCCTCTATGGTTTCCACATTGTCGATTGTCACCCTTTTTGAAAATTGGTGTTATGATGGCAATCTCCCAATCCTTTGGTATGGTCTTGTTGCACCATGCTGCCTGTAGGACCTTTAAGAGTAATAGGTCGCCTGATGCTCCCATGTACTTAACCATTTCTGGTGTTATACCATCATGCCCTGCTGCTTTGCCCATCTTGATTTTCTCTAGTGCTGCCCTCAGTTCTTCCATCTTTATGTCATCTTCACCATCATTGGTTTCCTCTTCTGTGTCAGTGGTTATCATTTCTGATGCTTCATCATGCTCACCATCCAGGAGTTCTGAGAAATATTCTTTCCATCTTTCCATTACTTCCTTCGGGGCAGTAAGCAATTTGCCTTGCTTGTCCTTTATAAATTTGAGAGGGCATTGTTTTTCTTTCCTCATGTTCTTTAGGGTCTTATAGAACAATTTCTGGTTTTCTTGTGCATCTTTTTCTAGCTTTTCTCCAAATTCTTCCCAGGACTTCTGTTTTGCTGCTAGCACTTTGTTCTTTGCTTCTGTTCTGAGTGTCACATATTCTCTATATTTGTCCATTTGTCCTGTTGTGTTTTTAGCTCCTAAGTATTGTTTCCATGCCATTTTCTTCTCTCTTATTTTCTCTTTGACTTCCTCTGTCCACCAAGGTGTCCTCTTTCTCTGGTCCCAAGTCGGACTTCACCGCATGCTTCTGCAGCAGCTGTCTTTATGATATCCTTGAATTTATTCCAGAGGGTTTCCAAGTCATCAGGTCGTTCTTCTGTGTTGCTCACTGCTGTAGCAATAAGCCCCTGATATCTGGTCTTAATTTCTGGCTCTCTCAGCTTGTAGGTCCTAATGCTCATTTCTCCTGCTCGTTTACTTGGTTTCTTGCGTGATGTTGGGCAGTTCCTAGGCTGAGCAACTCTTTCAGTTGTTCGTTTGATTGTTAGCAGGTAGTGATCACTTCCAATCTCTGGCCCCCTCCAGACTCTTGCATCTCGGACATATCTGAATGAGCTTCTCCGAACAATGGCATAGTCGATCACTGACTTCTCATTCTTGGTTGGTTCACATCTAGTGTATGCATGTATGCGCTTATGGGGGAACTTTGTGTTTGTAATGATCAGATTCTGCTCACTGCAGAATCTAAGGAGTCGCTTTCCATTGTCATTGAGAGTATCTTCTCCATATCTTCCGATAACTCCACCCTATCTAGCATGGTCATTTCCAACTCTGGCATTAAAATCTCCGAGCATAATAACTTCATCTAGGCAGTCATCCACTGTCCTTTGAAGCAGCTCGAAGAATTCCTCCTTGACCTCTGCTCTCTCATCCTCATTTGGCCCATACACTATGACCAGGTTGACTATGGTTTCTCCTTCTTTTAGTTTTACAACCATAATGCGCTCCGAGACAAAGTTCCATCCCTTGATACTATCTTTTTGATTTTGGGCCACAATGCAACCCACGCCCCCTTTAGCTCTTTCAGATATGGGTACACCACTGTAGAGCAACGTGTTGCCATCGAGATCCATGACTCCTTGTCCTTTTTTCTTTGTTTCCGTTATAGCCAGGATTTCTAGTTTTGCTTTCCTCATCTCTTCCACCAGCTCCTCTTCCTTCCCATTTATACTTCTTGTGTTCCAAGTTCCATAAGTCGTAGTCCGTAGTCCGTTCCAGTTCGTCGCCTTTAGAATCAGTCCGGTTTTCTCTCTTGTAGTTCGCGTAATCATGATTTAAAGCAAACAGATGATTGGCCTGTTGTGCCTTTGCATGGTGGAGGGGCTGCCTCCTTACGGCCTCCATGCAGGCCGCCCTCCTCCTTTTTCATCCGGGCTTGGGACCGGCATTGGCGGAGTTTTGAAATAATAGATCAAAATAAATAATTTAAAAAAATAGTATATACAAGCCGGTGGCACCACCATGGGAACTCAAGAAACCAGATACAGACTACACCTGGCAGGCATAATTAATAAAACCAAATAAAAAAAACAAAGCCAGGAAATATATTCAACAAATATCACAGGACAGTATTACAGTGTACACAGATGGATCTAAAGGAGATAATAACAAATTGGGGATAGGAATTTATTTTCCCATATGGCAAATTGTGAAAGGATATAGTTTAACAGATAATACATCTATTTTCATGGCAGAAATGGTTGCAATTCTGAAAGATCTGGAAATCTTCTCTAGCAACCCTCCTCATAAATTGACAGTATTATCAGAGTCACTTTCTGCTATTCAAACTATAAGAAACTTCAGAGAATGCAGTAGACCTGATATAGCAGAAGAGATATTACTGGCAAATACTTACCTATGCTCCAGAGGATGTTCTGTTCTAATAGCTTGGATATCTTCACATGTTGGCATAGAAGGAAATGAAAAGGTAGATAAAGAAGCTAAGAAAAAGTAGAACTAAGAAGCCAAATAAATGTGGAGATGAGTAAAACAGAGATCAAAAGTTTAATTAACAGAATAATACTTCAGGAATGGACACTGGAGTGGGATGGAAGTCTGAAGGGCAGACATGCATATAAATTGTTCAAGGCTCCAACAAGAACAGGTCAGGTATCTAGAGAACTAAAAATTCCTAGCAATAAGAGACTGCCACTAGGAATGGTCTATTTTAGAAGAACCTTACTGTGCAGTGTCTAGAAAAAAAATAATATAGAGCATTTCCTGTTAAAATGTAGGAGGGTATGGAGAACAGAGAAAACCAATATTAGATTATTTACAGGCATGCAAGTCATCCATAACTGTGGAACATGTGTTGAGAATAGACAGACCTAGAGAATTGCACAATATAGTAAAACAGTTTATAACAAGAACTAAAATTAATATATAAAAATCAATGATGGTGTGAGGAAAAGGGGTAGTCTGATGGGGTGCTTGTATGGCTGATGGCAGATAATTGGTGGATTTGATGTAATCTCGGACATCCACTGGGCTTTCTCACCACTTTTCACCTGGTTAACAACAAGGTAGTTATGAGAGACTTCATTTTAGTTTGTTTGTTTGTTTGTTTTATTTCGTTTGTTTTTTATTGTTTGTTTGTTTCTTGGAAAGGGGAGGTCACACACAAAAACATTCATTCAAATTTAGTTTTGATTTACTCTATTTGGACTGAGTAGAGGGGGGAATAAGGTACTATATTTGGGTATTGGAAACCTGACTTTATTTACTTGAATTAGTACACCGTATGTCCCAATTATAACCCATCAAGGGTTGAACGATATACTTTAAACAAAAAAAAAGATAAAAAAATGGTAAAGGTAGTCCCATAGGTGAAACTGCTGCAGAGAGGTCAAATGTTACAGACCATAAAAGGTGACCAGTATATTTTCCTCGCCACCTTTGCCTTTCCCAACTCAAGAGTCAGGTACCCATTTACAGTGGTAACTGTGCCATGAGAAGAAATAATAGCTACACACACATCATTTTCTTTTTTGCTTCTTATGGAGCATACAGTTGTGGTTTCTGTAGCAACCAGTTTTATATGATGATGCTGCCAATCTTACGCACAACCTCATATTAGTTGCCTTGTAGGACATGCTTGAGGGATCAGTAGTCCTATTTTTTCTTTGTCTCACCAAAGGCCCCCGGGAACTACAGGGGGCATGATTATGTATGCTGGACTATAATCTTTTGGCCTTATTTTCTCTAAAGGTACCTACTGTCTTGTGATCTCCTTGTGTCTTGTCATCAGTTAGGGCTGCTAGACCTGTGGTCTGTGTTGGACCAGGCAGGAGTCTCTGATCTAAGAAGTCCACTGAGCTAAATGCACTGCTGTTGTCATCAAGGGCAAGGAAGATGTCAGTGTTACTTTCTTCAAGGACCTCCCTAGTGGCTGGTACATGAGCATGAATCGGCTCCAGACTATTCACACCTTCAGAGTGCTCCTGCAAATCTATAAAAGCTTCCCTTGACTGTATGGGTGACATTTCAGAGGCTGTACCTAAATGAATATCATTGAGGAGAAAGGATGCATCAGAAGTGAGACTTGCATTTGATGGAATTTGCTCTGAAGAAAAGATATTTTGATTTTGATCTGGACTTAATTTCTCTGTTGAAATTTTCTCTTGCACAATGTTGACTGCAACTGAGCTAATTTTGCCTTCATGCTCCAAGTCTTTAACAACTTCTTGTATTTGTGAGTGTATGTCAGGGTCAGGTGAGGGAGTTGAAATATTCTTGTTCTTATTATATGACTCAGGATCATGTACAAAAGATGACATGACTGAAGCAAACATGTCACTGTCCAAGCTGGAAGGCATTTCCTTGCCAGCTAAGCTGTGAGCCAGATCAACTTTTATGTCATCAGGCGCAGTTGTCTCCAATTCTGCTGAAATGTCCTTTGCACTGTCTCTTTTACCAGGTGGTGCTGAAGTAACAAAATCAGAAAATGTGTTCATGTCATTTTCAGAACTGCTGTTCTCATCAGCAGTAGCAGCAAACTCAGAAAAAGAATTGTCTGTCTCATTTTCACCAGCTGTTGGTTCAACATCAACTGAAGCATCCTTTTCAATTTTCAGGCCATCATTAACGAACCCAGTCTTGACAGATAAATCTTTATCAGCATATGCAAAGTCTGTAAAGTCTGTAGCAGGAGCAGTGGGTGATGTTCTGACAAATTCACTAAATTCGTCATCCTCTGCTTGCGGAGGAACTTCAAACTTGGTTTCATCACTGCCATTTTCAACTGGCTTCTGTGGTTCTTGGAAGGTGTTTTCCCTGACACCCAAAGAGAAATCTTTCTCTACACTGCTGAAATCTTTTTTCTGTTTGCTTGGAACTACAACTGTCTCACTGTCAAGAGATGAATCTGAAGAGAAGAAATTAGATGTCAAACTCTGATCTTGGAAAACTGGCGTGCTGGTTGTTGTTTGGGCTCGTTCAGGTGATTCTGTGGGTATCAAATGGCTTGGTGATGCCTGTGACCATGTCAACTCATTCTCTACAACAATCTGGTCCTGAGAATTGTTTGAAATGTCAGCATGCTGTATGATGGTCAGGCTAGGATTTTCTACACTCTGACTGTGCTGTACCAAAATGGTGGGTACTGACTGGTTATACTCATCATGACTTCTGGAACTATATGTGCTATCAACACCCATATCAATTATAAGATCATCGCCTCTGACAACATCTGGTTCTTCATTGTCTCCATCTAGGAGTGAAGGTTTATCTGATGGAGAAGAAGACTCATTTGTGACAAAACTGCCAGCTAGGGCTATTCTACTTCCCAAGTCAGTGTCACTGCCTTGGTTTAGCTTTAACTGGTTCCACTTCTGGTCAAAGTCTGACATGGTATCCATGGTGTCTAACCTAATTCTGCTCAGCTGCTCAAGATGGTTATAGGCTTGTTCCACATCTAGTCTATCAGATGGATTCTGCCAGCACTGGGTCATGATTGACCACCTGCAGAGAGAAAGTAAAAATGTCAGCCACAGTATATATCATCTTCAGCTCTGTACTATTCCCATCCAAGTCTTTTTCTAAGATGTCCATAGACTGTCACCGCGGGTGGATTCTTGGTCTAACATGCACAGTTTTGTTCAGTATACTCTTCTTCGAGTGTTAGTGGAACAAGAAATGTCAAGAAAATGCTGCAGACGGATAGGATTGAGAACTAGAGGGAGAATTAAGGAACACATGGAGATGAGAACTGGAGACAGACATGAAGGGCATGAAAAAGACATGGAAAAACCTTGAGCACAGGACAGGACTTGGCATGTTTGTTGCAGGCCTATGCTCCTTGGGAAGCTGAAAGGTGATAAATACACTCTTCTTGTCTCTATGTTATCTTCATTTGTTAACCATGTCCCACTCACCTCAGTCTGTTTATCACATTATACTGATTCTTAAGGTTTTAGACTAAATAAAATCCCCCAAAAAAATTATATATATGGAGTCCATATGGAAAGAACAGGGAAATGATGATGAATACACATGATCATCATGATGTACATACGTGTGTATATGCACGTGTGTATTTTGGAATAAAGTGATGAATAAGATTAACATCAACAGACATTTGTTATTGACAAGCAGAATTGACAAGCAGGTGCTCAGTTTCCCTCAGCAAATGTTAAAGGATATGAATGCTAATTGTTCATGTAGCGCGCTGGTTGTTTGTGTGCCGGAGGCTTCTTCTCATATGTTCATTCCTGCTAGTTTTATATTTGATTCCAAATTACAGCAGTCTAAGCCTTGTTGATTCATTTAATGCAGTGTTGTTCTCTAACAGGTGATCATTAATGTACTCAGTACCTCTCCCTTATCCACAACCTATGTCCCCACTATGAGGGCTCTCGAAGCTAGTCTGTCAGGTTGTCAGGTCTCTCATTGCCGCGTACTCATGCATGACCAGGAAAGTAAATCCACAACAGATATTATGAAGTTAACATGAACAGACATTAATGAAGTTAACATCAACAGACATTGATAAAGTTAACATCAACAGACATTAATAAAGTTAACATAAAGTTAACATCAACAGACATTGATGAAGTTAACATGAACAGATATTAATAACGTTAACATCAACAAGCATTGATGAAGTTAACATCAACAGACATTTGTGAAAGGGTGGGGCGAGAATGATGATGATGATATTGTGATATTTGATCACTCTCTTTTCACACTTGCACCGACCCGAACAACAATAAAACTCTTGATTCTGAGGCAGGGGCAGTATTTATTTTTACAACCCATTCAGTGACTAAGAGCACACTGAAGCAAACATTAAACAAATAAACCAACGAACATAACACCAAACAAACACCCAGCTAGTGCTCAGTTGCTAATCGTGTCATGTCTTTGTTCTTCTGCTACCCACACAGGGTGCCTCGTTTCGTTTTCTCTTGTCTGGACTGATACTGGAAAAAGGCCGCTGCTGGCCATCGCATTAATTATATAGGCAATAGGCTAATCACTCAACTTACTGCGCGCTACGCGTATTAATTTGGCCGCATAAATAACACTCGCGATATTTGCTTTATTAGGCACGAAAACACAGATATGGCCCACAATTATCAAATATAACACATCACAACTAATTCTTAGGCTTTATTATGGCCTAAACTAATATATCGTCATGAAGACTTTTCACATCCCGGCTGGGGACTCTCTCGGTCATCATGTCCCCAGTTGTACGTTGTCGGGCTGTCAGCCGCTGTGGTCTAGAAGACTCGCTCACCTGTGCCGCGTCGCTGCCTGCCCGTGACATCTGCCTGTCAGTGCATGCAGCTGTCGACTTTGTAAGGAGATCGCTCTTGACGTGTTTTCCACTCATTTTGTGTGGACGGTGGCTTACGTTCTCCACAATCTGCTTTTGATGAGTCTCCTCTGCTAAACCTTGATTTGCACTCCCTCCTATCTGCTTAGGACGGGTTTCCTCCCCTAGACGATGGCCAATTTTCTCGGCGCCCTTAGTGTGACAGTTGACGTGGCCATCTCTTGGCTTGCGCCCTAAAGGCAACCTGGTTGTGGCAGTACATCTCAGGAAAGAGCTCCTTGAGGGACAGGCGGCTATCAAATGTTCAGTTGACTTGCATCTAAAACATCGTTTGGGAAGAGGGCCTTGAGGGCATTTGGCTGCCATGTGGCTTGAGAACTCACCACAATTATAGCACCTCAACCTGGTAGGCTTTCTCTGTGCCATGGGTCGCCTCCTACTTCCTTTGCTTTCTTGACCACCAATGCCGCACACAATGACTGCTTTCATGCCCTGGACCGATGGTTTGCTGTCAAATTCTACTCGTTCATTCCTCGCCAGACTCCGGAATCCCTTTCTGAAGATCTTGGTCTGATGTACGAATACATCAATACCTCCATCATCTGGCGTGATGAACCCCCATCCCCTGTGGACACTGTACCACTTGCAAACCCCTTTTCGCCTTGTCGGTGCAACTGCGTTTGTTGGTACTGTCAGCTCACTGCTTTCGTTAACAACAGCCTGACTCTCACATACAAGAACACGCACCCCCTCATCGTGCTTTGGCTGTTTCCGCGGTTGACCTGGTTCTTTCTCTGCACCTTCTCTTGTGCTGGCAAACTGGTCTGTGATAGCTGTGCTAGCTGGGATTTTAAGAGCGATATTTCTGCTTTGAGTGCCTCCTCTTCATTCTGGGCTTCTGCACTTGCTATCTGCACTAGTGTCTCTGGTTTTTTTGACTTCACAAGAAACAGAACATTCCTTAGGCCCCTGATTCACGGCTTGGAAATTCCTGGTCATCTCACTGAGTGGTGGTTGCTCGCTGTAGGCTTCTTCTACTATCTTGAGTAACTGCTCAGGGCTGGCCTTGGCTCCGCCACGTATCCGTAATTCCCTAGAGACCCATGGTGTAACGTTGTTCCAGATCACGTCTACCTTGACTTCTGCGCAAACGGGCGCCATCTTCCATACGGCCTCTACATCTTCCACAAACTCTTGCCAAGTGGGATTTGCCTTTCCATCAAATAGCCTTACCTCTGGCACCTCCACGTGCACTACCTTCATATGCGCATTAGCCATCTTGCTGTAGAATGCACTGCTGGGTGTTTACAATACAATATTTGCTCGTTTGCTGTTTGCTCGGTGTCACTGTCTGCCTATCCTGTCGACGACGCCAATTGTGAAAGGGTGGGGCGAGAATGATGACGATGATATTGTGATATTTGATTACTCTTTTTTCACACTCGCACCGACCCGAACAACAATAAAACTCTTGATTCTGAGGCAGGGGCTGTATTTATTTTTACAACCCATTCAGTGACTAAGAGCACACTGAAGCAAACATTAAACAAATAAACCAACGAACATAACACCAAACAAACACCCAGCTAGTGCTCAGTTGCTAATCGTGTCATGTCTTTGTTCTTCTGCTACCCACACAGGGTGCCTCGTTTTGTTTTCTCTTGTCTGGACTGATACTGGAAAAAGGCCGCTGCTGGCCATCGCATTCATTATAGGCAATAGGCTAATTACTCAACTTACTGCGCGCTACGCGTATTAATTTGGCCGCATAAATAACACTCGCGATATTTGCTTTATTAGGCACGAAAACACAGATATGGCCCACAATTATCAAATATAACACATCACAACTAATTCTTAGGCTTTATTATGGCCTAAACTAATATATCGTCATGAAGACTTTTCACATCCCATACTGCTGCGCGCACATCGAAAATATATGGGCGATAAATATGCCTTGAACCTGAAGGGGGAAGCCAGGGTGTCTTTACGTGAAGGAGGAAGCCGGGTGTCTTTCCGTGAAGGGGGAAGCCGGGTGTCTTTCCGGCCCCATCACACATTGATGAAGTTAACATCAACTGACATTGATGAAGTTAACATCAACAGACATTAATAAAGTTAACATCAACAGACATTAATAAAGTTAACATCAACAGACATTGATGAAGTTAACATGAACATACATTAATGAAGTTAACATGAACAGACATTAATGAAGTTAATATGAACAGACATTAATGAAGTTAACATCAACAGACATTGATGAAGTTAACATCAATTGACATTGATGAAGTTAACATCAACAGACATTAATAAAATTAACATCAACAGACATTGATAAGTTAACATCAACAGACATTGATAAGTTAACATCAACAGACATTAATAAAGTTAACATCAACAGACATTGATGAAGTTAACATGAACAGACATTAATGAAGTTAACATCACAAAACAATCTTGCCCTGAAACTCACTAGACATAAAAAGAAATTTAAAATTGTATCGACACACAAGGAGATCAGAGAAGAAGTGACACTAAGAAGACATGGAAAACATGAGTGTAAATTGTTCACAACAGAATGTTCTAGAGAGAATTGGCTCAACGTTTTTCTACAGAAAGATAACAGCCAGACCAACAAATAGACAGACAGACAGACACACAGCCAAATAGACACACATATACACATAAGCAGTCATTTATGACTTAAATGACTTACAAATATAACTCCCACAAGAGATAACAACATAAATCAATAAACAATGCTAATTTATCAGAAAATACACAGTATTTTGAAAAATGTGTTGTTCTGACCTCAGCACAAACTTACAATTTGTCTTTGAAAGGTAGCTTTATGTCAGCATCTGATGGCAGCAGCAGTCTGTCCAGTATTACCCCCTGCAGCACTGCGTCATCTGTCAGCATGTCGTAGGGTCGCTCACCCAGAGAACAGATCTCCCACAGGAGAATGCCAAATGACCTGTAGAACAAGAATTAGTTGTGGACCTTTCCTACTACAGTGATTAAAATACTACAGCTTACAGATGATCTCTGCTCATAGAAAGATCACATTCCTATTAGCTACAACAAAGAGCACATTCCTATTAGCTACAACAAAGATCACATTCCTATTAGCTACAACAAAGAGCACATTCCTATTAGCTACAACAAAGAGCACATTCCTATTAGCTACAACAAAGATCACATTCCTATTAGCTACAACAAAGATCACATTCCTATTAGCTACAACAAAGAGCACATTCCTATTAGCTACAACAAAGAGCACATTCCTATTAGCTACAACAAAGAGCACATTCCTATTAGCTACAACAAAGATCACATTCCTATTAGCTACAACAAACAGCACATTCCTATTAGCTACAACAAAGATCACATTCCTATTAGCTACAACAAAGATCACATTCCTATTAGCTACAACAAAGATCACATTCCTATTAGCTACAATAAAGATCACATTCCTATTAGCTACAACAAAGAGCACATTCCTATTAGCTACAACAAAGAGCACATTCCTATTAGCTACAACAAAGAGCACATTCCTATTAGCTACAACAAAGATCACATTCCTATTAGCTACAACAAACAGCACATTCCTATTAGCTACAACAAAGATCACATTCCTATTAGCTACAACAAAGATCACATTCCTATTAGCTACAACAAAGATCACATTCCTATTAGCTACAATAAAGATCACATTCCTATTAGCTACAACAAAGATCACATTCCTATTAGCTACAAGAAAAAACTTCTCATGTAGTTTCCACGGGACTCGTGAGGAGATGAAAGAACAGGACAACGGCTCCCTTGGTGCATTAATGTGAGGTTCTGCACAGGGCTAGCAACATCATCCTATTTTGCCCCCCCATGTTTTCCTGGCTAATCGTTACTTCCCCCCCCCCCCCCCCTTTTCATTACTTTTTTCTTTCTTTTTTTTTCCCCTTTCATCTTTCCCTGATTACTCCTTTTCCTTTTCTTTTTTCTTTGTTGTTCCAGAGTTTTATTTCAAGTTCATATGATGGCATCTATTTTATGTAGCTTCAATAATGCTTCTCTCCTTGATTGTACCAGCAGTGCAACACTGTTGTCATGTTTACAATAATATGACAGCAGACATGATGCCACTTTTGCATTCAGCAACTGAACACATTATTTGGACTTGAAAACACTATATACAAGTATATATCCCAATTATAAACCTTCAGAATTTGAACAAAATATTTTTCATCATCAATTAATAAACAAAAATTGTTGTCAATGTCTTATCTTAATGCAACAAAATTATCCAAAATAAAATAAGTGAAACATTTGATGCTGCAATATTGAAAAATGTGGATAAGCAACTCATTACAAATAAAATTTGAATATCTTTAATTTAAATTTTGAAACTATGAGTTATCAACCTTTCACAGTTGATTGAAAGCATTCAACCTACCATAATATGAGAATACAACTTATATATATGACAGTGAATTATAAATTTCTCACAATATAAACTTTTCATACAATGACTGAGTGATGACTAAGTGATCCGCCACTTGTAGTTAGTCTGGTTGATCAACTTATGACAGTATGACTGCGGGTAATCAACTTATCAAATTTTGATTATTAAAAATCAAATTATTGCAGCACGGTTGTATTTAAGAAAAAACAACTCTTACAACAATGCCTAAGAACCATAATTTATAACGAATTGCTACAGGTACTGAGGAGTCGCGGTAGCATAGTGGTTAGTGCACTGGCGTCCTTGCTCAGTGGTCTATGGTTCAATCCCCAGATGAGGTGGGATTTTTTTAGGCCACAAATGGCTCCTGGGTCGACCCAGCCCCAATTGGGTACCAGAGCAACTTCTGGGAAGGTTAAGGTGGCCGGCGTGATGCTGATCACATCACCCCTAGTGTGCCGATGGTCAAGAAAATATGGGCCTAACACCATATTCCCAATATGCCTCAATGGGCGTGTAAAGGGATCCTTTACCTTTACCTTACCTACAGGTACTGACAAAACATGGGTAAACTCAATAATGATGCTATCATATGAAACAAAACTGTGTTGTATAATTTGTTTCCCTACCTTGCACATATCATTTGTTCTAACATTAAGGTTCCCACTGACAATATTAACAGCGTTCGATTGCTAAGTGGTTAGGGTGCTTTCCTCTCATGGCACAGTTACTGGGTTCCAGGATTTAAACCTGGTAGCCTCAATCACAAGTATACCCAGCTGTAAATAGGTACCTGCTCATGAGTTAGGAAAGGCAAAGGTAACAAGGAAGAGAAGTGGTCACCCCACCTCATAAAATGCTGGACCTAATATGGTGAAGTCTCTAACACTTCACTCCCCTACAGCAATTTCTGTTATCGGAATATTTTTATCCTTTTTGACTAAAAAATTAGTTTTTATGTCTCCTGATACTTAAACAAACAAAAGATTGCTAAATTAGATAGAACTTATAAACAAATACTTGCTACATAATTGCAAGCTTTTTCGGCAGTTACACACCACATATCTGAAGTCTTGCCATGTGACCGTATAGTCCACCCACCATCTGCTTTGTTAAGTGTTTCTGGCGCCATCCATCTTATGGGAAGCAACTCTGAACCAGTGTTGTAATATTCATTCTGGTAACAAACAAGGCTATAAATAGTAATTCTAAGGAAACAATAAACTTTTTTTTTTTTAAATACTGTCTTCAAAAACATAAACACCAACCTGAAGAGAACTAGCTGTAAAATAAAATAAATACACAGACCCACAAGCATCATGAGTTCCTAGAGGTGTCTTAGAAGACAAAGAAAGAACACGAATACTGCTCACTGACATACCATAAAAGGCAATAATATCGGGTTGTGCATGTAAAACTAATTGCTACTGATATCATGCAGCAATAGCACATGAATACTTTGGTGCTGGCTTCCTGTAAGGGAGCCAGTCACCGTGTTAACTCCATGGGGACCAAAAAGGAAATCTAACATAGACCTACCCCTTGTAGAAAGAAAGTAAACAGTTCTAAATGTTTTATTTTAATATATACTAAAAAAACGGGCATTAAAAAAACCCCCACTAAAAACAGAAAGAATGTAATTATTATAAATTGTGTCTGTACTACTGTTAGCCGTTTTATTTTAATATACAGGCATACCTCGCTTTGTTGCGCTTCACAGATATTGCGCTTTTTTTTTTTTTAACAAATTATTCATGTTTATTTATTAGAACGTGCTGTCTTCTGACAGATTTTGGCTCTCCATAGGCAAAAAGATAACGATTCTCTGAAGGCTCAGATGATGAAGATTAGTATTTTTTTTTAGTAATAAATTAAATTTATTTTATAGTACATTGTTTTTTTAGACCTAGTGCTATTGTGCACTTTATAGATATAATGTAAACATGATTTTAGGCTTTTATATGCACTGGGATGCCAAAAAAATGGGTGTGACTCGCTTTATTGCGATATTCACTTTATTGCATTGGTCTGGAACCGAACCCGCAATATCTACGAGGTATGCCTGTATACTAAAAAGCGGGCATTAAAAAAATACACTAAAAACAGAAAGAATGTAATTATTATAAATTCTGTCTGCACGAATGTTATCGGTTTTATTTTCATTTTCTTTTGCACTCCTTACGGAGCATGGAGCCACCACTACAATATATTCTTGGAGCAGAAGTTTTTTTGTCAATTTATTTTACATGATAAAGTTGCCAGCCCCGTGCACACCCTCATATTAGTTGCTTTGTACGACATGTCCAAGGATGCAGTACTATTTTTTCTTGTCTCGACACAGACTTCCAGAACTACATGCAGATGCTCTGTAACTACATGCAGACATTCTGTAACTACATGCAGACATTCTGTAACTACATGCAGATGCTCTGTAACTACATGCAGACATTCTGTAACTACATGCAGATGCTCTGTAACTACATGCAGACATTCTGTAACTACATGCAGACATTCTGTAACTACATGCAGACGCTCTGTAACTACATGCAGACATTCTGTAACTACATGCAGACATTTTGTAACTACATGCAGACGCTCTGTAACTACATGCAGACGCTCTGTAACTACACAGGGCTGTTTTATATTGGAGAAATGTAAAATGTGATGAAATGCATCTCTATAATAATATCTACTGCCATTTTAATATAAAACAATCTAACCACAAAAGTATTGCACTGCTAAACACGCTGTTTATTTAAAAATATTTTCTTAATGTTTCTACATATTAAAAAAAATATATATCTAAAAAGTTGTTTTTGGATAGGTTCTTTAAAAATAATTTCTCTTGGATGCTCTAAAATTAATATTTTCTTTAACACAAGTTGGCACTGGGAAAACTATGTCCTTCCAATGCTGACAACAAGAGATTGTTTGCACATTTGACGCTGGCATTTAAAAAATTGTAATTGTTTGCCAAGTAGCTGCTGGCAGTGATGAAGTCAGTAAACCCAGGAATTCTGATAATCAGAGAATTATGTGACCAGCGGATGCTGAAACTGAGAGCACCAGTTGTGCTCTGAATGCTGACTTTCAGGAAATTAATGTGTCCAGACAAGTTGACAGAGAAAATTATTTATGTCCAGAGATGATAACAAGGAGGAAACTAAGGTGCTCAGAACTGTTGAAAATGAGAACTTTAATGTGCTCAGAGATGATCACAGTAAGAACCTTGATGCATCATGTGTTGTTGACAGTGAGGAACTTAATATGTCTAGACATGCTGACACTGATAAAAACATTCTAAGACCATTTTTGTTGTAATGCATGGAGGCAAGGCATATTTGGAGTCATCTTTATATGACCACCAGCAATGCACGATGCTACATTATACGAGGGTTGCTCAGAAAGTAATGCCCCACATTTTTTCTTCTCTGGAACTATTTATTCACAATGTATGAAATTCACGCACAGTATAACTGGATGTATCCTTTACACGTGCTATTTTTCCCCATCATCTCTGTCCACTTCTATGGCCTTACGCCAGCACAAAACAAGGGCATGCATGCCTTCCCTGTACCAGCTCGTTTCCTGTTCACGTAGCCATGTCCTCACTGCACAAATCATGCTCTCGTCATCTTCAAACCTTGTCCCGTGCAGTGCATCCTTCAGTGGCCCAAAAAGATGAAAATCGGAGGGCGCCAGATCTGGACTATAGGGGGGATGGGGGGAGCACAGTCTACCCAAATTTGGCGATTGCCTCCTGAGTTTTCAGACAAAATGTCTGGGCTGGTGGCTGTGGCAGGACGCCCAGACCACGGCCGATCATGCAGCTCCGTCTCTCCACTTCCTGAAACCTTAACTCTCGGAACCCAGTGTCCAACGGTGCTCCTCTCGACTGCACAACGTCTATACATACCACACAAACATTTGTGAATGTTCCCCACACTTTCTTTCTCCGCCACCAAGAATTCAATTACAGCTCGTTGTTTGTAACGCGTGTCGTACACAGACGCCATTTTCACAGACTACTAAAGCAGCGCTATCTGTCGGACGACCGCGCAATTAAGCACATGTACGCGGGAAACATCATTGTTGCTACGTGCAAATTTTCGCTTTGCTATCTTTATTCTGGGATGAGAACAAAAAATGTGGGGCATTACTTTCTGAGCAACCCTCGTACATACGCGGAAGTGAACTTCTGTCTGTGAGGATAATTACATCCTCATTGACTCTTGAAATCATCCATACACTTCCAAGGGTTCCCCCTGTGGTGAAACTTGTTGAGAACCCAGCATTGCACACTAAGCTTGGAGAAGTCACTTGAGACATAATTCTTTAGCTTTGACTTGGTTGACTGCATGCAGATGTATCTCACTATGGGCCCAGTGATAGGCATCGGAAGCTGAGAAGTGGCTCTGTGCAAGACGTGACAATTCCTTGGGAGAGCCCAGAACCAGAGTACAGTATTTTAGCTCTGCATAGTTGGAGAGCCCCCTTGGATGGTGGGGAATGCGCGGTATACCACACACTTCTTACTCCTAGCTTGGGACCAGATGTGACGATCCTTTAAATGCACGCCAAGCTGGAGCTCATGACTTCTACTCAGCAAGTTTCAGAATGGCAGAAAAGTCACAGGAAAATCCTAGATATACAGCGTAGATAATACCAAGGAGTCTTCAACTTGGTATTGGCTGCAAAAGAGCGAGAAGCTCAGCAGCCCTATTTAAACAACAAGACCATTTTTGTAAAAAATCAAAAGAATGACTAGGTCAGTTCTTAAAATAGGACTGTCTCTGGTATATACAAAAAATCTGGATGAAACAGCTCTCTATGTAAGTTCATCAAGCTTCTCCAAATCATATTCCTGTTTGATGGGACTGCTAGCAACTTTGGCAAGAAGCTAATGTTGTAAAAGTTTACCTTATAGAGATGATCTGAGACACCGTAGTCTCCAATCTTCAGGGTATAATCTGACATTACCAGACAGTTTCGTGCTGCAAGATCACTGGATTAAAAAAAAAACAGCACAATCAACAAAAGCTACATAAAAAATGTCCTGTGCATAAAGTAATTTTTTTGTGTTCCTTCTTTGTTTCATCTTCAACACACGGAGGGTAACTGTCTTGGTCACTCTAGCGAGAAGCCTGTATCAAATTACTTCCTTCACTCATGACAGGAGATATCATGCCACTTTTGCATATATGCAACTGAACACATTATTTGGACTTGAAAACACTATATATATCCCAATTATAACCATTCAGAGGTTGAACAAGATATCTTTCATCATCAATTATTAAATAATAAAAAAATTGTTGTCAATGTCTTATCTTAATGCAACAAAATTATCACACAAAAAAGTGAAACATTTGATGCTGCAATATTGAAAAATGTGTAAAAGCAACTCGTTGCAATTAAAATTTGAATATCTTTAATTTATAATTTGAAACTATGAGTTATCAACTTATCACAGTTGACTGAAAGGATTCAACCTACCATAATATGAGAAATCAACCTATATTTATGATAGTGAATTATAAATTCACCTCTACACCTCATGGTAGAAGGGGAACGACTAAGTAAGTAAGAATTATAAATTTCTCACACTATAAACTTTTCACACAATGACTGAGTGATGGTTAATTGATCTGCTACTTCCTGTTAGTCTGGCTGATCAACTTACGACAGTATGACTGCGGGTAATCAACTATTCAAATTTTGATTATTAGAAATCAAATTATTGCAGCAAGTAAAAGATCATCCCTGAAAGATTAAAAGAAAACACAGACAGCAACTGAGAGATGAACAAGGTTTCCCACAAAACAGATCCTGTACAAACTGGACAGCCTCACTGTGAATAATAGTTGAACAAAGTTTGGCACTGAACTGGCAACTTTACATCAGATTTGTAGACTATGAAAAAGGTACCTGACTGTAGACAGAGAATCACTTTTGAAACTGATGAGGTATTATGGAGTCCCCCTGGATATCATTAACTTAATAAAGAAAACATGAGATACAAAACACAAAATTCTTCACGAAGGACAGCTTATAAACAAAATGAGATAAGAACTGGAGTGTGTGGCAAAGATGCCTCGTGTCATCATTCCTCTTCTTACTGGCTATAGATTGAGTTATGAAAATAAACTCAACTAACAGAAATGGAATTCAGCCAGACTCTAAAAAAACAGTTTGGCACCTAAATTTTGGCCATGACCTAGCTCTTCTGTCTCATTACTGTAACCAGATGTAAGAAACAAAATGAGAATATTTAATGAAAGGTCACATCAATTAGGTCAGAAAATACAGAGACAAAACGATTATGAGAAATCATGTAACTCACAAAAGCCAGATTGCACTGGTAAATACATCCCTACAAATGCGGAATCATATATATATCTTTGCAGCTATGTAGGCAAAGTTGAAGGAACAGATAATAACATGAAAATACGAATACAAATGGCAAAAGGAGCTTGCATTGGGAAATATTTGGAAATCAAGTCCAACACAAAAATAACAATCTTCAACTCAAATGTCGTCAGTCAGTCCTAAAGTATGGCTCTAAAACATGAACAACAACAAAAATATCAACCAAAAGGTAGACTTTTACTAAAGTGTGCTTGTGCAGAATAAAAAGATTTTTTTTTTTAAACAAAGTATTCCATTCAACCACTGATGGGTTATAATTAGGATATATAGTGTAATAAATTAAAGACAATATCGTAACTTTTTCCCCCCTCCACTCAGTCCAAATAGAGTAAATCAAAACCAAAATTGTGTATGTGTGTGTGTGACCTGCCCTTTCCAAGAAACAAACAAACAATAAAAAACAAACAAACAAAAATGAACGAAGGGAAGAAATAAAAACAAAGTAAAGTCTCTCATAAAAGGATAGAAATGGTGTGACAAGGTCATGAATGTGGAACAGATTGACAGAAGCAGACAAGTGCCAGTGGAGCAAGATGTAAGGAGAAGATGCTGGTGCTGGATAAGATACAATTTTAGAAAACTGGTTGAAAGTATTACAAGGCAGTTCATGTCTTCAAACCCTCAGGATAAGAAAAATAGAGGCAGACTGGATTAACACAATAAGAGAACTGGAGACAGAACTGGATGTTGTTGTTGTTGATAGTGATGATGATGTGACCTCTGTATGTGCACACGCGACCAGCAATATAAAGTTGTCCACCTCAACTCATATCTTCTGTGTACTTTCACCATTGTAGTCATCATCGCCTAAATGAGAGCCAAGAAGTAAGGCTGAAGGCACACTGAATAAAATTCAATGACTTGACCGAAGTGAGTGAGTGAGGTAGAGAGAGGGAAAAAAAAAAGACATATTAGTTAGGTTACCTACTTATGAATGTAATCATGTCTGTGCAAACAGGCCAGTCCTGAAGCAGCATCCAATGCAAAACTAACAAATCTATTTTTGGCAACAATTTCATCCAGATCCTGGCTGTTCTGAACAAGATAATTCTTGAGGCTGCCCTGAAAGAGAATCATATTATAATTATGATGACTCCCAAGGATTATGGGTACTGAAAAATAAGACAGCTAACAATATAGAATTCACAAGCAATTAAAACACCATGATTGTGAATTAATGTTTTACAGGCCATATTTAATGCATCCTATATTGATAATGACCCTGTGAAGTTCCATATAATGACCCTGTGAAGTTCCATGTAATGACCCTGTGAAGTTCCATATAATGACCCCATGAAGTTCCAAATAATGACCCTGTGAAGTTCCCTATAATCACCCTGTGAAGTTCCCTATAATCACCCTGTGAAGTTAGCTATAATCACCCTGTGAAGTTCCCTATAATCACCCTGTGAAGTTCCCTATAATCACCCTGTGAAGTTCCCTATAATCACCCTGTGAAGTTCCATATAATCACCCTGTGAAATTCCCTATAATCACCCTGTGAAGTTCCCTATAATCACCCTGTGAAGTTCCCTATTATCACCCTGTCAAGTTCCCATGGGTCTCTGAAAAGAAAGAAAGAATAGAACACCTGCACACTCAGGCATGTCACACAAGATGTCTAATATTAGATTCTGCATGGGGTTGGAAACCTCATCATGTAAAACAAACTGACATAGAAACAATCCCTGCATGAGCATGTGACTGCTTGGTCCAGGTTTCCTACAAGGGAAGCAACTGTAGTGTTGGCTCCATGCTCTGTAAGGAACACAAAAGGAAGAAGAAGGAGGACAGCAAGAGATGAGTGGAGAAGCCGTGAGATGGGAAAACTGAAGTACAAGGGGAAGTAAAACAGGCAGGATTTTACTGACACAGCTGAATAAGTTGACCCAAAATAGCAGCCTCATGTTCCACAGGGAGTGAAACAGATGAATCACTGATGATGGTGATAATGTAAATGACAAAGAAAGCAAGGAAGAGAACATTATGTGTTTTTATTGTCTGTTACCATGGGCTTTAGTCTTTTGGTGCAGTGACAGCTAGGTTCTTCTGTGATTTTTTTCCCATATCATGGACTACAAACTCTGGCTCAACACTCCTTCCATGCAATATCAATATGGCACTATCTCTATCCAAGTTGGTGGACAGATGCGATTCTTAAATTCTTAACTTAACTCTTTCAGTCCAGAGTTATTTTGCACGCTGTGCCAGACTTTTATTGTGGGCAGAATTTTATAGAGTGAAGTGTTCATCTTTCAGTCTAAATTTTTGTGTGAATTTTCCTTTGAACATGTACTTATTATATACCAAACTGTAGGGAAATGGATAGAGAATTGTAATATATAATGTCTTTGGTAGTATTAACACAAGTATGTTCGGTATACTTAAAACATTTTGCATGTAAAATTGAAAAACGCTAAAAAGTTGACTGTAGAATACGATCTTACCAAAGACAAATTACTGTTGTAGACAATAAAACTTTCTTTTTAGTCTTCAAACATCAAGTTAATCCATATACAAGTAAAAAAAAAAACATGCTTATGGCCACAATTAGTACATTTAGTGTTATTCACACCAGTTTTTCCGTGGTCCTTTGAAAGAAAAATATAAATTATGCAATCGTGCATTACGTAATTTTCAAACAAATAAAGAAGAATAACGTCATATAAAAACTTTTTTACACTTGTTTAATGTTTTAATAGTATCCCTAGCTTCATCTTCTACCAAGAACTAGTGATTAGTTGTTAGGGTAGGTCTAGTTTTGTTGCTTTTTTGATCGGCCAGAATACGACTACGCCTACTCATCAACTAAACCTAGTGTGTCTAGCTTTTCTGCACAGATTCCATATTTTGACAACAAACTGTGACTACCAAACAATCATCATCAATGTCAGCAATGTTTCAAAGTAGTTTGACATAATTATTAGCTTAGGAGACTTAGAAAACGTAAATATAAAGCGTGACATATTTCTCTAGCAATAACAACGAAAAACGCAAACACGCAAATTTTCACAAAAATTGTGATAATAACATCAAAACACGCACATGTTCTGATTAACTACAGTTAAATTAGTTGTTTAGATAATAGCGGAAGTCATTCAACGAGTTTTAATATATGAACTGCATTAAACGGACGATTTTTAAGGTTTATGCGTGATAAACTAAAAACCACGCTGTGAGCGTTGCTCTGGCACGGCGTGTTGAATTTTGCAACGCTCAGAGCGTTGCTCTGGAGTCAAAGAGTTAATTCTCGCCTTTCTCTCTCTTTCTCTTCTGTTTTTATTTATGCATCCCTGATGAAGGCCTTTTGACAGTAGCATTTGCAATTTTCTTTGTCCTAGTAAGATGCATTACTTATTGTTGTCTAATGCGACAGCGGCCACCCCCGGACAACGGCTTTGACAGGCCGGCTAAACTAGGTGAGGGTAGCCGAATGGTTATAAACCTTCGGTGAGTTAGGGTCTGCCTACCCATGCATGCGAAGACTGGATTCGATAGACTGCGCGAAAGAAACCACCTGTTGGTTCAACGGGCATGACGGCGATTACCAGCAACGCGCTGTGGAGCGTAAGGAGCACGGCGAGGCACGTAGAAAGCCCTGGTCATCCACTGCACCTGACTTCATCTCCAGTCGTCTTGACTTGTCTTGCCACTGGATTGAGATGGACCCAGGCGAGAGAGTGAGGTCGACGAATTGCGCAACTCTTCCTCACTTTAATCCAAATCACCGCGCAAGTCACTCTTTCATCCATTCATCCATCCACTCACAACAAGTCCTGTGGCGATGGGCGAGCGGCGAAGCGGCAGGCGTGGGTACGCTGGCAGTCGTAGTCGCAGACCTACACACAGGCGGCTCAGGCCATATGGTCGTCTTCCACTGATCGGAGCAGCAGTGGGATTCGGCAGCCCCCTGAGTGTCTGAGCAGCCCTCTTTAGGAAAGCACTGCTCACCTCCATGGCATGAGGAAGGGGCTAGAAAAGGTGCCCTAAACATTGCCTGCTTCACCATTACCTAACCAGCTTACCGCGGTTGGTGGGTACCCTACTTCGGCGGTCGACATATAAGAAAAAGAAAGGACAGATTTTTCCCCCTCATTCTAGGCGCATGGAATGTGCGCACTTTACTTGACAAAGACTTTAACGCAAACAGACCTGAGAGACGAACTGCCCTGATTGGGAGAGAACTGGCCAGGTAAAACATTGACATAGCAGCACTGAGTGAAACTCGACTTGCAGGCGAGGGCCAACTTTGCGAAAAGGGTGCAGGTTATACATTCTTTTGGAGCGGAAGAGGAACTGAAGAAAGACGAGAAGCAGGGGTTGGATTTGCAATCAAAACAGCAATTGTCAGCAAGTTAGCGGGGCCACCAAAGGGAATAAATGACCGACTCATGACGGTCAAGATCCCTCTGTTCTATGGAAGAAAACATGCTACCATCATTAGCGCGTATGCACCAACTATGACAAACCAGGATGATGTCAAGGATAAGTTTTACGAAGAACTACATGCAGTCATTGCATCAGTTCCTAAAGCAGATAAGCTCATCATTCTTGATGACTTTAATGCAAGAGTAGGCTCAGATAACATCTCCTGGAATGGCACTATTGGTAGGTACGGCGTGGGTCGCTGTAACAGTAATGGACTTCGTCTCCTCCAGACTTGCGCAGAACATGACCTCCTTGTCACCAACACCATTTTTTCGACTTCCTACCCGCAACAGGACCTCCTGGATGCACCCTCGCTCAAAGCATTGGCACCTAATTGACTATGTAATTGTTAGGAAGAAGGACAGGCAAGATGTCCGGGTGACCAAGTCCATGTGTGGTGCCGAATGCTGGACTGATCATCGCCTCATTGTATCTAAACTTAAAATTTGTATCCAACCAGCCAGGCGCCCTCAGGGGAAGAAAACTCAAAAGAGGCTGGATGTCACCAAACTAAAGAAGACAAAAATCAAACAGTCATTTACTGACACCTTAGAAGACCGTCTCAAATCTATCTCGCTAGACGGCCAAAGTGTGGAAACAAATTGGGCAGCCCTAAGTGAGCAGATCTACAACACTGCTACAGAGATCCTGGGTCCTTCCATCAAGAAACAAAATGACTGGTTTGATGAGAACTCAGATGATATAAAGCAGATGTTGGCTGAGAAACACCATCTCCATAAAGCATATTTAAATGATCCAAAATCTACATCCAAGAAAGACGCTTTCAACAACATGCGTAGAATCGTCCAACATAAACTACGCCAGATGCGGGATTCATGGCTGAGTAATAAAGCAGATGAGATCCAAGGCTTTGCTGACAGCCATGACTTGAAAAACTTTTACCTTGCACTCAAAGCGGTCTATGGTCCAACATCATCAGGATCATTTCCCCTCCTTAATGCAGATGGAAAAAACACTAATTACAGACAAGGAAAAAATTCTCCAACGCTGGGCTGAACATTTTAATAATATCTTGAACCAGCCATCATCTATTAACGACGAAGCCATCATCCGCCTGCCCCAAATTCCTATAAATGAAGCATTAGATGATGTACCAACTCTGGAGGAAACTAAAAAAGCGATTCGTCAACTGTCTAGTGGAAAGGCCCCTGGCTCCGATTCAATTCCTGTTGAGGTTTATAAAGATGGCGGTGCAGTTCTGATAGAGAAACTTCATATGATCTTCCAGCAAATGTGGCAGAGTGAAACCATCCCACACGATCTCAAAGATGCCTCAATTATACATCTATATAAACGTTTGCACCGACTCTGTTCAGTATCATGTTTTCTGCTATGCTGACTGATGCTTTTAGAGACGGGGACACAGGAATCGACATTAGTTATCGCATTGATGGAAAATTGTTTAACCTTAGGAGGCTTCAAGCAAAAACCAAGGTCAAATCACACACCATCAGAAATCTTCTGTTTGCTGATGATTGTGCCCTCAATGCTGGCTCAGAGGCTGATCTGCAGCATAGTGTGGATAGATTCTCCGAAGCCTGCGCCAACTTTGGGCTTACCATCAACACGAAGAAAACAGAAATCATGTACCAACCAGCTCCTGGCACAGTTTATACTGAGCCAGTCATCAAGGTTAATGGTGAGAAACTGAATGTTGTGAACAGATTCACATACCTTGGTAGCACACTATCCCAGAACATTGTCATTGATGATGAGGTGAACACCAGGATCTCCAAAGCCAGCAGCACATTTGGCAGACTATACACCAACGTTTGGCATCGAAGTGGCATTAGTCTACAGACGAAGCTGAAGGTGTACAGAGCTGCGGTGCTTCCAGTGCTGCTATATGCATGTGAAACATGGACTGTATACAGGTGCCACGTAAAGAAGCTAAACCACTTCCATACAGTCTGTCTCAGGAAGATAATGAACATCAAATGGCAAGACAAGATCCCGGATACCGCCGTTCTTGACAGAGCTGGTATCCCTAGTATTGATACTATTCTGATGCAGTCACAAATTCGCTGGGCAGGTCATGTAGTCCGCATGCCAGACCATCGACTGCCAAAGATACTCTTTTATGGTGAGATGCAGAAGGGTAAACGCTCCCATGGTGGCCAAAAGAAGCGCTTCAAAGACACGTTAAAGACGTCATTGAAAACCTTTGACATAAACCCAGACACATGGGAAGCTGCTGCGCAAGACCGAACTGCTTGGCGCACATCTCTTCGTAAAGGTGCAGCAGCATGCGAATCATCCAGAAGAGCAGCAGCAGAACAGCGGAGACAAGCTAGAAAGGACCGTGAAATAAAACCTTCACATGAAGCAAACATTCCCTGCCCACACTGTCCAAGATCTTTCCAGGCCCGCATCGGGCTCTTCAGTCACCTTCGTACCCATAGACTAACCTAACATATTCTTAAATAATTGGATGAACAGAGTGGTCTTCATCACCCGTGATGGACGAACAACCACTTATTGTTGTTCACCCAGATTTTTAAATTAATTCAGCATCACCTGCTGAAATATTGTATTAGTCCTCTCCTGGCCAATGCAATTTGATGACAGATATCAAAATGTCATGAACTGCTCAAAGTACTTGCAGGAGTGCTTCTATCACAGTAGAAACCATCTTTTTATTACAGCACTGTCAATTTAGAACAGAAAGCTTCACAACTAACAGTTAACCATGGTGAATGCACGGTTAAACTGACTGACATGGTTGACATACAGCAACCATAGAAACTATTACTGTTTAGGCAGGATTTTCTCTTAGTCCTTATGCTCCAAAGAGAAATGTTTAAAGAAATTATAACTCACATGAGCAGCAAACTCCAGGATAACTAGATATGGTGTTGACTCTGTGCACTGGCCCAGGAGACTCACTAAGTTTGCATGTTCCAAACACCTAGAAGAGAAAAGAAATAATGTGCCACCAGATACATAAGTGACAGCAAATGTTAATATGTATAAAAAAGAATACAGGGTGATTGATACTGAATGAAACCCAAATATTTAGCCACAGATCATAAATTTCAGCACTGATTACCTTCCCACTACTTTAAATTCACCGGCAAGTCATGCAGAGTTCAGCCATGAGTAATTCATGTCATTCATAGGAGGCTCCAGGTTGCAGCAACCTTAATATCCTGCATGTCCATATGTGACTCACAAAGAGCTACAGCATTCAAAGAAAATGGGAGTTTGGTGCACCAAATCTGATCAAAGAATCATCGGTTTCTTCTTCTTTGAAGGAAGTGTGGACACCACATGATATTTTCTCAAGTTTGTAGAACAATGGAATGATGCAGGACTCGCTCAAGGTTACTTCCAGTAAGATGACACAAAATGTCACATGTCAAGGAGTCAACACAGTGATCACGAGTTTTTTCTTCTTACCCCTTAAATTCCATGAATCTATGGCCATCATAATCAACCAACTTAACAATTGTGGAAAATACTGAACATATAAAACTTTGTACAATCATTAATGATGGAAATGGAACACCATTATTCAATGTGAACAGATGAAAGACTAGATGGAAAGAATACTTTCAAAAACTAGTAAACCTGACTCAGAGAAACTCTGTACACACCCCAAAGTATGTGGAATGGCAAGAACCTGAAATACTGCTTCATGAAATCAAAGAAGTTACAAAGAACAGTCCTCAAAATAAATCACTAGGCATGGACAGAATAACAGGCAATTCAAGCCTGCAGTGAGACAGGAGTCCAATGGCTGAAAAGAGTTTTTTGCAGTAAAAATAGAAGTGTTCCAGAAAACTGGCAAAAAGCTATAATACCCCACACTGATTTGATAAACTTTTTATTTTTTAAAAATTGTTGCTTTATAGTGAGGTTTTACTAAATTAAAATGTAAATATTCAATTCTAATTTGAATGTACTTAGTGGGTACAATAATAGCTTATGAAAAAAACACACCAAAATAATAGGAGCCGCGCTAGCGTAGTGGTTACAACACCGCTCTGGCGACCGGGTGATTCAGGATCAAACCCGGGCGACGGCATTTGAGGATTTTTCGTCGACCGGGATTTGGACTGGATTAACTCGAGACCTGGCGAAGACATTTGAAGGAGTGTCGTCGACCAGGGACTGGCGGCTCCTGAGCCGACCCAGCTCTAATGGGTACCTCCGAAAACGGTGAGTATCTGCCTGAATGGTGAGGGACACTTGTCTCTGTACAAGAAAATAGGATACTCACGTAAAAATTACACCCGTGTGTTGCCGGGGCCCGAAAGGGGAGTGGGCTGATCACCTGCTTGCCAACCAATCTGATTACGGAAACAACGATAGATTGTTTGGTCTGTTTCTGTTCCACAAAGACGCCACTAGGCGTGGTGGAAACAGCGATAGATTGATCAATTTGTTGTTGCCCTAAGACGCCACTAGGCGTACTGGCCACATACTGCTTTGCCGGTTGGTGGCTAAGGATGAAAGAAGAAGAAGACGTAAAAATCAATGTCAGGTTAGACATTAATAATAACCTGAGATTTCGCCTCGAGTATTAGCGGGCGTACGGAAAAAAACAAAAAACACCAAAATATAACATAAATACATCATTTACCTGAAGACATGGACTTCATCCAGAAATTGCTTCTGCTCCACCTTGGATGCATCATCTTTTAGCATTTTGACCACTACATGGCTTTTATAGCTTCCACCCACAATCTGAATAGCTTCTGATTCAATGGCCTTTTAAAAAAAACAACAACAATGCAATGATTGAAAAACATCTTGACAACTAAATGTCTAAACAAATATCAGAATATTTGGATATCATCATGAGCTTTCTGTTCCCCAAGGAGCATAGGCCTTCAACGAACTTATACCAAGTCTTTCTGTCATGTGACATAGGCCTTCAACAAACTTATACCAAGTCTTCCTGTCATGTGACATAGGCCTTCAACAAACTTATACCAAGTCTTCCTGTCATGTGACATAGGCCTTCAACAAACTTATACCAAGTCTTCCTGTCATGTGACATAGGCCTTCAACAAACTTATACCAAGTCTTCCTGTCATGTGACATCCTTCAACAAACTTATACCAAGTCTTCCTGTCATGTGACATCCTTCAACAAACTTATACCAAGTCTTCCTGTCATGTGACATCCTTCAACAAACTTATACCAAGTCTTCCTGTCATGTGACATCAACTCAAGGTCTTTCCATGTCTTCTTTACTCCTTCATGTCTGTTGTGGATGGCTGAATTGAATTTACTTTAGTTGACCTGTCATTGTCCTTTGTTGAAGTTTTTGTTACTTAAAATCGTCTATAGGATGGGGGTAACCAGCCCCATGCCCAACCCTCCTTAGTCACTTCTAACGACATGCGTGATAGATTACAGTGTTATTATTATTTGCTCCACTTTCAGGTTCCAGGTAACACACAGGTGAATATGTGTATAGACAGTAGAATATCATAATAACCCTTCAGCTCCCCAAGAAGCATAAGTCCTCAACAAATAGAAGTCTTCCTGTCCTGTGTCAAGTCTTCCTGTCCTGTGTCAAGTCTTCCTGTCCTGTGTCAAGTCTTCCTGTCCTGTGTCAAGTCTTCCTGTCCTGTGCCATCTGCTCAAGGTCTTTCCATGTTTTCCCCATCCCTTTCATTTCTGTCTGTAGTTCTCTTCTGTTGTTTTTTTTTTCTGTCTCCCTGTACCACTCTCATCCCAGAGCAAGGACTGCCTTGTGATGCTAACAACAGGTTTCCTCAATGTGCGTTCTATCCATTTCAACGATCTTCTTCTCATCTCCTGTTAAACTGGCTCCTGTCTGGCACTTGTCATCAGTTCCACGCTGGTGATCTTGTCGTACTTTGAACAGATGGTGGAATATTTGGGCAGACAACAAAATGGCAGAATATTTGGACAACAGAGTAAAGGGCATACAGTAGACTGTTTGGGTAGGTAACATAATGTCTGAGCATGTGAAAGGACATTTTAATAAGATGGACAGAGAAAAGAGTAGAAAAAAACCCACACACAAGAAAGTTGCTAGATTAAGGGGTTCCCCTTAAAAAAGAAAAACAAGCATAAGGACAGACCTACAATAATTCAAAAGTTAAGAGTGGAACCGTGGCTGTCAGCAACACACCATTATAATATTGCTGGTTTATTTTACAACACATTCTATTATTACCTTTCCTCCTTTCATAATATACAGCCAATACGTGAACTAAGAATAAGAAGGACTGCAGTAAAATACATATTAATTGGGGAGGTGAAAAAAACTGGTGACATGGCAGCCTAACTAGAAAGTGAGGATAAACAACCATCCCCAAGGAAGACCTCTTGGCTGTAGCCAGGGCCAGTAAGTTGTCCTTTATTCTAGTAAGACTGCCACGACACCTATTTTCATACATCAGTCATTTCCTTTTTCATTCCCTATGAAGCATAGGGAACACTGCAGCTGTTCCCCTTGGAGGAAGCCTGCAGCAAAACATTCATGTGCTCTTGCAGCTGTGGTTCATCTAGTAATTTGTTTTATATGATGAGGTTGCCAGCCCCACGCACCACCTCATATTTATCAACTCTTATGACATACCTCAATGGGCAGTAGGCCTATTCTTCATTTGTCTCCTTACAGACACTTGGGAAATACAATGGTCCTATTATCATTCACCTCACTGTAAACTATTACTTTTAGTTTGATTTTACTTGCTTCAAAAATAATTGTTGTATTACCTTGCCAAACCAACCTGAACCAATCTCATTTAGATATGTTAAATGATCTCTCGGAAATGATCGCTGAACACCTGCAAGAAAATACACGAAAAGCTGTCAAGTAAACACAACTCAATACTTGGATTAAATGTTGTTGTTTAACTAGGGCTGCTGAGCTTCTTGCGGCAACCAATACCAAGCTGAAGACTCCTTGATATTATCTGCACTGTAGATCTAGACTTTTCCGCCATTCTGAAACATGTTAAGTTGAAGTCTTGAGCTCCAGTTTCTCTAGATTGGCTTGCATTTGAACGATCATCACATCTGGTCCCTAGCTAGCAGGAAGAAGCGTCTGGTCTACTGTGCATCCCCTACCATCTAAGGGGGCTCTGCAAATAGGCACAGCTAAAATACTGTGCTCTGGTTCTAGGCTCTCCCAAGGAATTGTCATGTCCTGCACAGAGCCACTTCTCAGCTTCCACAGTCTATTATTGGTCAACATCAAGATCCTCCTGCATGCAGCCAACCAGGTAAAAGCCAGAGTTACGTGTGGGGCTCAAGTGACTTCTCCAAGCTTAGTGTGCAATGCTGAGTTCTAAACATATTTCAACACAGAGGGAATCTCTATAAGTATGTGGATGATTTCAAGAGTCAATGAGGGTGTAATAAGCCTCATAGACCAAGGTTCACTTCCACATCTGTTCACTAAAGCATAGTGAGTAGCTGGTGGTCATGTAAGGATGACTCAAGATATGCCTCCATACATACTTGGATTTAATATGGACTCACTTTGAAATAATTTTAAGAATCTTTGTATATGTACACATGTATACAAAACAACAGTTCTCACCTTATACAGGTGTGCATAAGGCACAAGCAAAACCATATTCGCGTGCTCGCATATAACCACATCTATTTATCTCCTAGAGCTGGCAGGCTGTCTCAAGCTTCTCTTGTCTTCACACAGTTTCTACCTCAACTGGGTAGGTGAAGGTTATGCTGTCAATCTACTCCTCTGAAGCTGATAGTCTTGGAGGAACATTCTACAATTTATTTGTCTTCCCCGCATGAACACATGCCTGTCTGCCTGACTTTTAATTTGTTGAACTGATGATCTTTCAGTACCCAGTGACCAGTTCTCGGTCTGAAAATTATCACTTTATCTCTTCTTGGTAAGCAGCTGTATGCTTCTGTTATATATGACTCTGAATGTTCTTGATGCCATTTTTTGTAGAAAACAAAACTACTGATGACCTGTATTTTTCACTAGGAAATGTGGGAATAACTCTAAAGTCTTCATGATTTTCATTCATTGGTGTACTACAGTTTCAAACTTAATTTATGCATTCCACAAATTCAGATGTTGTTTCTTGGCTCATGCATAGGAAACGGATGTTCCTTATATATGGAATACCCGTCTTTACCCCATCTGGATTATAATTTGGGTATAGGGCCTACTGTGTTCCAGAATTGAAACCTAGTGGCATCATGATCCAGTCTACCCAGGTGTAAATGGGTACCTGACAGAGCTTTGAGTTAGGAAAGGTATTGGCAGCAAGGAAGGGAACTGGTTACCCCACCTCATAAAGCTGGATCTAGTATTGTGAAGTCTCTAACACTGGACTCCCCTATGGCAATTTTTGCTATGAGACTACCTTTTTATTATCAGTGTTAACCCAATCACCTCTACACCTCACGGTAGAAGGGGAATGACTAAGTAAGTAAGTTAACCCAATCATTATTAACACATATTAGGTAAACATAAACTGACTTACTGGCAACAGGTACAGTAGATTCATGCTTCCCTCTTTCTGCATATGTTATTTGAGGCCGCAGAGGTGGTGCAGCTGACACCTTTGATAAAATATCTGGCAACGGCTCTATAGTGACCTGTTCTGATGCACTAGGAATGGCACATATATCCACAGCAAATGCAGCACTCTGTCGGCCATCAGTAGAGTCTCGACTTCTAAAGGCCTTAAAATGAGAGGGAAAAATAAAGCTGTAAATCTGGATCAGGCAGAGCTGAATGATAAATATGCTGACATACATTCTGGACAGTCCCTTGTACAGAAGAATTTCCTAGACTTATAATGTAAGTACCTTACAACCACTCATACTAATGATGGTCATTCCAGAAGTACTGTACACTTATGTTTCATTACTTACTACAGTACAGGACTGCACAGTAATTGTATGCTATAATTTGCACATTGTATTACTTCACTATAAACAAAGAGTAGTTTGTTTAAATATATCACACAACAAACATATATATTTTGGCTGTCAGACATGTTACTTGTTAACATACCCTTATGGTTCATACAGCATATAGTGGTTTCCAACTCATGACCGCTTCAGCTTGCGACAGAGTCGTCGGAATGGAACCCCCGCCTTACATCTAAGAATAGGTCTACTACTGCCTCAGGCATGTCATACACGGCAACTAATTTGAGGTAGTCATGGTGCTGGCAACTTCATCATGTAAAAATGAAATTACTACAGAAATCACAGCTGCAACAGCACATTAATGCTTGTTTGTAGTCTTCATGCAAGGAGACCAGCTACATTACTGGCACCATGCTCGATAAACAGCAAAAAAAAAAAAAAGTTACTGAAAAAAAATTAACACCTTTGACAAGTAATAAGAAAGCACATAGTTTGCAGCTGAATCCATGTGCATAATAAAAAAAAGAAAATGTAGATGAACAGAATATACCTTCAGGAATCAACTAACTGGTTATTTGTTTAACTCTGTAAGCTAAAATAAATAAAGCAGAAAAAAACTAGACTACAAATTAACACTTAAGAAATGCACCAAACCTCCAATTTTCTTTTCCTAACCAGGCAGTCAAGGCAGCCAATCAAAATGACAATAAAGCACACTGGGAATGCAACGATCAGCACCACCTGAATCATCTTGGTTCTGTGAGAGATGATGTCCACCTGTAAATCGAATTCACAGAAATTACAACTACCCACTTGTAAATATAGTTACAACCAGTAAATAACGTTTACAGACATTGCATCTAATTCATGAAGGCGCACTATACCAACAAAGTGCTGCATAATTCTCCAAAACTTCTGGCCCTTATAACAGTTTATTAGCTCTCAAGTTACCTCAATGATGTGTCCCATTCAGTGCCAACATCCTTTATTCATCTCATGTTCCAGTGAATCTTTGTCTGTTTCCATCAGTCCCACATTTTAATCTTGTCACACCATTTTAATCCTTTATACTATTTTAATCTTGTCATACCATTTTAATCTTGCCAAACCATTTTAATCCTTCTGTTCTATGCAAGCACCCATTTATGAAGTCTGTTATTTCTTGGATGTCATGTTTTAGAACCATACAATACGACTGTTTGCGTTCAAAATTATTATTTCTAAGTTGCACCATTATTTTTTCATTTCCATATATTTACTGATGCAATGAATGCCTTCAGTATTCTTATTCTGATACCGTTGTCAGTTTCTTCAAAGCTGCCTATGTTGCTACAACAATATAAGTATCAGTAAAGATATAAGCATCATCTTGTTGGATTGTTTCTCCTCTTACAGCAATCTGTCCATATTCTCATTTTGTCTTACATCTGATTTTGATTATGGGATAGCGGAATATGATCATCAGCAACATCTAGATAATCAAGCTCTTTTTCCCCACTGTATTCTATTTCTGGTGGTTGTTGATGATGTTTTCATAATCCAATCTGTAGACAGTAGGAAGAGGAATAGTGATAATGCCACACTCCAGTTCTTATCTCAAAGGCAACTTCAAACAAAATCATGTTAAAGCTGGTGAATTCAATTACAAGATCTGTCCTACTATTATGCACAACGTGGCCATCAGGCCTGTACAAGATCTAGTATGTTAAACACGTGCCTGGTCTTCCCTCAATCTGAGCAGCATGATCCTGTTTTATATTTTTCCATGGCACTGGTAGCAATAGTAATTCTTTGTAATTTGTGCACTCGTGTAAATCTTCTGTCTTTGGCAACTTGACAAGATATCCTTCCTTGCACGCTGCCAGCATAACTCCTCTCTCCAATACTTTACCCAGTAGTTTGTATATCTTTGTAGAGGCGTCTACGTTTGCCTTGCTGGTCTCTGCTAGAATGCCACATGGACATGCAGGTTTCAAATCTATTAGCAGCTTTATGGCTTTCTTTATATCGCAAGGTTAACTTGTAACTCCATTTTTGTTGGTTGACCTTGTGTAGCTGGTCCATTTAAAAGTTCCTCAAAATATTCCATTCATCTGCTCCTTTACACTGATAAGCAATTTCCCATTCTTTTCCTTCTTCTTCAAGTACCATGCCTAGTGGTGTAGGAGATCATGTCTCTCCACAACTGTCTCCAGTATAATTTATATATTCTATTGTTTACTTTCTTCCATGCCACGATGTCAAACTGTCCAGTATTTGTTCTCTTTATCTTCCTCTATCTCTTTTTCCTTCAATCTTACCTGTTGTTACGATATATTCCAGCTTTCCTCTTCTCACAACATGCAAAAAGGAGGATTGCTTCTTTCTAACTTGTGAAATAAGTTTCCATTGCACGTTGGCCTCTTTCAGGACATCCTCATTACTCTTTTTGGCTGTCCATGGTATTTTTAACATTCTTCTGTAAAGCCACATCTCTGTGGCCTCTAGTGCTTTCACTACTGATATATGTAGTCAATCTGATTATGAACATTGTTTCCTGGACTATTCCACATCCAACGGTATCTAGGATGCTGTTTAAACCATGTGTTTCTTGACCTTAATAAAGCAAATTGTAATACTTATATTTCTGTGTTAGTTTGTTAATAACTGTTGTATAGGCCCTTCATCAGTTGCTATTCTGCCACTCGTGACAACTCATCAATGCATTTCCTTTTGATACTTCTCCTTACATCACTGCTCACATGTATGTATACTTTACTAGCCTTGGCTCTGGAATTTTTGCTTATATAAATTTGCTTTTAGTTTTTGTTCCACCTTGATGGCTAATGTTTTCCTTGATTTGTACTCATGCTTTATTATTCCAAGAAGACCATCACATACTTCATCCCATATATTTTTCATCTGCTGTCACTGGTCTTCTCTGTTTCCTTTATCTCCTAGTTATGGAAACATTTGGTAATTACTTTATTTTGCAATAATAAATGTTTCTTTTGTTTCTTGATTTTTTTTAGATCTCACATTAAGCTGTTGTCTTTAGCTTTGTATTGTATTTATTCTGAGTGTTAGCTTTATTTTGGCTAACAGAGGATGGGAGTCTGATGTCACATATGCTCCTCTATATACTTTTGCATCATATAGTGATGACCTAAACTTCTTGCTTATGCATATATGATCAATCTGATTTTCTGTTCTGGGGCCTAGTAATACTGATGTTTTATGTATTATTTAATGTGGAAATAAAGACCCTTCTATAGCAAGACAATCTGATGCAAAGAAGCTCATGAATATTTCTAAATGTTCATTAATTTACCAGCATTTCTTAAAGGCAGCTGTTGTCTGTTCCTAATTTTGCAATTAGGCCACCCATCAAAATTGTCTTTCCTTCTCTTTCTATCCATGATATTTTGTTGCCTTGTGTAAAAATTCTTCTTTTTCACTAGTTGGTGCATAACACCTGATGATTTTATCTTTACTTTTCTTTAGGCAGTTTTTGATGTTGCTGATAGTCTAGGTCTCATTACTTTCCATTATGTAAGTGCCTTCTGCACTTTCTGTGATGGCATTAAAGTCACACAATCACTATGTGGTGCACTTTCCTGATGTCCCGAGGAAAGCAATATTCCTCCTGCATTTAGTTTCTATTTATTCCTTTACATCTATTTTTCACAAATTCCCAGATATAATTTTATTGTTTTTATTTCTGCTGCCACATGTGCTGCTCTTTCTGTTCATTTGGTGTTCAAAAATACCAGATGCCACATTTGGAAGTTATCAAAGTCAGCAGCACAGACTCGTTCAGCTTTCTATCTACATATTTCATCTTGATCCTCTGTGACGGGGAACATCCGTCAGACCTGGTTGGCTGAATTACTTGAATTATTTGTTTTGGATAACTTGTTCAAGTTTAAGTGCCATATGTTTTCACAGAATGAGACCAGATGTCCAACTCTATTGTCTTTTCATGACAGGCATGGGTAAGGTAGTAGTAGTAGTCCCCGTCAGTCATAACTGTGGGAATATGCCCGTGAGGTGATAGCCCACAGCTGGGTTTTTTTTGTTTTGTCTGGTGTTCCTTTTGGCATGTTCTTTTCTCTTCTGCTTGTTGTGAGAGCTTCTTTTTGCCCAATATGAGGTGATGCCCTAAGGAGCATCACCATTTGGTGTGATCGACAGCTTCATCCTTCAAGGTTGCTGGATTTATGTCCAATGCCTTCATGTCTCTCTTACACACATCTTTGAATCTCAGCTGCAGTCACCCAACTGTTCTTTTGCCATCTGCCAGTTGTCCGTAGAAAATATCTTTGGGATATGACCATCGTCCATGCCAGCACCTTGACATCTGTCACTTTGTCCGTCCATAAAATACCAAGAATGTGGGTTAGACACAATTGATGGAAGGTACTGAGCCTTCTTTCTTGTTTAGCATAAGTTTTCCATGCCTTGCTGCCATACAGAAGAGTGCTGGTGATGCAGGCATTATAAACTGCAACTTTGGGGGTTTCATTGTGAGTTTGGAGTTTCCCTAAACACGCGTTGTGAGGCGGGCAAAGAAGGCTGCAGCTTTGCCAATGCTGCTGTCAATTTTTGTGTCCAGAACAAACGAACTTTATTTTCAAAGGGTTAAGAATTGGGCACGCAGGCCTGTCTGACATTCTGCCCTTCCTCTCTCTCTCATCATATATACTATATCCTTTCATCCTCACATTTACTATAAGCATAATGAAGGCATTTATCATTATAAAAGTAATATTACATTTGCAATAATCATCATAATTAAAGTACGTTTTTAACAGAGAGAGTTTGAGTAAGGTACAATGTCACTATTCTTTGCTTCCCTTTCAGATCCCAGTTAAAACACAGGCAAGTGATGCATAACATCACATTAGGCATAATTATATGTGCTGATGTGTCATTATGTAACTCCCTTGCATTAGCATCATCAAATATTATGCCTTGAAGAATAGGCAGACAGCCATATGTCTCCAGCCGCGTGTAGTTTTCGGGGATCTCTTATGAAACAAAGAAAGAATAGGACTACTGGTCTCTCTGGCATGTCACAAGAGGTGACTTCTTGTGTTTTCATACAGAACGATTCAGTTCCAATAGCTCTTAGAGACATCCGGATGTTGACAGAGCATAGCGTCAGTAATCGGACTTCCGCCCTTCTGAACGCGGGTTCCAGTCAGTCAAGCGATGTACATTGCAGAAACCAGTTGATGTGTAAATAAAGTGCATTATTACTTCGATACCATTCTAGTTCTAGTTCATCACATAAAATAACATAACATGACTAATATGAGGTTGCACATGAATCTCATCATGTCAAACAAGTTGCCACAGAAACTACCACTGCAAAAACAAATGAATGCTTTGATGAAGGTCTTCTGTAAGTGGGCCAGTTGCAGTGGTGGTTCTATGCTCAAAGAAGAGAGAAAAGAAGAAGAATATGATGTTCCACATCAAACTGGCAACCTCATCATGTCAAACAAACTGCTGCAAGAGTACATTCAAGTTTTGGTGCAGACATCCTGCAATAGGACTAGCCATAGTGGTGGTCTCATGTCCTATGAGAAGCTTACTTACTTACTTAGTCGTTCCCCTTCTACCGTGAGGTGTAGAGGTTTGGAAGAGAGAGCGCCAGACTATCCTATCGGCTGTCTTCCTCCTGGCCTGGTTCCATTCTAGTCCTCGATCCTTCAAAGATTGTCTAATGTTGTCCTCCCAGCGGATTCTGGGTCGTCCTCGGGGTCTGGATCCTTGGCTCTTTGTTTCCCATGCTTGTCGTGGTATCCGATCTTCTCCCATTCTGCAGACATGGCCAAACCATCTTAATTGGGACTGTTCTACTTGGGTCTGCAGGGGGTAGGATTTAAGGCCTTGACGTATCCTCTGGTTGCGTACCATGTCTCTTCTTGTTACTTCAACCACCTTCCTCAGATACCTCATTTCTGAGGTTTGGATCTGGCTTTTATGGGTTGTAGTCATTGCCCATGACTCGCATCCGTATGTCAAGACTGGGACATAGGTGGAGCGGTAAACAGCCATCTTCGTTTTCTTACCAACCTCTCTCTTGCTGAGGAATCCTCGATTTATGGCCTGAAAAAGTCTCCCAGCTGCTGCTTTTCGAGTGGCCAACTCTTCTTTGATGCCTCCCTTTCGGTCTATAATAGCTCCGAGGTATTTAAAGTGGTCGACCTGCTCCAGGACCTGTTCTCCCAGCTTAATCTGATGTTTTCTTTCTTCTCGTGATATCACCATGGACTTTGTTTTAGAGCTGCTTATGACCATCCCTCTCTTCTCCAGCTCTTCCTTCCAGACTTGCAGGTTGGATTGGAGATGTGCCTCTGATTTAGCAATCAGGGCAACATCATCAGCAAATGCCAGCTCCGAAATATAGACCTGTCTCATCTTCCAGTACCCCACTGAATACTTTCTTGTTCTCTCCTTACATGCCTTGATGACATCATCCATAAGGAGTATGAAGAGGTAAGGTGATAGGATATCACCTTGTCTTACACCAGTGGTGGTCCTGAACTCTTCCGACTTATGGTTTGCTGTCCTCACATAATTTCTGCAAGACTTGTAGAAGCTCTGTATAGCATGAATCAGAGGTGCTGGAATATTCTTCCTTGCCAAACAGTCCCAAAGTTTGCTCCAGGGGACCCTGTCAAACGCCTTTTCCAGATCTATGAAACAAAGATGCTTCTCACTCTTGTACTCAAGGGCCTTTTCACTCAGCTGTCTGAGTGTGAAGATTAGGTCTTGAGTACTTCGGTTTGCTCGGAATCCGCACTGGACTTCATCCAATTGTGGCTCAGCTAGGCGTCGGAGTCTCTGCTCTAGGATTCTAGAGTAGATTTTACCAGGGACACTGAGAAGGGATATGCCTCTATGGTTTCCACACTGTCGATTGTCACCCTTTTTGAAAATTGGTGTTATGATGGCAATCTCCCAATCCTTTGGTATGGTCTTGTTGTACCACGCTGCCTGTAAAACCCTTAAGAGTAATAGGTCACCTGATGCTCCCATGAACTTAACCATTTCTGGTGTTATACCATCATGCCCTGCTGCTTTGCCCATCTTGATTTTCTCCAGTGCTGCCTTCAGTTCTTCCATCTTTATGTCATCTTCACCATCATTGGTTTTCTCTTCTGTGCTAGTGTTTATCATTTCTGATGCTTCACCATGCTCACCATCCAGGAGTTCTGAGAAATATTCTTTCCATCTTCCCATTACTTCCTTCGGGGCAGTAAGCAATTTGCCTTGCTTGTCCTTTATAAATTTGAGAGGGCATTGTTTTTCCTTCCTCATGTTCTTTAAGGTCTTATAGAACAATTTCTGGTTTTCTTGTGCATCTTTTTCTAGCTTTTCTCCAAATTCTTCCCAGGACTTCTGTTTTGCTGCTAGCACTTTGTTCTTTGCTTCTGTTCTGAGTGTCACATATTCTCTATATTTTTCCATTTGTCCTGTTGTATTTTTAGCTCCTAAGTATTGTTTCCATGCCATTTTCTTCTCTCTTATTTTCTCTTTGACTTCCTCTGTCCACCAAGGTGTCCTCTTTCTCTTGTTCCCAAGTCGGACTTCACCGCATGCTTCTGCAGCAGCTGTCTTTATGATATCCTTGAATTTATTCCAGAGGATTTCCAAGTCATCAGGTCGTTCTTCTGTGTTGCTCACCGCTGCAGCAATAAGCCCCTGATATCTGGTCTTAATTTCTGGCTCTCTCAGCTTGTAGGTCCTAATGCTCATTTCTCCTGCTCGTTTACTTGGTTTCTTGCGTGATGTTGGACAGTTCCTAGGCTGAGCAACTCTTTCAGTTGTTCTTTTGATTGTTAGCAGGTAGTGATCACTTCCAATCTCTGGCCCCCTCCAGACTCTAGCATCTCGGACATATTTGAATGAGCTTCTCCGAACAATGGCATAGTCGATCACTGACTTCTCATTCTTTGTTGGTTCACATCTAGTGTATGCATGTATGCGCTTATGGGGGAACTTTGTGTTTGTAATGATCAGATTCTGCTCACTGCAGAATCTAAGGAGTCGCTTTCCATTGTCATTGAGAGTATCTTCTCCATATCTTCCGATAACTCCACCCCATCTAGCATGGTCATTTCCAACTCTGGCATTAAAATCTCCGAGCATGATAACTTCATCTAGGCAGTCATCCACTGTCCTTTGAAGCAGCTCGAAGAATTCCTCCTTGACCTCTGCTCTCTCATCCTCATTTGGCCCATACACTATGACCAGGTTGACTATGGTTTCTCCTTCTTTTAGTTTAACAACCATAATGCGCTCCGAGACAAAGTTCCATCCCTTGATACTATCTTTTTTGATTTTGGGCCACAATGCAACCCACGCCCCCTTTAGCTCTTTCAGACATGGGTACACCACTGTAGAGCAGCGTGTTGCCATCGAGATCCATGACTCCTTGTCCTTTTTTCTTTGTTTCTGTTATAGCCAGGATTTCTAGTTTTGCTTTCCTCATCTCTTCCACCAGCTCCTCTTCCTTCCCATTTATACTTCTTGTGTTCCAAGTTCCATAAGTCGTAGTCCGTAGTCCGTTCCAGTTCGTCGCCTTTAGAATCAGTCCAGTTTTCTCTCTTGTGTTGCTAGTAATCGTGATTTAAAGCAAACAGGTGATTGGCCTGTTGTGCCTTTGCATGGTGGAGGGGCTGCCTCCTTATGGCCTCCTTGCAGGCCGCCCTCCTCCTTTTTCATCCGGGCTTGGGACCGGCATTGGCGGAGTTCCTATGAGAAGCAAAAAGAAAAATGATGATGTTTCTCCAGACATCTTGATGACTTTCATCAACTGTCACTGACCTTGTCTTCCATTGATTATCATTGACCTTTGCCCAGGTCACAGTGTCAAACAATATAAGTCTTGATAACAGGCAAGGCTAACTTTTATCATTATCATACAACACAAGAAGATACTTCAGATTAGAGACTACAAGATTGTGACAACTCCCACAAGAACAAAGTAATGATACTGTTCATGACTTTCAAAAATAAATTATATGAAATATATAATATTTAAGTACTTGCACTTGAAAGATAAAATATACATACAGCAGAAACCAGTTGTTCAAGACATCGGCTATATCATCATCATCATTTTTCTTTTGGTTACTTATGGAGCATGGAGCCTCTACAGTAGCTAGTCCCATTGCAGGAAGCTTACGCCAAGAATTCACATATTCTTGTGGCCAGTGGCATCACTAGGGGGGTGCGGACCGCACCGGATGACACCATTAGAGGGGGTAACACCAAAATGACTGTCTATAACATTTTTGTGCAGTGTTTCAGCAGAAATTTATTATAAAAATATCCCTGTAGTTAGTTATAACCACAAAAACATTTTTCGTAAGCCAGCTTACATGTACTGTATCAATATACATAATTTTGATGTAGTTCTTACGTTTTTACTTCGAACTGTATGTTCTCTTACCGAATTTTGATTTAACCACATGAAACTATGAAATGTAAATACATTCAGGCTGTGTGTATGATATTGTAATATAAAGGTGTAATTTTAATGTATGGTCTGCTATGGGAGGAGGTCCATGGGGGTGACACCCTGAGTTACCGTACTGGGTGACACCAACCCTAGTGACGTCACTGCTTGTGGCAGTAGTGTCTGTAGCAATTTGTTTTGCATGATGAGGTAGCAAACCTTATTTTAACTGCCTTGTATGACACGCCAGAGGAAGCAGTATGCATATTCTTTCTTTCTGTCATCAGAGACCACCAGGAAACGACATGGGGGATGTCAGCTACAGTTTTGAATGAAATTACCCTAATTATGACGATGCTGAATTGAGTAAGACAGATATTAGTGCATACATTTTTTTTTCCTCCCAATGTAGCTGCCACCCCTGCAGGAAGCTTACACTAGTAGTTGCCACCCCCGCAGGAAGCTTACACCAGTAGCTGCCACCCCCGCAGGAAGCTTACACCAGTAGCTGCCACACCCACAGGAAGCTTACACCAGTAGCTGCCACACCCACAGGAAGCTTACACCAGTAGCTGCCACACCCACAGGAAGCTTACACCAGTAGCTGCCACACCCACAGGAAGCTTACACCAGTAGCTGCCAGCCCTGCAGGAAGCTTACACCAGTAGCTGCCACCCCCGCAGGAAGCTTACACCAGTAGCTGCCACCCCCGCAGGAAGCTTACACCAGTAGCTGCCACCCCCCCCCTCCCCTGCAGGAAGCTTACACCAGTAGCTGCCACCCCTGCAGGAAGCTTACACCAGTAGCTGCCACCCCCGCAGGAAGCTTACACCAGTAGCTGCCACCCCCGCAGGAAGCTTACACCAGTAGCTGCCACCCCCGCAGGAAGCTTACACCAGTAGCTGCCACCCCCGCAGGAAGCTTACACCAGTAGCTGCCACCCCCGCAGGAAGCTTACACCAGTAGCTGCCCCCCCCCCCAGGAAGCTTACACCAGTAGCTGCCACCCCCGCAGGAAGCTTACACCAGTAGCTGCCACCCCCGCAGGAAGCTTACACCAGTAGCTGCCACCCCTGCAGGAAGCTTACACCAGTAGCTGCCAGCCCCACAGGAAGCTTACACCAGTAGCTGCCACCCCCACAGGAAGCTTACACCAAAGAATTCATATGATCTTGCTGCGGTGGTTTCTATAGCAATTAGTTTTACATTATGACTCTACTGGCCCTTTGCAATAAATCATTTAGTAATACTCGTACAAATGCACTAATATTTTATAAATGAGACACAAAAGAACTTTTTTGTTTGTTCTCAAATTTCAACATTGACTTTTTCTTGCATGAAACCACCGCTGCAGACCTTGCAAGAAGCCTACATCATAGCATATGCTTCTGTAGCAGCGGTTAATCTGACACTATGTTTTATGATGATGTTGCGAGCCCTGTATACAACCACATATGCATGAGGGAACAGTACCACTATTCTTTCTCCTCAGACACCCCCTGGGGAACAACACAAGGCATATAACAACATTTACTTCTCTGGTAAAGTGGGTGGCCTGTAGAAAAACAATTTAATAGCTCCAGTCCGAGGGAAGGGGAGGAGAGACATGTGAGTTTTGCATGCTTGATATTTAAAGTATAGTTCCCAGAATTCTCTCAACAGACGACGAAAGAATAAGACTATTACTCCCTCGGGCATGTTGTAAAGAATGACTAATATGATACCGTGCATGGATCTTGGAACCTTATCATGCACACAAATCTGCTACCACTGCTGCAAGAGTTTGTGCTTTGTTACTTTGCTATAAGCTACCTTAAGGAAGCCATCTGCAGGGAGTGGCTCTACGCTCCGTAAGTAATGAAAAAGGTGATGATGATGTCATGTGTTTCAAAGATTTACATTGTAATGTCCAATTTACTGATAACATAAGTGCAAAAAAGATACATTCACATACGATCATATTGTTGTGGTTTAACTAGGGCTGCTGAACTTCTCACTTGTGTAGCCAATACCAAGTTGAAGCCTCCTCTGTATTATCTACACTGTAGATCTAGGCTTTTCCTGTCGCATTTCTGCCATTCTAAAATGTGTTGAGTCATGAGCTTCAGTTTCTCCAGCTTGGCTTGCACTTAAAGGATCATCACATCTGGTCCCAAGCTAAGAAGGTAGAAGCACATGGCATACTGTGCATTCCCCGCCATCCAAGAGGGCTCTCCAATAGTGCAGAGCTAAAATACAGTGCTCTGGTTCTGGGCTCTCTCAAGAAATTGTCACGCTCTAAACAGAGCCACTTCTCAGCTCCTCCTGCCTATCATGGGTCCATAGTGACATCCTCCTCCACGCAGCCAACCAGGTAATGGCCAGAGTTACATCTTGGGCTCAAGTGACTCCTCCAAGCTTAGTATGCAATTCTGGGTTCTAAATATGTTTCACCATAGGGGGAATCCTTGAAAGTGTGGGGATGATTTTTAAGAGTCAATGAGTGTGTAATTAGCCTCACAGATTGAGGTTCACTTCCACATCTATATACTATAGCATTGTGCTGAGCTGGTGGTCATATAAGGATGACTTCAAATATGCCTCCATGCATATATGATCATATATATTAAGGGCTTCTGTACAGTTTTCAAATTTATGTTCTTACATAATCATTATCATCATCTACCATCTCCACAATAACGGTCAGCCGAAATGGATCTCCGTTTTCTGTCTCTTGTCTTGATGGTGCACTCTGATAGACTTTTTCCTGTCCATTTCTTGATGTTATCTTCCCACTTATAGCGCTGCCTTTCTCTTGCACGTTTGCCTTCAACTCTGGTCTTCAGTTATGGTCTTCAGTTATGGTCTTCAGCAAGGTGTTATGTCTTTTTAAATAGCCAAAATGTTTTAGCTGCCTAATTTTGATCATCTTTATTAATTCTCTTTTCATTCCAAGGTTTTCTAAGACCTCTATTTGCTTTCTTCTCTTTCCATGAGATGTGCCCCATTCTTTTAAATATCCACATCTTGAGAGCCTCAATTCTTTCTTCATATTACTTGAGTTATGTTCGTATACACACTTTAATTTATTCTGAAAAATGTTCCAAACAGTTGAGTTATGCCTGCAGCGTTCTGCTTGAATGAACAATAGCACAGCAATAACAGTAACATACTTCAAGAAAGTGAGTCAGCGAACCATGACATTCAATACAAAAGTGATGAATAAAAGCAAAACATAATAATGTTGTTGAGAGTTTTAACAATTAAAAATATATACACACACACACACAGCAAGTAAACAGTGATTATGCTTGACTTATGGATACAGATCCTCAGATACTGTATAATTATATGTAGATAATACAATAAAGTTGACGCCAAAAGCTGAGCCATTATAAAACAGCAAGAATTCTTCTTTTAATTCATAAAGACAAATATCCCGTTCAACCTCTGATGGGTAATAATTAAGATATATAATATCTATAATTTTAGATAGTATGTTTAATTGCTAATATTTGCTTTTGGCACTATCCCTCCTGCCCAATTATTGTAAACAGAGTAAATGAAAGTTTACAACAGTGTGTTTTTTCTTTGTCCTAAATTAAAAATGCTAGATTTTTCATACTTGGCATGGTGTAAAAGTTGGGAGGGATGGGGTTGGGTGAAATCCTAGGGTGTTTCAGTTAATATTTAATGTTATCTTTATTTGACTAAGATGGTTTGGCCATGTCTGCAGAATGGGAGAAGATCGGCTACCACGACAAGCATGGGAAACAAAGAGCCAAGGATCCAGACCCCCCAGGACGACCCAGAGTCCGCTGGGAGGACAACATTAGACAATCTTTGAAGGACCGAGGGCTAGAATGGAACCAGGCCAGGAAGAAGACAGCCGATAGGATAGTCTGGCGCTCTCTCTTCCAAACCTCTACACCTCACGGTAGAAGGGGAACGACTAAGTAAGTAAGTTATCTGTATTTGACATAAGTAATATGTGTGTAGTGTCATAGACAAAGGAAGAATGTTGCTGGCAAGCTCATCATATATGACAAACTGGCACAGAAACCACTTCTGCAAGAGCATATGACAGCTTGGTGCAGGCTTGAACCAGTTGTAGTGGTGGCTCCATAAGGAGCACAAAGGAACATGATGATGATGACCTTCACTAGACCTTCACAACCATACCACCACAGCCATACCACCACAACCATACCACCACAACCATACCACCACAGCCATACCACTACAACCATACCACCACAACCATACCACCACAACCATACCACCACAACCATACCATCACAACCATACCACCACAACCATACCACAACCATACCACCACAACCATACCATCACAATCATACCACAACCATACCATCACAACCATACCATCACAACCATACCACCACAACCATACCATCACTAAAGGTAAAGGTAGTCCCATATCAGATACTGCCATAGGGGAGTGAAGTGTTAGAGACTTCACTAGACTAGGCCCAGCATCGAGAGGTGCGGTGACCAGTTCTGTTCTTCGATGCATTTTCTGTCCCTAACTCTAGAGCAAAGTTAGGAACCCATTTACAGCTGGGTAGACTCGAGCGTGTCAATACTGCAAATTGAACCCAGCACCTTTCCGTAAGAGACCATCACTCCAACCACTCTTGTCCATTGGATGCTTCAACCTTTAGCCTATATATTAATTCTTGCCAGATACTGTTTGACAATACTGCACACTTCCCTAGGTATTAGAATGAATAAGAGATTATTAATAGGCCTAGATGTGCCAAAGAAGAATTGCCAGGATGCCACAGAAAAAAATTACAAATAAAATTCTTATTTGTGAACACATAATTATCATCGCCTTCCCTTTCCCTCCCCACGGAGCACAAAGCCTCATCATTGCAGCAGCTGGTTCACTTACAGGAAGCCTGCACATAAACATTCGAGCATTTGCAACAGTAGTTTCTGCAACAATTTGTTTTATTGGATGAGACCGCTACACATACGCACAACCGTGCATAGCCGGATTTTAGGAACTGCCTAATGTCTCATCCAAGACCCTCGTTCCCCTCCCCGGGAACTATACGGGGCTCTTGGGCACTCGAAGTTTAAATATGAGCGAACTAACATGAACTATAGAATATAAAAAACAAACGCTTGGTAGGCCCTATATAAATTGTGGGTATGTTTTCAGTTTATGCTGGAAGCACACAGAATTCTTCATTTTAATCACAGTGAAAGTTGGAAAGAGACGAATACAACATCTAGATACTACAATATAAAATGCAACACAGACAATACATAGGCCTAGTGGATATCCTGCAAAGTGATTATACCAATCCCGGAGATCCTGTAGGCTAGGCCCTATATCGTCGGAAACCTGCCATAATCGGTACTGTTACCTGGACAAGAAACTGGGAAGTAGCCTACACATTTACAACCAACATAATATAAGTATCCACATATTATGACTGAAGTTATGCTCATACATATGTTCTACTTACGTTTTAGTTTAACTCTCACCTAATATGAGTTATTGAAAATAAACGTGCATCACTATCCAGGTGCTAGGGAAGGTGTGCCAGGTATCCGGATTCCCACCCCTCGTTGATCTTTCACCTGTAAGGTCAGAGGTCAAGATAAAATAATAGGTACTACTTCCATCAGTTTCGTATTTGCGGGCTATCGTGGTTATCCTCTTAAACAATTAAGAAGAAGATGTCTATTTAAACGTCCCACCACGTAATGAACATCAATAATCTAAAACAATTTTAGTTTTTATAGTACAAAATAAAAATTGTGTCACATCAAATCGGGGAAAAACAAGAATAATGAACCATATTTACGTAGTAATGTTAGGAACGAGAAATAAATAGGGCAGTGGGCAGGATCTATTTTTATGCTCACATTAAATCTTCCTTGTAATGTTTATATGTGGTTACACCCTTGCTTAGGTGTTCGACGATTTGAAGCCGTTTGCATAATGGAACAAATTCAGGGACATTGTTTCAGCATAAATGGTAACTCACTTATTACTATTTTAGTGTGTCTTTATTTTGTTCTATTTGATGGAGAAAAAATATCCTGTTCAACCCCTGATGGGTTGTAAATATGATATATATAATTTTAGAAAGTATGCCAGAATGAAATAGGCCTAGACTGGATATAGCGGAGGAGATATTTTTGGTTCATACATAGACCTACCTATACTGGAGAGGACGATCTGTTCTAATAGCCTTGATACCTTCACATGTTGGCATAAAAGGAAATGAAAAGGCAGATAACGAAGCCAAGAAAAACAGATCTATTAAAAACCAAATAAAAATAGGGATGTCTATAACCAAAAGCTTAATTAAAGTAATAGTAACTGGTGACTGAACAGCAGCTAGGGATATATGTCTGAAAGGCAGGCAGGCATATTCAATGTTCCATCAAGAACTGGCATGTAGGACCTATCTAAGGCAGGATTTCTCAATCCGGGTTCTGTCTAACCCTAGGGTTCCACGAGGCGTTGGTAGGGGTACCGCGAAAGATCGTGATTTTATTGTTTAATGTGATGATGAGAAATATCCCAGTCAACCTTTAATGTGTTATAATTAGGATATATATTGTTTTCAATTCCAAATATTATGAATAACTGCAGATATGTGAAAGTGGCATCACATCTGTCAAATCATTGTAAATTTGGCAAATCAAAATTAACAATTTTGCATTTATTTAAAAACAAACAAAAATGAAATAAAACAAAACAAAACCAAACAAAAACACCAAACAAAAATAATATTTAGGGGGAGGGGTATAAAGGCCTGGTGCTTCCAGATAGATATTTAAATGACTTTCACTTGTCAAAAGTTGTATGTATTGTAAGATTCCCATAAGTCATATGTATTGTAAGAACATCATCAGACCTTCACTTTCCCATTTACTATATATTGACTTTTGTGCTTGTTAAATACTGTTTGACTATATTATGCAGTTCCCTATGTCTATCTATTCTTAACACCTCTTCTATATTTATAGGTAAATTTGACGCCTTCAAATAATCTAATTTAGGATTCTTATTTCTTTATACCTCTTACATTTTAACAAGAAATGTTCTATATTATTGTCTTGAAGACATTCTGCACAGTAAGGATCATGATTAAAGTTGCATTAGGATCATGATTAAAGTTGCATTAGGATCATGATTAAAGTTGTTGCATTAGGATCATGATTAAAGTTGTTGCATTAGGATCATGATTAAAGTTGTTGCATTAGGATCATGATTAAAGTTGTTGCATTAGGATCATGATTAAAGTTGCATTAGGATCATGATTAAAGTTGTTGCATTAGGATCATGATTAAAGTTGCACTAGGATCATGATTAAAGTTGCATTAAGATCATGATTAAAGTTGCATTAGGATCATGATTAAAGTTGCATTAGGATCATGATTAAAGTTGCATTAGGATCATGATTAAAGTTGCATTAGGATCATGATTAAAGTTGCATTAGAGTTGATATCCATTGTGGGAAGGGGGAAACACACAAAAGGAGTAGGCTAAAAAGTTAACTTAACTAAACAGATCTACAGAACAAAATCATTCTCTACTCAAAAGAGCATTGACAAGTATTATATTTACAACTTACTGATCACACGAAGGTACCATGAGCTGTGGATATAATAATTTAATGCTGTGGTTCCGAGACCTGAAAATTATTTCGGGTTCATACCCTGTCAACTTCTTACTTACTTACTTAGTCGTTCCTCTTCTACCGTGAGGTGTAGAGGTTTGGAAGAGAGAGCGCCAGATTATTCTATCAGCTGTCTTCTTCCTGGCCTGGTTCCATTCTAGTCCTCGGTCCTTCAAAGATTGTCTAATGTTGTCCTCCCAGCGGACTCTGGGTCGTCCTGGAGGTCTGGATCCCTGGCTCTTTGTTTCCCATGCTTGTCGCGGTAGCCTATCTTCTCCCATTCTGCAGACATGGCCAAACCATCTTAGTTGGGACTGTTCTATTTGGGTCTGCAGCGGGTGGGATTTTAGGCATTGACGTATCGTCTGGTTGCGGACCATGTCTCTTCTTGTTACTTCAACCACCTTCCTCTCTCCACATGTAAGCCTACCTTGCCGTGGTTGGAGAGCTTGAGCGCCCCAATGATCCCGGGAGCTATGCCAGCGGGAGTTTTACTCCTGGCAGGGTCACCCAAGCCGGACAGGTCCTGGGTGAGGGGCCAGACTAAATGGGCTGAGGAGTGGGTGGAACCCTATAGGTGTAGATGCAGAACCCACCGGCGAGTGGTACATGCTCTGGTCTGCACCAATCCACCCCCACTTCATGGGTTAAATGCTTTCTTGCCTCATTCTTCACTGTTTGTCGTCTATCGGGAGTAGTTTGGGACCCCATACAGTGTAGGCGCAGTGCCTACCGGCGAGTGGACCATACTCTGGCCAGCATCAACCCAAACCCCAGGCATGGGTTAAAATCCCGGGTAGATGAAGCTCGTAAGCCTTGGAAGGCAGTTCGTCTAGGAGAAGGAAAACTCTGATCTCAAACCACCTGCTGCCTTGCAGGTAGGCTGGGGACAGTCAAGGGCTAAGGAACGCAACCCTACAGAAACGCTTGTTGAAATCGGATGCACTGGGCTACATGCTCAACGAAACAGTGCAACGTACTTCGCCTAATGAAGATGTCACGAATACAATTTAAGCGTTGTGGTGCTCATCCCGTGGAGTCCCGCCAGGCGGCGAGAGTGCCGGACCCCCCACCTCGAAGGGGTCCAACAATACTACTGGTGGTCACCTTCCCTGAATTGTGGAGTCAAGGTACAGAGGGAAAGGGCAAAAGCTATTGACCAAACACCAAGAACACTCAACATTCTGCAGTGGAATGCAGAAGGAGTTCTGAACAAAAAAGTCCCCCTAAAAAACCGCCTTTATGAGGATCAAATAGATGTGGCTTGCATCCAAGAAACGCATCTCAACAGCAACCACAGATTCTCAATAAGAGGATACCAGGCTTTCCGACTCGATCGAGAAGGACACAAAGGAGGTGTGCTATTACTTACCCGAAACTCAATACCAAGTAGCGAGGTATCTGTGAACTTCAACGACCAATCGGAAATTGTAGGGGTTGACATTAAAATAAAGGACACGAACATGCGTATCTACAATTTGTATGGCCCACCGAGCAAAGACCTGTCACTTGAAAGTATGGAAATAAAGAGCTCAAACTGCATTGTGGTCGGAGACTTCAACAGCCACTCGGAAAGATGGGGATATCTGGATACAGACAGTAGAGGAGAGGAAGTGGAGGACTGGGAGATAGACACAAATCTTCACCTTATCAACAGGCCAGATGATAAACCCAGTTTCTACTCTAGAAGATGGCACACCACTTCCACTCCAGACCTAGCTTTTGCCACAGGGGACATATTTCACAAAATTGACCGACAGGTACTTGGCCAGCTAGCAGGCAGCGACCACAGACCAATAAAGCTAGTGGTTAATATGGAGTATGTTCCCCATGAAGTGAAACCATTGCCCCGATGGAATTACAAAAGAGCTGACTGGGACAGTTTTGCAGTGCTGACTGACAGCCTTTGCGAAACCATCAACACACGAAACAACAGCATGAAAAATATGGTTGAAAGCTTTAATAGAGCAATACTTCAAGCAGCTATTGAGACTATTCCGAGAGGGGCAAGAAAAAACTATAAACCATACTGGAATGAAGATCTGCAAAAACTTGAAGATGAGGTAGCACAAGCCAGAGACAAGGCAGAAACAGAACAAACAACTGAGGCAAACATCTTGCTCAAAGCAACCACTGCAAAGTACAGAAGAACATTAAACCAAACAACACGAGACTGCTGGAAGCAAACAACAGAAAATCTCAACCTAGATAAAGAAGGGAACAAGCTGTGGAAACTAGTTAGAGCTTTGAACAAAAATCACATCACAATCAAACAAGGTGAAAATATGCTCTCGGGAAAAAAAGCTGCAAATGCACTCATGGAACACTATGCTGGTGCAAACCACATTGATGTCCCTATAGACAGAAGAAAGGCCATCATTGATGAACAAAGGAATCATGATAACAAAAAGCTTGCACCAGAAGAACACATGATGACAAAGTTAACAATGCAAGAATTAGAAGAGGCAATGAGGGCGCTAAAGAAAAAGAAGTCACCCGGAAAAGATGGGATAACCAATGAAATGCTAACAGGCCTAGGAACAAAGGCAAAAGAGAAGCTTCTGGCCATCCTAAACTGCAGCTGGAAAAGAGGAATAGTACCACAGGCATGGAAAGATGCCATACTGATTCCAATACCTAAGAAAGACAAAGTTCAGACAGAACCAAATGGCTACAGACCTATCAGTCTACTTAGTTGTGTTGGAAAATTGATAGAGCGCATAATAAATACTCGACTCATGTGGCATCTAGAAGAAAAACATCTCTTAGCCCCACAGCAAGCAGGATTCAGGAAACATAGATCCACTGAAGACCAGATCACTTATATAACTCAGAAAATTGAGGATGCTTTCCAAGAAAAAAAGCACACACTGGTGGTTTGGGTGGACCTAGAAAAAGCATTTGACAAAGTGTGGAAAGATGGACTGAAAGTCAAGCTGCAAAGAAGTGAAGTGTGTGGAAGAATGTTCAAATGGATCAGCCACTATCTTGAAAATAGAACGGCCAGAGTCCAACTACAAGGACAGACCAGTAGGAAGATGGTATTGGAGCAGGGTGTTCCCCAAGGGGGAGTCCTGTCACCCACATTGTTCCTCACATATATACATGACATATCAGAGAATATTCCAAGAAGAACCCACAATGCCTCCTTTGCAGACGACTTAGCCCTGTGGAGCTCAGAGGAATATATCTCTACGGCAAGCATTCGGATGCAGCAAGCCCTAACATCACTGGAGGAGTGGGCCAAGGCATGGCTAGTAAAGATAAATGAGGAGAAAACATCATTCACAGTGTTTTCTCTCTCTAACAAACCACAGATCTCCAAATTGGTGCTAAATGGGAAAAATCTACATCTGGATGAAAACCTAAACTACCTAGGCATTACCTTTGATCGCCGCTTGACTTGGAAAACCCAGATTGAGAAAAACAGGACAAGAGCAAGGCAGAGAATGGCAATCATGAAAAAACTTGCTGGCACGGTTTGGGGAGCAGACGAGAGAGTACTAAAGAATCTATATACTGGGCGAGTGAGACCAGTCTTAGAATATGGCATTGCAGCATGGTCAACAGCCGCTAAGTCGAACTTTGACAAAATAAACAGAACCCAAAACCAAGCAATGAGAATCATAACTGGGGGCATGAAATCAACACCAATAAAAGAGTTGGAAAAGATTACTCACCTCCAGCCTATGGAGGATAGAAGAGATAGCAGAACCCAGCAACAAGCCGAGAAATTCAGGAGGCTGATAGATCACCCAATGCACCAGAGGATAAATGGACTTGGAAGGGGAAGACTGAAGCGAAGCAACTTTGTAGAGACAGTAAAAACAAAGATGAGAGCAGACCCCATAAATGCAATATCAACAGCTACGCCAATATGTACTGCACACAAGCTACCAATTTGGAAACAACAGTGCTTCCCTGAAATGATAGAAAATGTTCCTGGTATTGAGAGAAAGAACAGTCAAACTGAAACAGAAAGGAGAGTCCTAACCACAAAATATATAGAGAAACATTACCCAAGTAACACCTGGATCCATGCATACACAGATGGATCAGCAACTAATGCAACAGAAGATGGGGGTGGAGGAGTCTTCCTGAGCTTAAGCAATGGCACACAAAAAAAAGATAGCAGTCGCAACAGGGAAATTTTCAACTAACTTCAGAGCAGAGGCAGAGGCCATAAAAACTGCATCAGAAATTCTAATGACAGAAAAAAGCTCAGAGAGACCAGTAGTTATCTTCTCAGATACGCTGTCAGTGATTACAACACTGAAAAGTCAAATAAATGCTGAACTGGATGACCTAAGAGTAACACTTCACATACTATGTCAGCAATACAAAAGAGTTGTGATACAGTGGATCCCTTCTCACTGCAACTTCCCTGGAAATGAAGAGGCTGACAGATTGGCAAAGGAAGGGGGAAAACTTCCTCAGCTGGACACAAATATAACCTATGAGGAGTCCAAGAGTTTTATCAAGCGCAGATACAGGCACAAGTGGGAAGAAGAGCATCCAGGCCACACAAAAAATGATCCGTATTACCAGCTCAGCAGAAGTGAACAAGTGGTAATCTTCAGACTTCGCACTGGTCATAACAGATTGAGATACCATCTGTTCAACAAATTAAAGATAGGAACTACAGATGAGTGTGACTGGTAAAATGACTGCCGAACACCTGCTTCAGAGGTGCCCAACATATGAGGAGCGGAGAAGACGCATATGGCCATCACCAGTACCATTCCTGGAGAAGATCTACGGAGATATCAACAGTCTCAGGCTGACCACTGCTTTCTTTGAACTTATTCAAGTTGACATCTGAGGGTGAACGAAGAAGAAGAAAGAAGAACCACCTTCCTCAGATACCTCATTTCTGAGGTTTGGATCTGGCTTTTGTGGGTTGTAGTCATTGCCCATGACTCGCATCCATATGTCAAGACTGGGACATAGGTGGAGCGGTATACAGCCATCTTCGTTTTCTTACCAACCTCTTTCTTGCTGAGGAATCCTCGATTTATGGCCTGATAAAGTCTCCCAGCCGCTGCTTTTCGAGTGGCCAACTCTTCTTTGATGCCCCCCTTTCGGTCTATAATAGCTCCGAGATATTTAAAGTGGTCGACCTGCTCCAGGACCTGTTCTCCCAACTTAATCTGATGTTTTCTTTCTTCTCGTGATATCACCATGGATTTTGTTTTAGAGCTGCTTATGACCATCCCTCTCTTCTCCAGCTCTTCCTTCCAGACTTGCAGGTTGGATTGGAGATGTGTCTCTGATTTAGCAATCAGGACAACATCATCAGCAAATGCTAGCTCTGAAATACAGACCTGTCTCATCTTCCAGTACCCCACTGAATACTTTCTTGTTCTCTCCTTACATGCCTTGATGACATCGTCCATGAGGAGTATGAAAAGATAAGGTGACAGGATATCGCCTTGTCTTACACCAGTGGTGGTCCTGAATTCTTCTGACTTATAGTTTGCTGTCCTCACATAATTTCTGCAAGACTTGTAGAAGCTCTGTATAGCATGTATCAGAGGTGCTGGAATGTTATTCCTTGCCAAACAGTCCCAGAGTTCCCTGTCAACTTCCTGAGATAAAAACCTGTAAACCTGAACGGCATAACAATAAAAATCTGTTCAATGTAAAAATGACTGTATGCAATACCAATAAAAACCTTAAAAATTCAAAAAAACCTTACACAAAAGTGTTTGTAGTACAGAAGATAAACAGTTTAAAAAATAGTAAAAAAACAATAAATAAATATTTGACAAACATAAAGGTATGTTTTCAGGCACTCGTAAGAAATAAAGAACTTCTTTATTTCTTACGAGTGCCTGAAAACATACCTTTATGTTTGTCTAATATTTATTTACTGTTTACAGGCCTCGGGGTTTCCCTTCCTTATGTGTTATAAAAAAACAATAACAACAAATGTGCACATTTTTAGCTAAAATTTACTTAAAACCGTACTTTAAAAAAACCTATACAAACAGCTTGTATGCCTGTTCACGGACAAAAATTAAAAATGTCTCTACATATTATCTCTTTCCTGTACAAGTTGACAGGTATGTGGGTTCCTTCAGTGTAAAAAGGTTGAGAAAGGCTGATCTATGAAATTAAAAATTCCCAGAAATAAGAAATTGCTCAAACCACATCTGAGGATGGGCTATTTTGGAATTGAAGAACCTTACATTGCAGTCATGTGTACAAGACAATAATATAGAGCATTTCCTACTAAAATGTAGGAAATATGAACAACAGAGAATACCAATATTAGATTATTTACAGGCATACAATTCATCTCATAACTGTAGAACAGGTGTGGAGAATAGACAGACCTAGAGAACTACACAGTAAAGTAAAGCAGTATTAACTTACTTACTTACTTAGTTGTTCCTCTTCTACCGTGTGGTGTAGAGGTTTGGAAGAGAGAGCGCCATACTATCCTATCGGCTTTCTTCCTCCTGGCCTGGTTCCATTCTAGTCATCGGTCCTTCAGAGATTGTCTAATGTTGTCCTCCCAGTGGACTTGTGTATAACAAGAATAAAAATTAATATATAATGATTGGTGAAGGCATGGTGGAAAATTGAAGGTCTGCAGAAGTTCTCATGACATTATGTTGATGATAACAAGTAAAAGTTACTCCGAGTACCATCCCGAACACCCTTCTCCCTCTTGTTAACACCATGACAGATATGGGAAAACTACCATTTCAGGACAAAGTAAAAAAAAATACACTTCCACACAATTTGATACTTTAATTTACTCAGTTTACAATAATTGGAAAGGAGAAGTAATACCATGATCAGGTATCGGTAATTGAAATATGAGAGGAATCTCTATACGAAGCATTTTAAAGGAGGCAATCTGATCATCAGAAGTGTGCCCCTCCGTTGGACTTACTATCTGCAATTAGAGACACTATATATATATATATATATATATATATATATATATATATATATATATATATATATATATATATATATATATATATATATATATATATATATATATATATATATATATATATATATATATATATATATATATATATATATATATATATATATGCGTGATGCTGACCACATCACCCCTAGTGTGCTGATGGTCAAGAAAATATTGGCCTAACACCATATTCCCAATATGCCTCAGTGGGCATGTAACGGGATCCTTTACCTATACAGCAGACAGAAGACTGCAGATCATAGACCAAAGCAGGCTCACAGGAAAGTTCAAGCTGTGGTGCCTCCAGTTCATGTTGATCCCTAAATTGCTATGGCCACTGCTTATATATGAAATAAGCACAAGTACAGTGGAAGCTATAGAGAGAAAGGTCAACAAGTTCATAAGGAAATGGCTAGGGGTACCACTAGGTATGTCAGACATAGCACAGTACCGTAAGAAGGTTAAAGCTTGTGCCTCCTTTCAAGTCAGTTGTGGAAGAATAAAGCAGGAAAGGCGAGGCTCACAATGATGCTGTGCGAGTCAGCAGATAACATAGTAAAGTCCATTCAGCCCACACTGAAAACTGGAAGGAAGTGGAAAGTGGATGAAGCTGTTGGTACTGCCCAAGAGTAGCTCAAGCTGAAGGAGATAATCGGATACACACAGACTAATAGACAGGGATTTGGCCATGATGACAATCACTGGTGGTACAAGACATTAAACAAGGGACACAGAGACATGTTAATTCAGGAAATTCGAGAAGCTGAGAATAATTAGAGGATGCAAAAAGTGGTGCAGCAGGCCCAACAAGGCCAATGGACTTACATGGGAAGGAACCCTGCAAAGGTCCTTGACATGGAATGATATATGGCACCCCTTAGACTCAGCTTCATTATCAGATCAATGTATGACCTTCTGCCATCGTAAACCTTGTGAGATGGGGAAAGTCTGATGATGATGATCAGTGCCCCCTGTGCCATGGGATGCAGACACTTGAACATGTACTCTCAGCTAGCACAGTGTCATTAGGGCAATGGTGATACACATGGCACCACAACAGAGTACTATATGAGCTAGCTGCTACAACAGACCTGGCAAAGGTGAAGGCGAACAGCAAAGTCAGACAGAGTACTGCAAATACATACTTTTTGAAAGCAGGAAAGTCAGCACATCCCAAACCAAGTAAACAAAGTAGCAGTTTACCATCTATTCTTGACTATGCAAATGACTGGGAGATGGTAGTTGATCTACCTGGGCGAGGGACATATCCAGAAAGTATCAGAAGATCTTGAAGACGGCTAGATATAGTGCTACATTCCTCATCATCGCGTTAGATTATAATGATTGAGCTGGCCGTGCCGTTTGAATCCAAATTGGACGAGCAACACTCATTCAAAGTGGCCAAGTATAATGTTCTGGTCACGGACTTGAGACACGACGGGTTCACTACAAGGGTCATGTCATGGCTGTTGAGGTATGTGCAAGAGGTCTAGTGGCTGCCTCAGTGTATGATCTACTGAAACTGTTGTGTTTGAAAGGACAGACAAGATCATGGGCACTTAAGAGACTCGGTGAAACTGCAGAAAGGGCATCGTACTGGCTGTGGAACAACCGCAACGGGCTATGGAATTCAGAACAGTAATTTTTTTCAACATAAGGGTTACTTTCACAATTGCCTCCAGCTGGCATAAAAACAGGAATGAAGCTGAAAGCTGCAACCAAGGTGGAGTGGGTTAAGTTATCTGCACATGACAACAGGAGGCTGACACTTGGGAGTCATGACCCAAGTGTGCCCACTCCCCCTTAGAGTTTAAAGGAGATTAAGGTGCCGAAACACTTGATCAATGGGGGAAGCGCTTCTGATGATCAGATTGCCTCCTGTTGTATCGCTTTATGTATAGTTTTCTATCATAACCCATCAGAGGTTGAACTGTGTATTTTTTCTAAAAATAAAAAAATGTACATTCATTTCCTGCTGTTTGATTGTGGCAGTATAGCTCCTCATCATTTATTGTAAATAAATTTGACTTCCTTAGACGATTTCTTGGACTAAGTACCACTGCATTCTATTCCAAGCATCTATGGATCTAGCTAAGTGACCTTTTACTTGTTCCGAAGTTTTGTTCATTCTTTTTTTCGTTTCGTTGATTATTTACTTTCTTGTTTCGGTATTTCTTTCAGGTTTTACGATTTTCTTGTATTATTATTGTTCTTTTTTTGCTCATCACTGTGGGTATTTACTTTTTCCATCTGCTTGTATCGCTCATTTGGTGTATGTTTCTCATCATCGTATGTTTTTGTAGTACCTATATGTAATTCTTGTCCTTGTCACCTGTTTGTGGCTGACGAAGGGTAAAACCCGAAACGTCCCATGTATCATGTGAACCGTTAATTTGTAGAACTGATTCAATACCATTTTATTGGTTCATATACTTACATCATTTATTGTTATTGTTGATCAGAATAGACATCATTACACTCTAGTCAAACCCATAGGTTCTCAGTCTCCCTCAGCAAATTATAGAAGGGTATGAATGCTAACTGGTCATGTAGCGCAGTGCTCCGCAACCTTTTTCACTTCGCGGCCTTTCAAAATTTTGCGACACAAAATTTAAATAGGTGGATATGGCAAATATTTAAAAATTGGATGTAATCATAAGACAATGCTCCCTACTTTTTGTGATGGATTGGGGGATGATGATAACTCAACTTATTATTTGTAAAATTGTAAATGTGAGATTCTTTCGTAATATTTTACCATAACATGTAATTTTGTATACAGTAATATAGTGTATTCTGCTTGGTGTCACGGCACACCTGACATATGCCGGCGACACACCACTGTGCCGCGGCACACCAGTTGCGGAGCACTAATGTAGCACACTGCTTGTATACATGCCCAATGTATTCTCTTATACATCCATCCCTGGCTAGTCTTATGTTTGATGTCAAATTCCAGCAATCTTAGCCTTGTTGGTTCATCTTTTGCAGTGTCATTCTCTAACAAATGATTATTTATTGTGCGCGGTATCTCTTCCATATTCATAAACTTGTTCATCATTTGCTTTTCAGCTACAGTTGTTGTTTATTCATTTTTATATCTTGTTTTTTTTTATATCTCTCTTTCTTCTTGCAGTTATATTTTCTTTGCCAGCTGTGTTGAATTTTTCAATGAATGCATTTTCTGCACTATCTCATGTTGCCAGTTTTCCATTTTCATTTTGCATAATACTGAGTAGTCTTATATCCTCAGGCATTCCTTCTTCCTTGTAGGACTCCTCGGATAGAATACCACATCCATGATTGACATGTGGAATCAATTGGGGAGTAATTAATATGTTGTGCTGTAGTTTACAGCTTTGCCATTATATCAACACCTTTTGGTCTGGCACATCTGTGTTCAGCAAGATTTTTTATTTTGGTTAACTTCCTATAGCCTTTGTTTTGATAGGTTGCTCTCTTGAATCTCGTCTAGCCACAGCATTCAGCTTTTTGAGCACCATAGACTTATACTACCCGTTTTCCTTTTAATTAAACAACAGCCCTGCCACAAGAAGGCTAGGCACTGGGTTTCTGCTGTCAGAGGCAATTTGAGTCACTCACCTTGGAAGCATTTAAATGAAGCTGAGAACTCGACTTCACTCCCGTCTATGACAGCATTATGGATCACTTTAGAATGTAAAACTGATCAAATTGCTTATTACAGCATATCAATTTTTTTTTTTTTTTTTGGTACAAATTTCAAAGACAATGGCTCAAGTCATTTGCTTGTCCTTAAAAAATAAAATACAAGTTAAAAATTACTGATTTGTTCACGATTTGCTGTGTTGAAGGCACTTGCAGTATAACATTGCTACACACATACATTACAACCACAAAGAAATACTGTAATATATATGAATGTTCCTGGCACACCATAACAGTGCAGCAGTTATTCACTCATAAAAATAAAATATATGTTACCACCTTCTAACAGTCTGGCACACTATTTATTATCCAGTGAAAATCTCTAAGAAATCATGTGTGCTGTTGTGACGTATAATGGAAAAAGAGCCTACAGTAATTTGACAGTCTTTTGTGACCTTCTAGCGTTCTAGGATTTGCTAGCAAAACCATGCATTTACAGCCTGTGTTTACTCACTTTTTTGTCATGCCTCTTTTCTTTGAACATAAGCAAACAAAGTGTTTACAAACTTTCGTGACCTGCCCGTCATAACAGGTAGTGAATCAGGTTTGTTTACCTCGGCTTCTCACGCAAGCTTATCTGTCAATCATACGATACCTTACAGACTGCACGTGAATAACATAGAATCTTTTGAAGTTCGTACTCAGGGGAAGTCAGAAAACCCATGGGCTCTTTGATCTTCAGAAGCGGGCATCCGTACAGAGAAAACCGTTAAGGAACTATAAGTCTTTTGATGTCGGTTGAAACCTCGACGAAAGACTGACCGTAAGCCTTTATCTGGGACCTCTGGTTCTGATTCTCCGTCACACACAATAGTGTCAAAAGTAACAACATCTATAGATCAGAGAAATATAATGATATATAAACTGTATTTTCTTAAACCTGCTATCAGTTGTCACTCAGAATTTTTGGATAGTCTAAGCACGCAGTTCTAGAACCATTTCACTAAATGTGTTAATAGCATTCGTGGGAATTTTCATTCTGATTTTCTGGTAATAGAAATTAGTGTTTACGTGTTTAAAAGAGTTAGCTTTTACCAATTGAAAGTGTTAGCTTTTACCATTATAATTCACTTTGATTTTCTAGTGTCAAAACTAGTGAAATAAAATAGCGCGTAGCTATTTCATACCAGATGTTCAGTTATCATGTTAATTTTCACCACACGCTTTCTCACACAAGAAGAGATGGTTTTAACTGACTGGTTAAATGCCAGGCGCGACTGATAGTGACAGAAAATAATTCAAATTTTATTTCATTGTGCACATTTATTATAAGTGCCTATTATTTAATATCATACAACTAAACTATCAGACGCCGACCAAATTAATAGCTACTTAACGACCTGCAATAGTTTGTGATAATTGACATTGTGCACTGATTGCTAAGCGCGAGCAAGAGGGGGGAGATTCGCATAACTCATCCAACCTACACTCGCTAAGCGACGGGCGATAAGGTAGGCTAAAGACACTGTGTGCCTTTTAAATGTAATCAGGACTGATGGAGTGGATAAGAGATCGCCTTGTCCCCATCTGTGTGCATATATGTAGCTATATAGAATAGTAGCATTTTTCCATAAATGTTTCTTATACAAGTATATTCCTAGCAGACCTGATCAAGGGCATCCAACGGTCTTTTCTTTTTTTCTTTTACTGATTGGTTAATGTTGTCTCCTTTCTTGGCTTGTGCGTCACCAATTTCATTGGTGAGCAAGTATTTGCCAACGATACATGAGAAACATTTTAACTTGTAAAGTTAACTGGACTTACCAAACCCAGCAATATTTTTCAATGTTATCAGCCCACTGGGGTGTGAAAAAAATAACATTTATTCCTGACTTCTGACAGTTGTATTCAAGCGTAGCATCCAGAATTTACACTGTTTCAGAATCGGCACTCTACCATAGAGCCAGCCAATAGGATTATCATCATTTATCAATTGTAACATTTTTAGCAACCAGATGTTTCCAAATACTGGAAGTATTTTCCTCTTTTAACTGTGAACCCCCAGATCACGTTTCTACATCAACTATTGGTGTTGACATTTTGTTCATCCAGGAAAAACCCACACCAGATTTGGCGTTCACCTCACTAGTCTTTATTTGTTAGAGGATGGACTGGGGCCAATTTGGGAAATAAACCTGACATTTTATATAGTCATAAAAAATTGTAATTCCATGGGATATCACCAAGAGTAGGTAAAAGTGATTAAATGGCCACTGTATGAAAGAGAGAGTGAATATTTTTCTCTGTTATAGAGACTTTACCAAAATTGGATTTGCTTAAACTTGTTAACTTTACTGGGTAGCCTATAGTAGGAACTTGTTTACTTTACTGTCTACTCTGTAACATAGTGCAAACCTTCGACCTTTGGGTTATTAACTTTTTGGGTTCTTGTCTCCATAAGGGGAGGGCACATTTATTCTGCTATTTCATATGTATATAACTCTGATTTTTTTATTTGATCTTTCTTTAGATATTTGATGTTGTCAAGTTTAAATGATAATAAACAACAAAAGAAACTTAACTTTGTGTGTTGGTCAGACCCATACCCAATTAACCGTAGTTTTTCACGTTTGTGTATCTTGTTGTCACATAGCTGTGTGGGTGTGTGTGTGTGTGTAGTTAAACTTATATTTATATATATGAGGAGGACAAGGTTGTCTTGTACTAACTTATAGTCGTATAGATAGGCTGGAATAGAGAAACTTACTCATTCCAGAGACATATCTTCTCCTTAAGCTATCACCCGTGAAATCTATTTCTCACACCTTTTTCTCACGTATCTATCACCATCCACTCTACTCAGGCGGGACAAAAATAACTCACAACCTATCTGTATGTCTCTGGTATGTGTGTCATCTAAACATGTGTAAATTTAACTGTAAAAAATAGCCACATGTTCTTTGTACACAATGAACTGGACTAGCATATAAGGTACACTTTATCATAGACCAGCTGTTTGCTCTTTGAACATCAGTTTTCTGGGTAATCCGTAATTAAATATGATCATAAGAACACTAATGAATTAATATGGATATAACATATCAACAATAATATGGGAAAGAAATTCTAACCTACTTCCAATACAAGGGTTCAAGCTTTGTACTGGCTCATTAACTCACAAATAATTGACAGACAAATAAAATACTGAAAACAAAAAAACTTAGTCTGTGTATATTCATTCTACGAATAAGCATACATGCTGTTGTATTGAGCTGTTATTTTGTTTTTCAGTGGATCAATAATCTCATGTTTCAGATCCTGAAATCTCCTATAGATCTGCTGATAACAAAGAAAAGGATAACCTTACCTTGTATAACACACTGCTAAAGGCAGTAATGCAGTAACCAGTCTTGCACATTAGCCAATTGATTGTTTTTGCAGGTTTTATTATGAATTCTTCCTCCTTTTTATCAAGCCATCTCAAACTTATTATTTCATTTGATTTTGCTGCCTTCACCTTTATATGAATGACAGAAGGTACATAAATATCATAGAATTACTTTTTAACAAAAATAACCATTGACATGTTTGCCCTACCTTTTGTCACTTTCTCATGGTCTTTCTGTATTTCTCTTCTTTGTTTTCTGTTTGTGACATGGATAACAGAGGATTATCCCAAAACATCTATTGTCTCTTTTGTACTGCTCATTTGTAAAACTGACTCAGATACCATTGTCATTTTGTTGTTGTTGCTTTAAACAGATGAAAGTTATAAAAAGAATGTATTTTCTATCTTTTCTGATGGCTACTTTGCTGCACCTGATCTTGTGCTTCTAGGGGCAAATGCCCTGACTCTCTCTTCTTTCCCCCTACCCCATTTTATTTTAGTTATTGCTAAAACTTATCTCTAATATAATGTTTCTTCATTTTGTGTCTGTCATAATTGATTACTGTCTAGACTTTTAATGTTGTCATTGTTTTAGTCCATGAGTTACTTAACGTTTTCTAGCAGCTGATTAAATATTTGATTTTTGATCTGTGTATTTCATATAACGTCATATTAGAATGAATTTTGAGACAATTGTGCCAAAGTAGAAAACAACAGAATTAGTGTATGTCATGCACTTTGGCTATTAGGCTTTGTGGTGTGATGTGGTTTTCATTCTTCAGCAAGATGTGATTTCTCAACAAGATGTGATTTCTCAACAAGATGTGATTTCTCAACAAGATTTGATTTCTCAACAAGATGTGATTTCTCAACAAGATGTGATTTCTCAACAAGATGTGATTTCTTGGTTGGATTTTAAGCACCATCATCATTGCACATGGACAAGCAAGGATCTAGTGTGTGTGTGCGTGTGCGTGTGTGCATGCGCGTGCGTGCGCGTGTGCATGCGTGTGTGTGTAAGGAATCACACATTCTATGAATATTTTTGTGGTGGGTAGGTTTCCTAATTTTTTAATTTTGCCAGGGCCTACTCTTTACGATTTCCAACTGCCGAGGGATTTTTAACTTGCGCAACGTGCACACGAGACCTACTATTTTTTCACCCTTATCTGAGAAGGCCACGCATCCAATCTCACTACTTAGGAAATCAGGGGGGAGTATGAAATCATTTTGGAACCATTAGTTCTGAAAAAGATTTCCTTCAATTATATTCCCCGTGCTGGGAGCAAACCCGGTACCTTTAGAATTAGAGGCTGACACCATACCTCTTGGCTAGTTCGACCCCTTTTAGATCATATCAATAGTTCGACCCCTTGCAGATCATATCAATAGTTCGACCCCTTGCAGATCATATCAACATCTTGGCTAACATCATATCAAATATAATTACTTCATTCATTACCTTTCAACTTTCCATGGAGCAAAGGTCTTCAGAAGATTCACACCACGCCTTCATGTCCTGTGCTGTCTGTTCGAGCACTTTCCAAGTCTTGTTTGTGCCCTTCATGTCTATATCTAATCCCCTTCTCCATGTGTTGTTTTGATCTTCCTTCATTTACTTTACCCTGGAGATTCCAGAAAAAGGAATGCCATGCAATGCTATGAACTGATGTTTCTCATTGTCTGTCCCCACCAACATCAGTATCCCTTGTTTGCATTCCATTCTACTGACACCTGCGTGGTTCTTCCTATCAGTTCAAAAAGAATGCAGTGATAAAATGAAGAACACAAAAATAAAGATTTTTTTGTTCTTCTGGTACCATGCCAGCTGGTGTGGGTGATTATGTCCCTGCACAACTTCCTGTCAACAGTGGTGTTTGTCAGTTTAGTTGTTGACGTCTTTCCATGCCAGCTGGTGTGGGTGATTATGTCCCTGCACAACTTCCAGTCAACAGTGGTGTTTGTCAGTTTAGTTGTTGACGTCTTTCCATGCCAGCTGGTGTGGGTGATTATGTCCCTGCACAACTTCCAGTCAACAGTGGTGTTTGTCAGTTTAGTTGTTGACATCTTTCCATGCCAGCTGGTGTGGGTGATTATGTCCCTGCACAACTTCCAGTCAACAGTGGTGTTTGTCAGTTTAGTTGTTGACGTCTTTCCATGCCAGCTGGTGTGGGTGATCATGTCCCTGCACAACTTCCTGTCAACAGTGGTGTTTGTCAGTTTAGTTGTTGACGTCTTTCCATGCCAGCTGGTGTGGGTGATTATGTCCCTGCACAACTTCCAGTCAACAGTGGTGTTTGTCAGTTTAGTTGTTGACGTCTTTCCATGCCAGCTGGTGTGGGTGATTATGTCCCTGCACAACTTCCAGTCAACAGTGGTGTTTGTCAGTTTAGTTGTTGACATCTTTCCATGCCAGCTGGTGTGGGTGCTTATGTCCCTGCACAACTTCCAGTCAACAGTGGTGTTTGTCAGTTTAGTTGTTGACGTCTTTCCATGCCAGCTGGTGTGGGTGATTATGTCCCTGCACAACTTCCTGTCAACAGTGGTGTTTGTCAGTTTAGTTGTTGACGTCTTTCCATGCCAGCTGGTGTGGGTGTTGCACAGTCTTGGGTGATTATGTCCCTGCACAACTTCCTGTCAACAGTGGTGTTTGTCAGTTTAGTTGTTGACGTCTTTCCATGCCAGCTGGTGTGGGTGATTATGTCCCTGCACAACTTCCTGTCAACAGTGGTGTTTGTCAGTTTAGTTGTTGACGTCTTTCCATGCCAGCTGGTGTGGGTGATTATGTCCCTGCACAACTTCCTGTCAACAGTGGTGTTTGTCAGTTTAGTTGTTGACGTCTTTCTGTGCCAGACTGTCCAGTATCTTCTCTCTTTGTTGTCCTCTGTCTCTTATTCCAATTTTGTACAGTCATGTACAGTCATGAATCGAAGCATCAAAGATACTGCACATTTTATATGTAAACTGCCACTAAAGAAACACTTTTTCTTTTTGTAAAACACAAAATGCATTAACGTTATTTTGTTCACAATCATGAGCAGTAATTTGGGTCCTAAAATGCAGAAAAATTACTCTTGGCCTTCTCATCCTGAAACATGAAATAAGTTATTTAAATATTTTCTACAGATCTGACCAAAGAAGAGCAGCAACTACTGTGGAGGATTAGTGAAAGGAAAAAACTACTACTTTTTGAGATACGGGTTAGTCATTCAGTTTTTCCATTTGACATTGATCATGAAGAGCAGATGGGTATCCACTTCTGATGGCAACACATATGTTTGCGTTATTGTTGTCTTCCATCAGCATGATATGGGATGTTCATCACTAGAGCAGATGTTCCGTATCAGAACAGTAATTGATCTGTTTACTTGATTTAAAATGTTCATCACTAGAATAGATGTCCCATATCACAACGGCCATTGATCTGTTTACTTGGCATAAGATATTTATCACAAGAACAGGTGTCCCATATCACTTATCAGAACAGTAATTTATCTGTTCACTTCACTTAAGATGTTCATCACTAGAACAGTTGTCCAATATCACAATTGCAATTTATCTGTTTACATGACATAGTGATGCTCATTAGTAGAGTAGTTTTCCCATATCAGAACAGTAATTTATCTGTTTAAACAATTTTTAGAAATAGAGTAGCTCTTTCTAACCGATTCCGTGAAGGAAACACTGTTCAGAGAAAATATTAAAAGTTTAAAAAGAAAAATATTGTTCATTTTAAAAATTGATTTCTTTCATTTGTTGTACAAAAAGTGCACTTAACCGCTTCCAGAGAAGGCAAACTATTGTCTCTTGATTGCTTGTCTCTTTTCATGTTGTGTTGTATGTTACCAGTCCTTCTCAATATCCTTTATTTGATCTAAAGACTGATGCTGTTATCCCTGTTGATCTTAAATTCCAATTTTGTTAATCCATCTTCCCAGTCACTTTCAGTATTCTTACTGAAGATTTGACCTCAGATCCTCTTGAGCATGCTTTCAGTTTTGTAACATGTTTCCATGTTTCTCTCTTGCATGCTTGATATAGTGTTAGTTGTATTTTCAGACCATATATTTAGAATTTCCATTGAGCTTATACAGGTCAAACTACTGAACGTAAAAATTGCCTAGATAAATCACAAACAGCCAATAAAAGCTGGGGTTGATTGCCACGTCCTGTAAAGGATAAGCAACTAACTTTTTTATACAGGTCTGTAGTTTTATCTGATATCCCTGGGAATAGCTTTGTTTCAGAAACTGGATTTTTCAGTTTTGGGATGTTCAGAATAGACAAAGTCACCCAAAATGTGTTAAAATAGCCCAAAGTTGTCCTCAGATCAGAAATTGTCAAAATTGTGATCGAAAGTAGCCCAGAGTCATCCACAAAGTCAGAAATTGTCCAAATTGTGATCGAAAGTAGCCCAAAGAAACTTTTGATTTACAGAATATTTTAGTTTTTGGGTGTTCAGATAAAAGGATATAGAACTGTACTAAATTCACATTTTCCAGCAATGGGACCGGCTGCCTGTGGTGGCTTCACTCTCTGTAAGGAGCAAGGGGACCAGCTGCTGTGGTGACTTCACTGTATGAGGAGCAAGTGGACCAACTGCTGTGATGGCTTCACTCTCCTTAAGGAGCAAAGGATCAACTGCTGTGGTGACTTCACTCTCTATAAGGAGCAAGTGGACCAGCTGCCTGTGGTGGCTTCACTCTCTATAAGGAGCAAGTGGACCAGCTGAAATGGTGGCTTCATTCTCCAAAATGAGCAAGTGGACCAGCTGCCTGTGGTGGCTTCACTCTCTATAAGGAGCAAGTGGACCAGCTGCCTGTGGTGGCTTCACTCTCTATAAAGAGCAAGGGATCAACTGCTGTGGTGACTTCACTCTCTATAAGGAGCAAATGGACCAGCTGAAATGCTGGCTTCATTCTCCAAAAGGAGCAAGTGGACCAACTGCCTGTGGTGGCTTCACTCTCTATAAGGAGCAAGTGGACCAGCTGATATGGTGGCTTCATTTTCCAAAAGGAGCAAGTGGACCAGCTGCCTGTGGTGGCTTCACTCTCAATAAGGAGCAAGTGGACCAGCTGCCTGTGGTGGCTTCACTCTCTATAAGGAGCAAGTGGATCAGCTGATATGGTGGCTTCATTCTCCAAAAGGAGCAAGGGAAATGAGAAGGATATATACATTTGTTAAATGATGTAGTTCTTATATTTGTAAAAATATTATTTTAAAACTGATCAGTTCTACAAAATCTATTTGTTTTTAAAGAAACAGTCATTTCAGTATGCAAGGAAATCTGACTAATATTAGGTGTTGTGCGTCACATTTTCTTTTTGTATGTGTAATATAGAGCATTTCCTACTAAAATGTAGTAAGTATGAACAACAGAGAAAACCAAAATTAGATTATTTACAGGCATGCAATTAATCCATAACTGTGGAACAGGTGATGAGAATAGATAGACCTAGAGAATTGCACAATATAGTAAAAAAGTATATACAGTAACAAGAACTAAAATCCTATATATAAAATCCCAACTTTTTCTGTCAGTGCGTAATGCTAAGGGATGCAACTTTGGTTGAAAGTTAGACATTAGTTGTATTGTTTCCCTTATATGTACTCTCCCAAAAATAGTAACACTCGACAAAGAAAAGTGCGCAAGTGTTGGTGTGCATGCGTCAATAAAATCTAACTGTGAACGGCGTGCATGTTCAGACTTTAACACAGGATTTAAAACAAATATTTTTGTAAAATTTCCACATGTGTTTCCTCCAACAAGTTGAGTGTAAGTAAAGAAAATGGACAACAAAACACACCAAGAGCATTGTATGCACTTGAATCATAAACATCAGCAAAGATGGGGCAAGCGTCGTCAATTTCCAATCATTCCATCATTTGCGATAACCATCAACAAATCTCAGGGGCAAACATTTGAACATTTTGAAATCTTTTTGAACGAGCCAGTCTTCTCTCATGCACAGCTGTACGTCGCACTTGTCTTGATTGAGAAATCCCAACAGTGTAAAAGTACAAATTAAAACAACAGAAAATCAAGGTGCTCTTTTGATGGACAATCGAATGTTCACAACTAACATTGTTTTTCCAAAAGTATCGGAATAATTAAAATTCAGTTAGGTATTGGTGCTTTTGATTTAATTCCCGTCTTATTGGCAAAATTCCTCATTATTTCTCACCCCTTTTCACTGAAAATAATGAAATAACATATTTCAACTTGTCACAACATGAAAATAATACCAAGTACACACTGATATGAACAGGACAATCGGGCAATATTACCAGACTTAAAAGTCTTTTATGTTTGGACAAGCACCCTAATACAACCGACTAGGTTGAACGGGGCTTTTACACTAGCTAATATATAAGTATCAATGATGGTGTGAGGATAAAGGGTAGTCTGATGGGGTGCTCCTGTGGATGATGGCAGATAATTGGTGGATTTCATGTAATGCAGGTCACACACAAATACATTCACACAATTTTGGTTTTGATTTACTCTATTTGGACTGAGTGGAGGGGGGAAAAAGATACTATATTTGGATATCTGGATATAGAAATCTAATTTTATTGTCTTGAATTCATTACACTATATGTCCTAGTTATAACCCATTAAGGGGGCACACCCAGCCAAAAATGGGTTATCTTTTTAAAAAATTAACAGAAAAATAACTAACGAACTTGTTGACATAAAATTTGGCCACATGTTACAAGAGATATTATATTTTATTATGAACAAAGTTTACTTTATAAATTTTAATGTTTTATGTGAAAATAATTAATTAACATGAAGTGATGAAAAAAAATATAAGGAAAACCCCCAGTGCACCTGGGAATGAATTTCACTCACATAAAAAGTGCAAAGAATGCCAAACCAGCAGATGATGTGCATAACATCCCTACCTATGGTGTGAACCACCCAAAAATATCTACCCCAATGAGCTTTGTAGATATGGCTCTTGCAATATGACCCTTTTAAATAGCACAAATTTAGAACTTTGTATAGCAATATCTCTGTTTCTATACCATGTAAGAAAAAAGTGGAGGTTCATGCCATAAAGGACAACATGGGCTATAAGTGTGCAAAATTTGAAGGCTATAGCTTTAAAATTGTAGAAAATATCACCAGAACTGTGAATCGCAGGCCCTGTTTTCGTTAAAGTTTAGTTTTTAAAATGTTAAAACACTAAAAGTCAGCGATTTTTGGAACACACTGATTCTCTTTGAACATTGATAACTCATAAACTATTACAGATAAACACATAATTCAAAAAGAATATCGAAGTAAAAAGGCTTATAAATATTTAAAACACAATTATTATATGAAAATCAAAAATAACCTTTTTTGTCTATTTCTGGGTGTATATGGGTTGAGCGAGATACTTCGTTAAAAAAGGAAATGTTGCATGTGTAGCGTTGTGATCATAAACACAAATTCTAAAGGAGGAATTAGCTTCCTTGTAAGAAACTGGTGTTTATCTGTTATTGAAGTAATGTCTGCTGAAAAACAGTAATTCAGAATGTGAGTAGTTGTAAATATATACTATGAAAGGAAACTATACAGACCATTAAAACAAAAGGCAATGTGATCATCAGAAGGTAGCTGCCAAAAAGAGAACCATACTTCAGTGGGTACCATCTCATTGGGGTGTACCCGGAAATGAAAAGGCAGATAAACTTGCAAAAAAGGGAGGAGAATGTGAACAAGAAGATAATGAAGTCACATACTTTGAGAAAAAGAGAGCTATCCAGACTATCAGAAGAGAACAGAACCAACCCAAAGACGACTACCACACTCTTGACCAGCAGGGACAGATAACTATTTTTCACCTCAGGACAGAGTATAACAAACTGAATAAACACATGCACAAGCTACGATTGTCTGCTTCACCACTGTGCACATGTGGATTAAACGAACAAACCGCTGAGCATGTTCTACAGGACTGTCCTCTGTATGACCAGTTAAGAAAGATATACTGGCCCAATGACTCAACACTAAACTCAGAGCTATATGGAGTTAAAGAGGAACTTCAAACAACAGTCGAATTCATCATGAGAACTCGTCTGACGGTGTAAACATCAAAGATGCGATCGCAAGAAGAAGAAGAAGAAGAAGGTCTGATTTCCAATGTTTAGCTTATGTCATGTCACATAATGAGCCTTTCTTGGGATGATTCTTCGATACTATCACGAAGTGGTTTTAAGTTAAGAGTGTGTCCAGTGTATAGGCGAAATCCTAGTATGAGATAGACTGAGAAGATAGATTTAGATGTGAAAATATTTTGGGACTGTAGACAGATGAGGCTATTGGCTCAAGGTTGAGAACCTGGGTTAACTCTTCCTTGCCACTAGTGACTAAAATTTATGCTATAACCTCACCCCCCTCTAACTGCCAATATAGGAGATAAAGTATAAATCAGGACCACAGACACCACTATACAGACAGTATAGTTAGCTATAAATTAGAGAGCCTGATCCAGTGAACATTTAGATAGTTTTATTACCAAAAAAACAAAATATACTCAACAACAGAATCAAATCACATAGAACCAAAATCAATACTATGCAATGGTGTACAGACCTGAAAACAAGGAAAAACAATTAAATTGGTAGATAATAGAAAAACAACCACTTTCACTTCTTCTCTCACCCTGCTGGGGAAAAATAGAATGATTATTGAATTAACCACAATTAATGGGTGGGGGCATCAACTTTAGCCACCACTCCCTCCTACAATCTATTTCTTACTGTCCTGATTGCTGACACTGCCTAAACTAGTTTCTCTACACCTACACAGTTTCCAGGCTATTTAGGTGAGACACGCGCCACTAATTTAACACCACTGGTTGCTACTCTAGTAGACAGATTACACTATTGCTCAGAGTCAATCCATCTAATGGATAATAAAAGACCCTACTGGTACTGTCTATTTCCTCTCTCTATCTCTCTCCCTCTTTCTTTTGTTCAGTGCCTCTCTGACACTCTTGACTTTGGCTGAGGTGGCGTCTCCATTTACGCCTTCTCTCGTTGACTTTTCAGAACCAGGAATGATCACCCTGTCTCCTTTGTTCTGACTCCTGAAATGATGACTTGATTTTCAAGCTTGAGGTACTTGATTCACTTGTAGAAGCTTCACGGCTGCTGACCAACTTCTTACTTGTCCCGTTAACCCACTCAAGGTTTATGGACATACAGCTTTATTATGGCAGTATAACTTTTAACCAATCTCCCAGCCACGTGCTGTTGTCGGAGTGGTATAATGAGCTTATGAGCTCTGGATTATAAGACAAATCCTTTCCAGCTGAAGATAGTCTTCGCTACCTGGGGAACATATGGTATTTCTAGCACTTTTCCCGATCTCTCGAGCGATATGCTCCTGAGATGACAACTTGCTGTTGTAAAGGACTGAGACTGGTTTGCCCCTCCTACAGACCGTGAAAACTCTCGCTGTGGAACAAACAACGCAACAGCTATATATAAAGTTACACATCTCAAACACTTAACTCCCTTCCCACTTTAAATCAATTCCAGCTCCCCTTCTCTATCTCCCGCTATGGACCACGATACAAAATATTTATGCCCCAAAAGGTCAATCTCCCCTCTCTCTCCCATTCCAGTAAACTTCGGCTGGCTCAGATCGTTAGTTCTGCATGACTGGCTACGTGTCATAACATTTTTTTTTCACGCTGAGGAAATCCCTGTCCGAAAAATACTTTGGGTCATTTTCTCTTCGGGTACATTTATCAATACAAATTTAAATCTAGAAAGGGGAACCTCCCGTTTATGTAAAAGAAATTCCCTTATCAGACATATATAAATTACACCTTGAGGTAATTTAATACACAGTAAAAGTACACCATACAAAAGTTACAATAATAAAAATGCACACAAAATAACGTACGCCAAATTATGCTAGCGTATTAACTGCAATTAAATGGTAAGCAACCGAGGTTATCAATGAATCCCCCGTAGTTAAATTCACGTTCCTGTGTTCACCCTGATGATACTTCGCCTTTCTCTGGGTAACATTCCCGAATTTAAACTCAATACAATCCCTGCCCACGTGCTTACCAATTACAAAATCCCGCTCCCGTTTAAATACAGCAGTTTATCATAAAGCAAAGATGCGGGTTTTTCCTTCTGACCTTATTTAACAAATTAGACCGTCTATTAGATATTAAGGAGTTCACATTACAGGTCATACAATCTTACACACTCATAGCTACTATCATATAAGAATTCTGTGCGCCTCTTACATTTCATCCTTCCACTGAGATCGTAATTGATGGTGCTTCGATTTACGAAATAAATTAAAACCCTCCTGAGAAAAGCTTATACTTAACCAGTCTAGTTTCTATAAGAAGCAAATACAAGCATCACGCTTAAAGAATTATGGCTTACCCAATAAGTCACATATCTCGCTGAAGAGCCAGAGCTTATGACGTAGCTCCTCGCGGCTGCAATTCTTCGGAAGAAAGACAATTTTACTTAATCGGCATGCGTATATATCTTAAACCAAACCGCACAACTTATTCCTGACGTCACACTGCCGTACCTCTTACAGCCAATGAAACCCTTACAAAATTTAAACACCCGAGCCTCCGCCAATAAATTTGAAAACAACGCGCAGACCGCGTGTCCAAAAATTGCATCACGTTACGTGACGACCACGATTCATTTTAACAAAGAAAATGAGATTCCCAGATCGCGGTTTTCTAGCGAAAAAAGAACTGGTGAAAAACGAACTGGTGAAAACTAATATAACTCCCCTGTAGTTACTATTAAAAACGTAATTAGTAGACCTACAGAAAAAGACCAAACCCGATATAATTCAAGGAGAAGAAACATGGCAAACACATATAGTTACAAAGAGAAGAAGACTGGTGAAAACTCAAATAGAAGAACAGAATCGGGCCTGTTGAAAAGACAGAATTACAGTACAGCTTCACATAACTCCTCCCTTTGAAGTGTGGGAATCCGTGCTAAATCACTGAAATTTCTGTGTTTCACACTGGCCCTTATTCCTGTCTACCGAGCTGTCTGTGAGCACTTCCTCCTCTTTCGTTTCATCTTCTTCTTACAAACTCCCAAGCTCTGGTGGAAGAGTTGATCTCTCTTCAGACCTGTGCCGTCTAATGGCGGGTCTGAAACTTCCCTGGCTATGTGCGTCAAAAGGCTGTCTTGGTCAGCTGTCATGACCGACTGGCTCTGTGGCGGCCTAACTATGGCGACTACCTTGCTGCGCGTCAGCGGGTTTGTGACCGATGGAGCGTTCAAACTCCTGTAGCTAAATTTGCTGGGAGCCAGCAATTCACTCCCCTCTGGTTTGTGTAGAGGTTGCGTAGAGATTGCTCCTTTCTCTACCCTCTCTCCAGGGGTTCTCACTGGGTTGCGCCTGACCTCAGTGACCTCTGGTTCCAATATTAGGCAGGATGCATATGGTTGCACTGCCTCGCTTATTGCCTCTTCGCGAGAGTCACTTCCTGTAAGCGAGGTAGTGGTGGGGTGGGGCCCATCTCCGTTTGTAGGCGAACGGTAGCTCAGACCACTGTCCTCCTCCGTTTGAGAAAAGTGCTGGTCGTATAGGGCGCCAGGGCTGGTCGGAAACATATGTTCGCTCCAGTTGCTATCTGGTGCCATATGAAGATTGCGCTGGTTGTAGACATAAGTCATATCCTTCTTGTCAGTATTTCCCTCCCTTGAGGGATGTAATACCATCGGGGGCCTAATTCCCGACAACAAAGAAGGTACTTCCGAAATCAGAGGCGTCACCACTGTTTGGCTTTTAGGCTGAACAGGGCTGACAGGCGAATACGCCTCTGCAACTAACATACCACTGTCTTTAGAGGCCTCTAACCTCTCCTTAGCAAGACATGGATGTTCGAGCTCTTGCGGGGCTCTGTGAATTTTGGGCTTACCCTTTTCACTTAGCTGGCCTGCAGTAGGCCCCCTTGCATTAGCAAGGATCCGTGCGGGTGGGGTTCCCAAAACTAAATATGGCGCCCCTAGGATGAATCATAAGCTGGTTGTGCCATTACAGCAGCTTTAATTGTGCCATGCACAAACTTGCACGTCACCTCAATCTTGGCTACGGGCAGACGCTGTGAGGTACCTCTTCTCAAAATTCCACCAATATCAACTATTTCTCCTGTCCACTGCCCTGGTTTCACCAAATGACGAGCGACAATACTGGGGTATGTGAGCCCGCTGTCAAACAAACAAGTAGTGGCCGTTCCATTCACCTCAGCTGGTCCACTATTAGAGAACAACTTTTCTGACTTGACAGGTTCCCACTTATTCCCTTTAATCACTCTCACCGGCCTTAAACAAGCTGCATGATGAGCCGGTGGTTTGTTCATACACTTTGATGTCCAGCGGGAAGTAGTGCGACAATTCCGACAATACCTCTCATTATCTCCCCTGTTTCTGGCGGGTTCGGGAGAGATCGCTCATTGTGATCTGTTATGAGGCTGGGACCGCATGTTATGACCAGAATATGGCTCCTTGCGAGAAGGCGCTTGCTGCTGGTGAGCTGGAGAGGAAGACGAATGCGATGCAGTAGCTCCTTTGTCCAGGGCTGGCAGGTCTGGGTGTTTTCTTTTCTGGCCCAGTACTTCGGCCTGTGCCGTCTGGAACCTTTCCGCAGACAGAATAATTTGGTCCAGTTGCTGGGCTCCCTGCTCTGCCAGGTGCCCTGCTCTGCCATGTGCCCTGCTCTGCCAGGTATCTTCTCAAATCGGGAGACGTGTTTGCCTTTATTTGTTCACACATGATTAACTCTTCCAGTCCTTCGAACGTTTTTTGCTAAACCCGACAACTCTCTCCACCGAGTGAGGTAATTCCTCAGCCTCTCTGCGAACTGAGGGAAACTTTCTCCCTGTTCCGGACGGTTTTCCCAGAACATTGTTTGGCACTTACGGGGGGTCCACTGGAATCTCTGTAACGGCGTTACGTAGGGCCTCAAAGTTATTTTGGTCGTCACTGAGCATCTTACCGTAGACGTCATACGCATGCCCTTTCAGTGACTGTGATAATTTGAGACACCACAATCTCTCATCCAACCCGTATGCCTTTGCCATCCTGTTTGAAACTTCTCCAAAAATACATCAATTTTCTCATTCCCGTTAGGGAAAGAGTCCATCGGAAAATTCATGGCTGCCATCCGGGGGCCTCCGTTTCCTGAGGTGCCTGTCGCCCCTGCTCCGGGTGAATCTCCATTTGCCGAACTGCCCTCCGAAGATCTATTTTGCAGATCCAGGGAACGCATGGCAAGTTCGTGCTATCTCTCTGCTGCCTTCTCCCCTCCCTGTGTTTGCCTTTCCTTCGCCTCAATTCTCCCGAAGTTCCATCTCGGCCTTTCTCTCCTCTTTTGCTGCTTCTGCGGCGGCTGCCTTCTCCTCTTTCTCTTTCTATGTCATGCCTATCTTTCTCGCTCATCATGTAAGCTTTAGTTTCCTCCTTATCCATTCCCATATCCTGAGCTGCCTCACGCCATGCAGCTCGTAACTTGGCCATATCCGCCATCTTACTTGTGAACTGCTGTAAGCTCACGAATACAGAAAAATGATAGAAAGATAAAAAGAAGGAACTACCTGTTACATACTCGGCAATTTGCTGTCGCAAAAACCCGACCTCAGACTAGCTCCAATCTGAGTGATAACTGCTATCTGAAAAAATTGATTATGCAGCTACCTACAACTGACTTTACCTTCCTATTAGAGAAAAAATATCAGTTAGCCATCAATTACCTCTAAGTTATCAAAAACTAACTACAACTACAATCTAACTTGACTGCCCTGTGGAAAAAATTTTCTGTGGAAAAAAAAAATAGTCCTATAACTGGATCAGTTCTAATAGCTCGAAGTCTAGGGGATATTAAAGAAAATCTATTCTCAGAACTTTCAACAGAACCAATCTATGAATCTAGACACGATCTCAGAACGATCCCAACGAAGATGATCCACCGGACGATGGCAGACCACTTGTCACGAAGTGGTTTTATGTTTAGAGTGTGTCCAGTGTATAGACAAGACCCTTGTATGAGATAGACTTCTTCTTCTTTGATCCTTAGCCGCCGACCGTCAAAGCAGTCAGTGGCCATTACGCCTAGTGGCGTCTTGTACGGCAACAACAAATTGATTCCACTTTGCTCGGTCGGCGGCCATCCTTCATACAATGCCCCAACTCTGGTTCATTCTTTGCATCTCAGCCTCCACAGTCCTCCGCCAAGTTGTTTTTGGTCGGCCTCTCTTTCGTTTTCCTTCAGGGGTCCATAGCATAGCTGTTCTTGTGATGGCATCGGGGTCTCTTCTGAGGACATGGCCAACCCAGCTCAGCGTCTGCCAGCTATGATGGTGTGCATGTCCTCTTGCTTGCTCCGAGTAAGCAGATCTTGGTTGGTGATGGTATTCGGCCAAAAGATTCGGAGAATTTTTCTTAGGCATGTTGTGTGAAAAGAGGACTATTTCGACATTTCCTTCTCTGTAACTCTCCAGCTCTCCACGCCATAGAGAAGCACAGAAAGCACACAGCTCTGATATAATCCTAATTTTGTGCTTGTGCTGTACTGAGAGGACTTCCAGATGTTGTTTAGACTAAAAAAGGCTGTTCTTGCTTTGTTCATTCTGTTGTTGATGTCTCTGCTTGCTCCGCCGTCTGGTGTTACTATGCATCCTAGGTATGTGAAGACATCTGTCTGTTCCAGTTGCTGATTCCTTACTGATATGGGCTCAGGGTTGCTCAAATTGAGCGTCATGACCTCTGTCTTCTTTAGGTTGATGTTCAAGCCCACCTGCTGGCTATACTTATTAAGTCTATCCGTTTTTTCCTGGATGTGTTGATGTGAATGTGCTAGCAGTGCAATGTCATCTGCATATTCCAGATCTTCCAATGTAGAAAATGTAGTCCATCGTATTTCTCTTGGATTGCCCTCTGTTGTCTGGCGCATCACCCAGTCTATGACTGATAAAAATCTAGTGGTTGATAAGGGGCATCCCTGTCGTACTCCTGTCTTCACCTCAAAGGTTAGGTTGCTCTGCCCAATGCTACACGTAAAGTTGGCATAAGGCTTTTTATGATTGACACTATACAGCTTGGAATTCCATAAGCCCTCAGTATTTTCCATAAACTGTCCCTATGTATACTGTCAAAAGCCTTTTCAAAATCAACGAAATTAATGTACAGCTGTCTTTGCCATTCTGAGCACTGCTCTATAATGTTCCTGAGGGTAAATATATGATCTACACATTTTATGTTCTTTCTAAATCCTGCTTGTTCTTTCCTCCTACTGCTTTTGAAATTCTCTGTATAATTATCCTGCCTAGTATTTTGCTGGGAACTGAGAGAAGAGTGATTCCTCTCCAATTATTGCAGTCTGCAAGATCTCCCTTCTTGGGCAATTTGAGTCAATTATTCCTTTTCTCCACTCTGTTGGTGTTGTCCCTGTTTTCCAGACTTGTGCAAATAGTGGTTCTAATAGTTCTGCTGCTAGCTCTGGGTCTGTCTTAAATAGCTCTGCATTTAAGTTATCATGACCAGGAGCTTTTCCAATTCTTTTAACCCTTTGACTGCTGTGATGATTTCTTCTTTTCGTGGGATGTCTGTATTAACATCTAGATCATTTTCAGCCTCAGGAACATTCAATTGTGTCTCTGGTGGTTCCTTATTCAGAGTTTCTCTGAAATGCTCTGCCCATCCTTGTTTTCCTGTCCCCTCTACTGTTGTGATGAGATTTCCGTGCTTATCTCTTACTAATGTAATATTGTTTGCACCTCGTTTTCCACTGATGATTTTAGTTATTTTGTATACTGTGCTTTGTTCATTTCTCAGTGCTGCCTCTTCTGCCTGTCTTGCAAGGTCATCCAGAAAAATGTCCTTTTGTTAGCACGGGTTTGACGTTTAACTTCCTTGTCCAGCTGACTGTACTGTTCGCTCTATAGTTGCTTTAACCTGGGGGACTTCGCTTCTGTTTTTCTTTCTTTTCATTTCTTTTTCTCTTCGCTATGGTGTTTTTAGCGTATCTGATGTTATCCAGTCTTGGCTCTTTCTTTCCTGGAATCCCAAGCATGACTTGCTGCTTTCCTTGTATATTGTATGAGATAGACTAGAGAAGGTAGATTTAGATGTTGAAAATATTTTGGGGACTGTGGACAGATGAGGCTATTGGCTCAAGGTTGAGAACCTGGATTAACTCTTCCTTGCCACTAGTGACTGAATTAAAAATGCTATACCCTCACCCCCCTCTAACTGCCAATATAGGAGATAAGGTATAAATCAGGACCACAGACACCACTATACAGACAGTATAGTTAGCTATAAATTAGAGAGCCTGATCCAGTGAACATTTAGATAGTTTTATTACCAAAAAAACAAAATATACTCAACAACAGAATCAAATCACATAGAACCAAAATCAATACTATGCAATGGTGTACAGACCTGAAAACAAGGAAAAACAATTAAATTGGTAGATAATAGAAAAACAACCACTTTCACTTCTTCTCTCACCCTGCTGGGGAAAAATAGAATGATTATTGAATTAACCACAATTAATGGGTGGGGGCATCAACTTTAGCCACCACTCCCTCCTACAATCTATTTCTTACTGTCCTGATTGCTGACACTGCCTAAACTAGTTTCTATACACCTACACAGTTTTTCCAGGCTATTTAGGCGAGACACGCGCCACTAATTTAACACCACTGGTTGCTACTCTAGTAGACAGATTACACTATTGCTCAGAGTCAATCCATCTAATGGATAATAAAAGACCCTACTGGTACTGTCTATTTCCTCTCTCTATCTCTCTCCCTCTTTCTTTTGTTCAGTGCCTCTCTGACACTCTTGACTTTGGCTGAGGTGGCGTCTCCATTTACGCCTTCTCTCGTTGACTTTTCAGAACCAGGAATGATCACCCTGTCTCCTTTGTTCTGACTCCTGAAATGATTTTCAAGCTTGAGGTACTTGATTCACTTGTAGAAGCTTCACGGCTGCTGACCAACTTCTTACTTGTCCCGTTAACCCACTCAAGGTTTATGGACATACAGCTTTATTATGGCTGTATAACTTTTGACCAATCTCCCAGCCACGTGGTATAATGAGCTTACGAGCTCTGGATTATAAGACAAATCCTTTCCAGCTGAAGATAGTCTTCGCTACCTGGGGAACATATGGTATTTCTAGCACTTTTCCCGATCTCTCGAGCGATATGCTCCTGAGATGACAACTTGCTGTTGTAAAGGACTGAGGCTGGTTTGCCCCTCCTACAGACCGCGAAAACTCTCGCTGTGGAACAAACAACGCAACAGCTATATATAAAGTTACACATCTCAAACACTTAACTCCCTTCCCACTTTAAATTAATTCCAGCTCCCCTTCTCTATCTCCCGCTATGGACCATGTCAAGTGCTTGCTGTGTGTACACATGACAAATATGTATTACATACACAGGGAGCGACAAACATGGCTCGTTTTCACAGCAAATTGTTAATTCACTAAACTCGAACACGTAAATACGATATCCGCCGACTTTATGTCACAAACTTGAGTATAACACAATAACACAGGCAGACTGCCGCTTTGGCCATAAATCATCACATAAGAAAAGCACAATATATGATGTGCATAATTAGAACAGCATCTCATGGAAAGAATTTCACAATATCTTAATATATTTCCTATTTTCCTTCAACCATTTCGCCTTCACTCTCCACGTAATCTCTCCTCGTTCTAATCTCTGTCTCGAATCCCCTTTTTACCCATGACCCTTTTCACACCTGACCAGTCTTCTCCCCCACTTCGTTCACAACAACTCAGTCATGCCCGTGAACTCGACATTAGCGCTTACTGCTACTAATGCATTCATGCCCGCAAGCAAACTTAACATTCACTCACTTCAACTCACAACTTACATAAACATATCTAGTTCCCACCGGAGCATGAGTACTGACATTCATTCTATAAACCGTTCGTGACAGACCACGATACAAAATATTTATGCCCCAAAAGGTCAATCTCCCCTCTCTCTCCCATTCCAGTAAACTTCGGCTGGCTCAGATCGTTAGTTCTGCATGACTGGCTACGTGTCATAACATTCTTTTTTCACGCTGAGGAAATCCCTGTCCGAAAAATACTTTGGGCTATTTTCTCTTCGGGTACATTTATCAATACAAATTTAAATCTAGAAAGGGGAACCTCCCGTCTATGTAAAAGAAATTCCCTTATCAGACATATATAAATTACACCTTGAGGTAATTTAATACACAGTAAAAGTACACCATACAAAAGTTACAATAATAAAAATGCACACAAAATAACGTACGCCAAATTATGCTAGCGTATTAACTGCAATTAAATGGTAAACAACCGAGGTTATCAATGAATCCCCCGTAGTTAAATTCACGTTCATGTGTTCACCCTGATGATACTTCGCCTTTCTCTGGGTAACATTCCCGAATTTAAACTCAATACAATCCCTGCCCACGTGCTTACCAATTACAAAATCCCGCTCCCGTTTAAATACAGCAGTTTATCATAAAGCAAAGATGCGGGTTTTTCCTTCCGACCTTATTTAACAAATTAGACCGTCTATTAGATATTAAGGAGTTAACATTACAGGTCACACAATCTTACACACTCCTAGCTACTATCATATAAGAATTCTGTGCGCCTCTTACATTTCATCCTTCCACTGAGATCGTAATTGATGACGCTTCGATTTACGAAATAAATTAAAACCCTTCTGAGAAAAGCTTATACTTAACCAGTCTAGTTTCTATAAGAAGCGAATACAAGCATCACGCTTAAAGAATTATGGCTTACCCAATAAGTCACATATCTCACTGAAGAGCCAGAGCTTATGACGTAGCTCCTCGCGGCTGCAATTCTTCTGAAGAAAGACAATTTTACTTAATCGGCATGCGTATATATCTTAAACCAAACCGCGCAACTTATTCCTGACGTCACACTGCCGTACCTCTTACAGCCAATGAAACCCTTACAAAATTTAAACACCCGAGCCTCCGCCAATAAATTTGAAAACAACGCGCAGACCGCGTGTCCAAAAATTGCATCATGTTACGTGACGACCGCGATTCATTTTAACAAAGAAAATAGTGAAAACTAATATAACTCCCTGTATTTACTATTAAAAACGTAATTAGTAGACCTACAGAAAAAGACCAAACCCGATATAATTCAAGGAGAAGAAACATGGCAAACCCATATAGTTACAAAGAGAAGAAGACTGGTGAAAACTCAAATAGAAGAACAGAATCGGGCCTGTTGAAAAGACAGAATTACAGTACAGCATCACAGATACACTGGCTGATATTTCTTTATGCTATGATTGAGTTTTTGTGACAGCTTTTTTCATAGTCTAGGTTTGTCATTGACACAAGCTGTCCCTTCTCCTGTGACACCATATAGTATTAGTGTGTGTTGATGTTGTGTGTACGTTAGTATGTACTGGGAGAGGCACAACCTGTGTGATGGCACGTCTGAATGTCTAACATTATGAAAAGGTTCTTATAAATCACACATTCATTCTTGAATGAACGGCCAACTTCGGAATTTAGTCACACAACATAATATAATGAATAATGTCATGAGCATTGATATCACCCAAAAATACAGATAAATATCCTGTCACCAAAATGTAATAATTCGTAGTCCTCGTTCCTTTCTTCACTTCAGAATATTACAATATAATACAATCCAGCCATACAGTACAGCCAGCCCTCTCGGCTCTCAGCACGCAACAACCTTCTGTTCATCTTCTCAATCCAAAAAAAAAACATTCTACACTAAAACTATTTTCCCGTAATTTTCTGACCGGCCAGGTCGCCCTCGATGCACCAATAGACATGATGACCGGTACCTCTTGTTGTCAGCCCTGCGCCATCGAATAGTGACTTGTTCCACTCTCTAAGATGTCAGCTGAGACAAACTGTAAATGTTAATGTCAGTCAAAGCACCATTCGCAGATGTTTACATGAATTTGGAATGGCTGCTCAACGTCCTGCAGTCAGAATCCCTCTTACTCCTGCTCATCGCAGAGCCCGTGTTGCTTGGTGTCGCGAGCACATCCGATGGACAAGGCAACAATGGAGTCAAGTTCTCTTCACTGATGAATCTCGCTTCACTGTGTCATTCAATGATGGCAGGATTCGAGTTTGGAGACGACCAGGAGAGCGATTTACTGATGACACAATTCGAGAGGTGGATCGTTATGGTAGGGGTTCTGTCATGGTCTGGTCTGGGGAGGCTTCTACAGACACGACAGGACCCCACTCTACATCATCCAAGGCAACTTGACCGGCCCAAGATACCAGAACGAAATCTTGAGACCAATTGTTCAGCCTGCTCTGGAGGCCATAGGTGGTAATGCCATCCTCCAAGATGATAACGCTCGACCCCAATCGAGCTCATGTGGTGAATGAGTTTATTCAGCAACATGGGATTATCAGGATGGCGTGGCCAGCTCATTCACCTGACCTTTCTCCGATTAAGCACCTCTGGGATGTCCTTGGTCGAAGATTGTCAACAAATCACCCCCTGCCAATGGATGTTGCACAGCTGACTGCATTTCTGCTTCAGGAATGGCAAGCTGTTTCCTCAGGATACTCTTCGGACCCTTGTGGACTCGATGCGTCTACGCTGTCTTGAATGCCTTGCTGCAAACGGTGGTCATACCCGAAAAGTCTTTTGAAAAGACACACTTCACAGCTTCATTGCTGAATTTGTTTCCATTTCTTTATCTCAATTTGGTATTCAATAAATGCCGTTTTTTGACTGATACCAATTACGTTTTATCAGATTTGTTTTAGAGGTAAGGGCCCTTGTATATTTCGTTTCTCACAAATCAGTTTCAGTCTCTTCATATGGTCACACAAATTACACTATAAACTTTTATCTTTAAGTATCTGGAGCACATCCCTTGTGAGTCTTTCATGTGATACTTTTCATTACACATAACTGCTAAACTTATGATTTTTGACTGTCTTAGATATTTTAAAATAATTAACTAAGAGCTGGTAATCTCAGTGAAAGTTACATTTGGGGATTTGTGTGATATAAGCAGTACTAATATCAAGTGTTAGGCAGTGTGTAACTTGTTTTAACAGGATATGAACCATTTAGTTGAAGTGCAGCAGATCATCCAGATGACTTTCCTTGTTACCATATTGTTTTCCGTGTGTTCATTGTAACAGGAACTGAAAAAAAAAGAGATTGAGGATGTGACAAATGAGTTTGGAAGGAATGGACAATGGAGCGATGACAGGTATGCACTTCTTTTTAATTTTATCAAGTTATCTAACTCCTCATTAATTGCTTATGTCTGTCATGGGTTGCCTCCCCTTTCTCCGCAGTGATGGTCCAACAATGGCCAAAACCTAGAGTATCTAATGTAGGTCTTCAAAGGTTATTGTTATTGTAAATCAGAATTGACGTCATTGCACTCCGGGCAAACCCATAGGTGTTCAGTCTTCCGCAGCAAATGTCGAAGGGTATGAATGCTAATTATTCCTGTTGCGCACTGGTTGTATACACGGCGGATGCGTCCGCTCATACATCCATCCCTGCTGGTCTTACATTTGATGCCGAATTCCATCAATCTTAGCCTTGATGATTCATCGATTGCAGTGTCATTCTCTAATAGACGAACATGAATCGCCCTCAGTATTTCTTCCTTATCCATGGCCAATGCACCTTTTATGGGTGCTCTTGAAGCTAGTCTGTTAGCACATTGCTACGTGCCCCGGCATGACCAGAACATTAGATCCATATCAGTTCTTGAGAAAAAGAAAAACAAAGTTCTTCTGTATTTGGCCTGCTAGAAATGTCACTTAGCTGCCAAAACACTGAAGTGTCGATGCTGCTGTTTCCGCCAGTTCGTCTCTGTGGCAAAGGCATGTCTCCCGATCAGTTCAAGAGGTAACCTCTTCTGGTCAAGGCAGGTATCTTCACAACTCGTGGAACAAAGGTTTCCAGTGTCTATCACAAGCTTTGAGCCACAGAATAGTAGTACAACTGGTATTGTAGAGTAGTATCTCAAATGGTCTTCGATTCGTACCATAAACTTTAGAGGAAATAAAAGAAAAAAACCTTTGCTAAGTCTTTGCTGTCCTGATATTAATTAGGCGCCTTTCCAGCTGTCTGTCAACCGATTCCTTTCTCTGAATTTTTTAATATCCCTGAGTGTACATCATATAACTCAGGGGATATGATGAAAAATCACCATTCTTTTAGTTAATTTAATTGAAAAATTGCGACTGGACAGCGGCAAGTGCAATGGCTTGTGCCTGGGTGAACATATTTAAGTATACTTACAACTTATTACAAATGATAGTAAATATATGCATATGATGTCATCATCATCCACTCCCTACTCCACTCGGAGCCTGGGGTTACCTCTGCTTTTGGTTCCCCGTGAGAACTAACACAAAGCAATCGCTAGCGCTTTGCTGTGGTGGTTCATGAATATATAATTTTCACATAATGAGGTTGCCAGCCTTGTATGGACCTGTAAAACCAGCAGTAAGTTCAAACATGTCAAATTCAAAGTATATAAAATAGGTTACAACTCACCCCAATAGTTGGGATCTCTAGACTTCTTGCTCAGTAGAATAGTCTTGGCAACTTGATAAAGATGCCTCGAACACGTGTCAGGGGTATTATTTCTAGTTAGAATCCCTCTGTGACTTTGTGAGTAGGTCCTGCAGGAGTCCGGTTTCCGTATTAAAAGGTAAATCTTCCTTGCTGTAGTGTTCAGAAGGAGTTCCGATACGTGTTTTGGCTGGTCATATAAGGTCAGAATCCTAACTCTATTCTTTATCCTGGCTTCAGTGTGAGCTGTCTACTTTTGACAATTCTGGAATGCAGTGTGTTTTAGCCTCCGAATTTGCTAGGTAATATTGCAGTTTTCCTGCCCACGCTTCCACCTGACATTTCCAACAAAATTTCCAATCAGAATAAATGTTTATTTCTGACTCATGTGATCCAATCCATGAGCAGAATGTAGTGGGTGGGGGTGTCAGTTAATTACTGTTCCCCGCGTGTTTTAAAACATCATTTTAAAATTTAAGCACATGATATCATCTCCCATATATGGCCCGATCTCTTAGATATTTCAATTACGATTTGTAACCTCAATTTGCTCGCTAATATTGTCTTGTTTTCCGACAAAACCTGTTTATTTCTGATATGTGATCCAATCCATGAGCAAATGTAGTGGGTGGGGGTGTCAGTTAATTACTGTTAACGTGTTTTAAAACATCATTTTAAAATTTAAGCACATGATATCATCTCCCATATATGGCCCGACTCCTTCCGTCACTCTTAGATAACCTTTCAATTACGATTTGTAACCTCGCCTCGCTAATTTGTCTACCCAGACTGTTTTCTCTGTAATAATTACACAGACAATGTAAGGACGGAAGTGATTTAAGCAATTATCACCCGTACTTTCCTGGTCCCCAGAAGGATAAGTCGCGACATATCGTTGCACCTAGACATTTTCCCCAGACAACATCTGGTCTTCCTTTTATATTTTCCTCCCACGTGTCTGAACGCGTTTGTATTGAACAATGCGCCTAGATGAACATGCTGGTCTTGGCAGAAAAGGATTACGTAAAGTAAACAAGCGGGGTCGGATTGGCTAAGAGGTAAGGCGTCCACCTCGAATTCTAGAGGTACCAAGTTCGATTCCCAGTTGAGGGGAATATATTTTATGGAAAATGTTTTCAGAACCAGTGGTCCTAATAATGTCATACTCCCCCCTGGTCTCCTGGGTAGTGAGATCGGATGCCTAGCCTTCTCGGATAAGGGCAAAAAAATATGGGGGTCCCGTGTGCAAGTTGCGCACGTTAAAAATCCCTTGGCCGTGAAATAACACTATGACAGTATGAACAGAGGTCAACAAATCTAAGGTGCGGCGATGGGGCAGGTTTATGTGTGTAAAATGAGGAAATAAATGAAGAAAGTAGGAGGGTAAGAAGGGGAGTTGTCTCATTTTGTGTTCGCATTATCGAAGAGGTGCTGGCATTGTTGGCGTAGCTAGCAGATCTTTCAGGGCAAGTCCTTTTCGGGGCTTCATCATGCTAGCAGATAGATACGATAGTTCTATTCAGGGATTCATAGTGTAGGTGATAGAAGCTAGTGGCCCTTTTCAGAGCTTCATCGTGTAGCTCAGTGTTTCTCAAAATTTTTCGGGTCACTGCCCTCTTGGCTCCCAGAGAAAATCCCAGCGCCATACCAGTTCAGTCAAATTTTTTTTAATCAACGATAAATTTGTATATATACAGATAACAAATTTAATAATCTATTATTGTTAATATTGAAAAATAAATAAAAGTGTTGGTTGAGAGAAAGTTTTCTTTTCTTTAAGGGTTCATCACAGGTGATGGTCGTATGCTCTAAAATGTTTGTTTTAACAGTTCACTTGGCAGCTTTAAGTGGGTACTTAGCTGCCAGTAAGGTTTCGGTTGGCTTCTGCTCCAGTTGATGTTGGTTGGTTCTTTGCAGGTTGTAGACTGGTTCTCTCTCGTTAGTGGTCAAGTCTGGTGGCTGTAACACGTCCCTCGTAGTATCGTGGGTGTTGAGAGCACAGCATGGAGTGAAGCAATCTTGATAAAGTTATATTTAGAGGGAATGCTACGCACCATGCTGAGCCTCACCAAAACGCATAAACTAGAGTCGTTAGCTATGACAAAATAACGTATCGAGGGATGACTTAAAAGAATCTGCTTGTGGCCTTAGTGCCTATCGAACGTGTTTTTGAAAACGTGGCTTGGTCCACTTAATGTGTGTAGAAGAATCTACTAATAAAAAGTGTTAATGAGTCTAGATTCGACTCAGAAATAAAGTGTATAATTATAATTCATTGTGGTGATACCACTTCGTCAGGATATGTTGAATCCATAAGTATTGATTAGCCAAGATGGCCAGGAATATAATGAGAGATAGTATCTCAAGACATACAAGATGTTTTCAAGGTTAGTATAACCTATGTATATAAATGTGTGTATATATATATATGTGTGTGTGTGTGCGCGTGCGTGCGTGCGTGCGTGTGTGTGTGTAATATTACGAATTCGATGGAACAGTCTAAGGGGCCGAGAATGACCATAAAAGGATAAAGTTAGCGGACACAGAAATAGTGTGCAAGAAAGCACATGATTATGTTATTACGGGTATCAGAACAAAGTTATACAAACAGAAAATTGTGCATATATATATATATATATATATATATATATATATATATATATATATATATATATATATATATATATATATATATATATATATATATATATATATATATATATATATATATATAAGAAAATCGATTTTTTTTCCAATGACTAACTGTTATAAATTATAATGGAGCAACATGTAATTCATGAGTTTTCTGTATGAATAAAATGAAAGTAGTTTACACATGAAGTCTGCAAAGAATCTATGGAAAATTCAGATTCATAATGTGTTCATTCTGACATCTGAGAGTTTTTTCAGTTGATGGACACGATTATATACTACTGGACAAAAGTTAAGGGCCGCCATTCAGTTTAGACAAGGTTTATATAATTCTTCCTGAGCAGGGTCGATTTTCCAAATGTCCGGTAGCTTGAAGTGTCTCAAGAAGTCTCTGAATGGTAGAGTGGGACACTGCTAAATGTCTTGCAACATGACTAACAGATTGACCATCCTGAATCCATGCCATGGCTCGACCACGGTCTACAGTGCTGAGACTTCTCCTTGGTGGCATGGCTAATGCAGTGATCATTTCGACCACTTGTCATACTGATTTATTGCATACCAACGGTGAACACTTTTTACCGATGATCATTTTCCACGTGCATTCAAATTCAACTCACTTTTTCACCTTTTGAACTAGTGGGGCGTGTTGCAAAAACCACGAGTTTTTTGCAGCAACAATGGCAATTTTCACGTGCGGGTTAAAGTGACCCAGTTTTTGGACATTAAAAAAAATTAACCTAGTGCACACAGAAATGTATACACATTTCTCTGAGCTCAGTTTTAATGATATTTTCACTTGTCTTTACAGTTTGCCAATCAATTATATAAACCTTGTCTAAACTGAATGGCGGCCCTTAACTTTTGTCCAGTGGTATATATTAAGGTGACCATATTTTCAAAACCCTAATCCGGGACAAAATAGTAGATTTGACCTATTTCAATGCAAATAATCGGGACAAAAGGGTAAAGAAAAGGTCAAAAGTCGGGACATGTCCCGGAAAAATCAAGTTGATGTCAATTCAAAATAATATACATTTTATATATACATTTGAATAACATTGAATAACATACATTTTACAAAAATAAAGTTTAACACTAACAATAAAAGAGAAAAACATCAATAATCCTACTTAACAGTGGCTGAATTACTGTAGGTGGTCTTGCAGCAGCATCTTCAAGACCATGTTTCCTCACATTTTTGTTGTCTAGCTTTCAAAGTCGCTTATACACACCAAGCTGTGTTTTATCACTTGCCCATAAGCTTGGTACCATCGACCCAAAAACTTCTGGGAAAGGTACAGAAAAAAAACGTCTGCCAACTCAAAATAGTTTGAAAATGTCACATCTTGTTTTTGAAGATGGGAAACCTTTCAATCCAACGTGGTGGCTGTTTTTTTGGTCCATTCACTTTACTGAGAAGTAACAATCCTGCACTATGACATATTCGTTATAAATTTCAGTTTCTGTAAAGTGGGCTGAAGGTAATGCTTTCCGTATGATGTAAATCTAATATCTGCCCAAATTGGTATTCTGCTCAGCGTTACCCAGCTGTAGGATTCTATGTCTTGAAAATTTGTTGCAGCAGTATTTATTCAAATAATTCCTGATTTCATAGAACCTTATTCTAGCATGTCTTCTTCACTTCCTCCTTTGAGTCCTTATTTCCAGCTTTTCAAGGATTAGCTTAACTCTTGATGCAAGAATGTGCTAGATTATAAGCAACATTCTGTCAATGTTTGGACCACGTCTGATCTACATTCTGCCTATTTTTTGCACTGCTTCGTGGAATGGAGAGCTACCAATGTACAAAAACATGTTGCCTTTTAGAGGATTTCTCCAATGTCCAAATCAATGGGCATCTGTCTTGAGATTGAAAATATGATTTTAGAGGCAGGAACAACTGAAGAACCCTTTCAACAGCAGGCAGCAGAGCAAGCCACCTAGTCTGAGCATAACCTAAGATCATCTGGAAGTCTGTTTCCACAAATTGGCAAAACTCCTTGAGTCTTTCAACTCGTACTGTGTATGATTTGAAGAGTAGATAAATTTTAGCAATAATCAGCTCGACACCAACAGGCAGTACATCTGCAGCTGTTCGGAAAATGATGGTCTGCTGGTGTCTGTTAAGTTGGTGAATTGGGCCATCTCTGTTGTGGATGATGGTTTTAGCTTCTCAATAGGGCAATGGGTGGCTAAATTGTTCCATTTTACTGCCACTTCTAGATAGAGCATCTGCTCGCTCATTTCCAGTGATTCCACAATGGGAGGGTAACCACTGAAGAAAAATGGTTGATGATCTTTGGACAATATTAAGCTCAGATCTGATCTCATGCATCATGTTTTCATTTGTGGTGTTCTGTATTGAAAAATGTAGCAAGAAACGAGCTGCGTGCAAAGTTCAAAATTAATAGGAATTTCGAGTGTCACATATTTGAAACACCACAACTATATAATCATCTTGTGAATTTCAATAAAAATGGTTAAAAATATTCTTTCATGTAGGTAACCTATGATATCGGAATATTCTTTTGTCTCGGCATTAATGTTTGATTACTATATTCTTACGCAGCCTCTCTCTCTCTATCCCCCCCCCCCCCCCTCTCATCCCTTCTTTGATCATGTGGTTTTCCCTGGAGTTACCTCAAGAGCTCTGTCTTGGGTCATTTGTTTCCTACTTCTCCTCGTGGGTTTGAAATCTTGGTCCAGAGCTCGCTGCCATCTGGCATGTTATGGGTGAATTTTTGTTTTCCTCGCCGCTGCCTTTTGGGTTTCCGTTCGAATGACTATGGCAAAAATGGGTTAGTAGGTCATGCAAATTGATACTGATGTATTTTGCTATGGTACAACAATGTGAGTACCGGTACCTTATAAGACGGATACATATGTAATCCAAGTCCTTTTCACGCATATGAGGTTACAAACGTAAAGGTATTCATTGTGCAGATACAACCATAGGAGAGTGAAGTGTTAGAAGCTTCACGCTATTCGGTTCCTTCTTTGCCTTCCCTAACTCAAGTGCAAAGTCAGGTACCCATTTACAGCTGGAGCGTGACGCTACGAAGTTTCGAACCCAAACCCCGGTAACTTTGCCATGAGAGACAAGCGCTCTAATCACTCTACCATTGGGACGTGTTCATGTGAAGTTACGAGTCAAATATTCGATATTAAATAGAGTATTTATAACACTTGATGATTCTCTTCCTATTTGTTTGTGGTCACGCATTGTTGGTTGTATTATATATAGTTTTTCCTATTTTGTTCTGAACTTTCCTGTTACATGTACCACCCTGTGTTATGATATGCCTATAAGATGTAGGAAGCTTGTCACTTGTTTAGACATCCTTATATTTACTGTAAGTACGCTGTCCGTGTGTCGTCATTATTGTGTCTGCACTTACCTAGCATAAATGTTTTTTTTTTTATGTGCTACTTCCCCCGTGCAGTTCTGGGGCGGGGGAGAGATTATGAGGTTGTCAATATGGCTGGCAACGTCATCATGAAAACAGACAAATTTGCAGGAACGATCTCTGCAATAGCGCATGAATGCTTAGGTGTAGGTGCTACATAAGGAGAGAAAAGGCAGATGATGATGTACCTTCTTTGTCTTCCTATTTTTATGCTCAGTTTGTGTACATCAAGGTTATCTCTGCTTTTATTATTAATATTATTTATTTGTGTGTGTGTTTGTGTGTGAAAGTTTGATGTAAATGAAGGAAATGATTTAATGTACCTGTTTCGTTTGTGTAAAAGTGAATTGACAACATGTTTATAGCTACTTTTGTACGTGTGATTCTAACACAATTGTGGGTAGCTCCTTTTAACGTTTCATTCTGACACAAGTGAGTTGACAAGTGAGTATAGCCCCTTTTGTACTTTATTCTGACACAACTGTGTATAGCCCCTTTTGTATGTGAGATTCTGAAACAAGTGAGTATAGCCAATTTTGTACGTTATTCTGACACAAGTGTGTATAGCCCCTTTTGTATGTGAGATTCTGAAACAAGTGTGTATAACCCCTTTTGTACGTGAGATTCTGAAACAAGTATGTTAGCCCCTTTTGTATCAGATGAGTTATTAATGAATGTGAAATGAGGTATCGCTGTATGCTTTAGATAACTGTAATAACCAACTTTATGATTGGACGTCCCTCATCTCAGCTACGGAAATTTCTCACTTTGAATCCGCCCACACAGCAGCATGGCTTGTGAATTTTGATATTGTAATAACAGTGGGACATGGGCTGAGTGAATGACCTTCACTGGGAAGTAGAATTCGTGGGAGGGTGTAAAATTGCAAAAAAATTGCAAAACGGAACCAATTTGTTAGAAATAATACATAATGGGAGATAATTTAGGTCATGATGAGCAAAAGTGGGAAGAGATGGACGATTCGTTTATGCCAGTCTCGTTTAGCTTGTCCTTTTGTGAGTTAGTCTACTCTGTGAACAGATTCACCCCATATTGTCACGTTTGGGATTTTTGTGTAGTTTTATTTTAGTGTATTCCTTCATTACCCTTTGGCTTCTAATGGAACATGGACCTTCAATAAGTTCACGTCAGGGCTTACTGCCCGTGAAAGGTCTGTCTATGTCTCATTTATCCATTTATTCTTCAAGGCCCTTCTCCGTGTGTTTGTGGGTCTTCCTTTATCTCTATCCCTGGGACAACCTTGTTAATGTGTTCAGTTTGTTTCCTGACATGAAATCCAAACCAAAGTCCAACATTTCTTCCTCACTCCTTAACCCTTTGAAAATAAAGTTCGTTTGTTCGTTCGTTCCTCTTTTGCGTTGTACAAATGAAGTATTCCGTGTGTGAGTCATAAGTTAAATTAGGATTTTAAACAAGGCTTCATTCTTGGGGGAGGGGGGGGGGGGGGAAGAGAAGCAAGTTGCCTCGCCTAGACAGTTTGGTTTTTTAAACGACGTAGGATTTGTAGCATGTTAGAATGATGATATCCACTGTCTCTGGGCATGTTATGAGAAGAAGGAAGCTGGAGTATATAGTGACACCAGAAAAGATTGAAGGAAAAATAGATAGAGGATAACAAAGAAAGAAGATATTGGACAGTTTGACATCGTGATATGGAAAGAAGTCAACAACATAACTGATAAATAGTGCTGGAGACCGGACGTTGTGGACAGATATGATCACCTTCGCCACCAGGCTTAGTAATTGAAGAAGAAGGAGGAGGCTTTGTAGGAAGACATGACGGAAGTAACACAGCTTCAATGACATCATCATCATGTTTCTTGTCGCTACTTATGGAACTTTGAGCCGCCACTACAGCTGGTCTGTTATCGGAAGCCTGCATCTAAGCCCCCCATGTTGTTGTCGTGGTGGTTTCTGTTGCAATTTATTTGACATGCTGAGGTTGCCAGCTCAGTGTACAACCTCATGTTGGACGTCCCTTACGACATGCTCCAGAGAGCATCCATCTTCTTGTTTCATTATCTCATCTGAGACACACGACAAATGTACGTCTAGTGGCGGTAACTCATATTTAATGGCCCACGGGCAAATATTAAATGGGTCTCTCCTTATATAATGGGCTTAACACCGATGATCAATATACGAAAAATTTGTATTACAAATGTAACTACCTCATCGTCATCATCATCATCAGTACCATTCAGGTCCCCAAGGAGGACATGCCTTCAACAAATGTGTGTATGGTTCTCATATCTTATGCCATTCGCTCAAGTCATTCAGTGTCTTCTTAATCTCTGTCATTGATGTCTCCAGAAACTGGGACATGCTATGATGTTCAACACTGGAACCATGGAAATTAAACGGATGTCTATAAATGCAAGGGTCCTTTCTGTACAATACTTCCCCGGTCCACCTGGATGGCAGTTACGTTACTGTGTGCAACACATCTTCAAGGTCCGTGTAAACTGGTGTAGGTGGACAATCTTCCAGCTCTTCTTATTCTTTGATAGTTCCTTTCTTGACTTTCTCCCGTGGCATTCTTGGACTTCACGAGCATTCTCTTTCATATGTTCTTGTATACTTGTACCCATCAATTATACCTTTTGCAAAATTTGTGGCAATACATTTTAGGTTTCAACTTCCGGATACATGCGCAATGAAAATAGGCAGTCTGTTATCTGCAAGGTTGCCACTCAAGTTCTAGAGATAAACCCAGATTTTCTTCTAAAAAAGACCCAGAAATACCCAGATTATTTTATGCCTCAAATACACGGGATATACGATGTTTACACAATCTTTTAGTGCAGCTTTAGCACAAATAAGCTGTGTGCTACCAATTTTTATTTATTTCTTCATTTTTATTTTATATTACCAAAAATTCACAATTATATAAAAATGATTTTATTAACACCCCAATATATGAACTCTTGAAAATGAGATATTTTAACAGCAACCTACTTACAGTAGTTACATTAACAATGTTCCTCAAATCAAATATAAAATGTTAATTGTAACTTGTTACTGTTAAAAATTGTCACTTGTCAGCGACTCTGCATCCATGTCGACAACTTCTCCTTCGTCAAGATCATATGCATGAATTGACAATGTGGAATCTTGATTGTGGAGTTCCAAAATCTTTGCATATCTCTGCCGACAACGTCCTTCACGCACATCTTCAACCACGCTTTTACTAGGATTAAACTTATGACAAACTCCATCTTTGGCAACTGCTTGCTTGGCTAGTATTCGATTGGAGACTGTTTCACACAAAAGCTTGTTGGTTTGTTTAGTTTTAACTAAGTTAACCTTCAAAAACACTCTTTCGACGCATGCTGAGGAGTGAGGTGGCGTGTGTGTCGTCATGCTGCTACAACTACCTAGTGTACCTTCATCGTAGCTCATTTTATAATCTTATAATAACTTTAAGTCTAAAGTTTAAAAAGAATACTTTAAAACACATCGCAAAAATGACTGAGTATCATAGATGACAGCCATTATCAGAATAAAAGGAAATAGATTGTTGATGTAAACGAGTAAAAAAAACAACGTCGTTGATGTGGTTTAAAAACAATAATTAAATTTAAGTGGAATAAAAACATATATAGCACAGAATTTTTTTACATTTAATTATAATATAAATATAATGTATAATGCTCAGTGCACAGAATATACATACATTGTAAATGTCAATTGTCAAATATACCCAGATTAATGCAGATTTGGAAACAAAAATACACAGATACCCAGACGGAAGCCATAAAACCCAGATCTAGTAAAATATACCCAGCTGTGGCAACACTGGTTATATGTCTGTGTAGTGAACTTTGGTCATTTCCAAAGGTCATGACGTCACCATTAGCCTACCATTTTTCTGTGTGACAAAATATTTGTGGCCGTCAGAGACTTTCTTATTTGTTTATCACATTTGTTATCTATCTTAATTATAACCCATCGGAGGTTGAAACGCATATTTTTCATCATCTATAAAAAAAAAAATATACGCTTCCATATTCTTCTTCTTCCTCGTTCGCCTTCAGACTTCCACATTTATGACTCTAATAAAGGCAGTAGTCAACCCAAGGCTCCCAACATCTCCAAACAGTTTTTCGTTGACAGAAGTGGGTTGTTGCCATATGCTACTCCGTTCATTACTGTAGGTTGGTGTTGCGTGATAAATTCTCGCAACATCGTTTTATTTCAATATCTATTTTATAACGCAAGGGCAACAACTGCTTGAAATTTATAGTCACTTTTCTCGGTAAGCATTTGTCTTCTCGCGTTGGTATCGAATGCAGTTAAGTTTGAGCTGTGGTCATTTTGCGCTGGACTGCGCATGACTTGTCTTGCTTCTTGGTCGATCGGTTTCCGCCCACCACTAGTGGAGTGAGCGATTTGGAATGGCGAAAGAGATGCCTCGTTGAAGAGGGGATCTCCGCTATTTTTTGTTCTGTCAGGGATGTGTAGTCCTCTTATGGATATTTCGTTTATTCGGGATAATACCTCTAGTGTATTTGCACATGCCGGGAGGCGTGATATTTCTGTATTTCTTGAAAGCAAGGTAAATTGACTTTTTCATTAACTCTATCGATTTTGGGTCGTGAGCGATTTCGATTCATAGCCTGTCTTCGAAAGTCGTCGTCACGAGATGTTTTTTCCCAGCTCACATGTCGCTGCATTGTACTGCATCGGTTGATGCATGTACCAAGGACCATTACTTGCTACTTTGTTAAATGAACTAGGTTTGGAAAACCTTTATTATCTAGAGGATATCTTTGAGGACATTATTTATACTTCGGCAGACGTGTCTGTCTTGCTGAAGTCAAACTAAGGAGAGTGAACTGATCTCATACATCTGGTTATCTCCTGGCTGTTATAGAAAAGGATGGAGTTTTTCACCTGACTACATTTACAGCACTTTGAAATATAACATGCATCTGACTCATCATTGTAATGCTGTCTACCGTCTATTGCTGTATTGAATGTTGCTGTGATAATGACTGTTTGATGTGCCTACATATTCGCGTAACCATTTTGTCACTGTGGCGTCCACAATAAATAATGAAGAAAAACGTCAACGGCTGTTACAAGAATCATTGACTTTATACGTCGTGAGTTTACTGACATCCTATGTGGATTGCCCTGTTATTTTTGTATGAACATTGTTTTTGACTGAACACATCTGCACACCACACAAAACCAGACATGCGGATACCATCCATCATCATATGGCATCACGCATCATTTGGTGGCCATAAGCTGGTTTGATTCTGGTACCAGCAAACACGGGGTCCCTTACCCACTTCATTTTCAACAAGAATTCATCAGCATCCTTCAAGAAATTAACATTCTTCAATACAGTCAACATCTTCAAAATTTTCAAAGTACTCGGCGTTGCCCGGTAAAAGTCAAAATTTCAACTTTTTGACGGAAACAAGTATTTGACAGTACCCGGCGTTGTTACATGTTGCCGGATAACTCGGACTGCTGTTATCTTTTACGCAAGTCAAGCAAGTTGCTGCTGTCAAGGTTCCAGTGCTGTCGTTTTTGTGAAGGTCAAGTGCCGGTTGAAACGGATTGTTTTCTGAAGAAGGCCAAGTACCGATTTCCATCAACTTACTTTTGGATTAGAAGGTCAAGTGCCGAAACAACTCAACACACAGTATTTCAGAAGCTCTTGTACCATCGTGTTAGCAGTGGAAGCAGTTCAGATGTGCCATCATCGTTGGAGCTTCGCTCTTTAGGACGTTGATTGACATCCTTTTTTTCTGCTGTTCTACGATTGGAAGCCTATAAGTTAAGTGGCCTGTTTGTATGTAAACTGTGCCCTTATACTTCTGCTGAGTCTTCTGTGTATCATCTCATTCTATATGTTATATGTTTATATGTTATTCGTATATTTATATGTTTATATTTCAGCGGGTTCTCGGTTGGGTGGTGTCTCCGTTAGATTATGCCACGTCATAGAGGTCGTCTATTGTGAGCGTTTTCTGTAGGGTTTGCAAATTTCCGATACTGGAATTGCTAAGCGACTTCTGTTGCTATTTATGTTAGCTGTGATGACATGTTTTAATATTGTTTTCGTTATTATTTCGCATTCTTTAGTTTTGTTTTGATTTGTTTGTATTTGTTAGCCTACTCTTGTCTATAATTTAGTTTCATACAACATTTTTTGTTTATACACTGTGGTGTCATGTATTTTGTTTAATTCTATCGCAGATATCGTCACATTTTTTGTGATATTTCATTAATTTCTGCTTTATTTTTAGTTGATTTCTGCGAACGTTTTTTGTATTGTTGCTGATCTTTGTTATTGTTTACATTGTTATTGTTTACATTGTTTGCATTGTTTACATTTTCAATGTTTACATTCTGCATGTGTTTACATAGTCATTGTTTACAGTTATAGTAATTAGTTAATGGGCTATGCTAATGCACTGTTACTACTACACTGATGATAAATGAATGATGAATAGTGTCGTGCACTATTGAATGAGAAGTGCACTTATGATCAAGAATTGATTGTTGATATTTCATATACAAGTTCTTTGATTGGAGACTTGTTTCCCACAGAGACTGGGATAATATAATGTGATGTGAATATACAAGTGCTTAATTAAGACTTGTTACACTTAGGTTTGAAATAAATTAGTTAATTATTTCAGGTTTTGGACTCATATGTTAGACAACATGTCTACATTTGAGCACTTTATTGAGCAGGGTAAATTGCATGGGAAGACTGGTGATAAGTTAGAAGAATTTGCAACTGCTCGATATGATAAAGCAATGGAAGCTGAACAAAAGAAACTGCAGATGGAAGCTGAACAAAAGAAACTGCAGATGCAGGTGGATGAAAAAAGATTCCAAATGGAAATGGAAAAACAAAAAAGGGAATCAGAAGCTGAGGAAAGAAAACTCCAGCTAGAAGCTGAAAGATTTCAAAAAGAGGCTGAGAATAAAAGACTTGAAAAAGAAGCTGAGAATAAAAGACTTGAAAAAAGCTCTAAGTATATTAAATATGGTGGATGAACCTGACAAGAACAATTATGAGGTTGTCAGGGCCGCTTTGTTAAAGAAATATCAGCTTAACGAAGACGGCTATCGTCTACAATTTAAAAACATGTTACCTGAAAATGGAGTTGAATTCTCCGAGTTTATTGCAAGAATACGCATTACTTTCTCACGATGGGTTGAACTATCTAAGACGGAAAAACCTTATGAAGGACTTATGGACTTAATACTTAGAGACAAAGTCATGTCGTCTGTCAATGAGTCTTTCCTTGCTTTCCTTCATGAACGTAAACCTAAAACAATAAAAGAAATGGAAGATTTCTGTTGCCAATACGTAACTGCGCACCCACACATAACCATGGGTAACTCTAAGGTGAAAGAAGGTTTACCAGTTGCTTCGGCAGCTCCGTATGGCCAAAACTTTGCTCGTAGATTCCAACAAAATTTTGATAGAAAGAGTAGCGGTAATTTCTGTCAAAATCATGGAAATCAATTTCATGGTGATTCTTCTTCGAAGAATTGGAGACAACCTGATAGTACTCGTTACTATCACCCTAATAATTATAAGCATTTCAAAAGAGGATATGGTAATAGAGGTTATTCCTGCCGAAGACCTCAGAACCAAACAAATAGATGTTCGCATCAATGTGAACATGATAGTAATCGTGGAAACTGGAATTCGAACCAGGATAACAATTACAATAGAGACAATAATAACTGCAGAGATAATAATAACTCTGATAACTTCAGAGGTAATAATAGTCGGGGTAGATCTCAACACAAAAAAAAGAGATATCAGCAGGCTAATGCTGTACAACAGGAAACTGAGGGAGCCTGTAATCATGTTGTTGATAGTAAAAACTTTGACGCTGTCACTGGTTCTGCTTTTGACTTTGAGAGAGCAAACAAATGCCCCCAATGCAGTACTTTATTCGAACCGGGTACCATAACTACTTTGAGTTGTGGTCACCCACTTCCCGCTCTTCCTGCTGCTGTTGCGCATGACGGGAGGGGTTCTTTAATTCCTACATAAGGGTCTTGTTAATGATACTCCGGTCTCACTACTTTTCGATTCCGGATGCACCACTATTGGTGTTAGACAATCGCTTGTAGATCCATCTTGTGCTACAGGAAGGGTTATTAAATGTGTCACATTTGGCGGCACTCTAGAAAAATATCCTACTGCTGTAATTCGCATTGCCACTCCTTTCTTTACTGGAGATGTGCATGCTTGTCTCTTACCTAATCCTATTGCGGACCTTATTATTGGTCGTATTCACGGAGTTAGGGAGTGTACCCCACAGCAGATTGCTGCTTGGGAAGATAATAACATGCAAGCTACAAATGCAGTAGTTACAAGAGCACAAGCTCTACAAACACCCGAAACTTCACTGAATAGTGATAATGAAGTTGATAGCCAAGATAGTCACTTAGTAATCACTCGTGACTCTTTCATAAAATTGCAAGAAGAAGATCCTTCTTTAAAAAAATTCTTCGTTCTTGCGAAGAAAGGTGATCCGAATCAGGATACAAATAGAAAATCTTGGATTGCAATGAGAAACGGCGTACTTGTACGTATGGTACAAGATTCGACTACGTCGGCACATTCGCAAATTCTTGTTCCCAAGAGCATGAGAGTCCAAATATTACAACATGCTCATGACTCGCAATGTGCTGGACATATGGGTTTTGCCCGTACGAAGTCGAGAGTCCTTGCGGCTTTCTTTTGGCCTTTTGTCAATAAGGACATTCGTATTTACTGCCGATCATGCAAGGTATGTCAGGAGGTCAACTCTAGAGGACCACGACATGCTGCGCCTATCCAGGCTGCTGACATTCCTATTCGGCCGTTTCAGAAAATGGCCATAGATATTATTGGCCCTTTTAAGGTCAAGTCGGCCAGAGGACATCAGTTTATCCTTACATGTGTCGATATGTGCACACGTTGCCAGAGGCTATTCCTCTTAAGAGCATATCTACTACAGATATCGCAGATGCTCTTTGGTTGATATTTTCTCGCTTGGGGTTCCCCAGAGAAATATTGTCAGACCATGGCACTCAACTCATATCTGACACTATGTCACAGGTAATGTCTACCTTACATATTGAACGATCTCTCAGTAGTATCTACCATCCTATGTCTAATGGGTTAGTTGAGCGTCTGAATAGAACGCTCAAGACTTTGCTTGGTAAGATAACTGAAGATCATCCTCAAGATTGGGACAGGGTTTTACCCGCGGCTCTCTTTGCCTATAGAGAAGTCCCTAATGAACACACAGGATTTTCTCCCTTCGAACTTGTCTTTGGCGCGCGTCCACGCGGCCCTATGTCTTTATTACACGATCTCATCACTGCCGATGATATTAGCGATGAAACTCAATCCTCATATGAGTATGTCATTGCTCTTAGACAAAAAGATCATTGAGGCATGTAAGCTAGCAACTGCTTCATCAGAAATTGCTAAAGAGAAGGCAAGGCAGTTTGCTAACAAGAATAGATGTCTACGACAACTTTGTCCAGGTGACAAAGCATTCGTCCTACTCCCCAGTAGGGAAAATAGACTTCTTATTGCATGGAAAGGTCCGTATGCAATAGTCTCTCGGATTTCCGATGTTGACTATGTGGTCGATATTGATGGAAAGCATAAAACTTTCCACATAAACATGCTTTCGGAATTTCACGAACGTCCGGACTATTTGCTGCCTATTTTCCAGGCAACGGATGATGCTCCTGCACCTCACGGTCATTATTCATCCCTGTCTGTCATTCAGGATGAGGAAGCTACCTTCTCTGATGTCAACCTTCCCCTTCCAGTGGTTCCATTACATTCCACGGAATCTTGGAAAAACGTTTCTGTTTCTCCTAATCTTTCTGGTGACGAACATCGACAAGTCTCGTCGATGTTACAAACATTTCAGGATGTTCTCACTGACATTCCTGGACACACAGATGTCATAGAACATGACATAATTCTTACCGACAATAATCCAATTAGGGTTAGGCCGTATCCTATTCCTATACACTTTCAGTCGCAAGTGGAAAAGGAATTGGATGAAATGATTCAATTAAATATAATTGAACCATCGACTTCACCATATTCTTCTTCCATGGTTATTGTCCGGAAGAAGGATAAGAACATACGAATTTGCGTTGATTATCGCAAATTGAATCAGGTCACAAAGTTCGACGCTGAACCGATGCCTTTGTTAGAAGATCTACTGATTAGACTTTCTAATTCTAGATTCTTCACTAAACTTGACTTGTCTAAAGGTTATTGGCAAGTGCCTTTAGCAGAGCATGCCAAACCTCTTACTGCTTTTTCTACACCTAGGGGTCTATTTCAATGGAATGTTATGCCTTTTGGTCTCATGAACGCCCCTGCCACTTTCGTTCGCATGATGCGTCGAATTCTGTCACATCGTTCGGATGTCATCGCATACTTAGATGACATCTGTCTCTTCAGTGATACCTGGGAAGATCACTATTTAGGGTTATATGACTTACTGTCCACTCTACGTGAGAATAATTTGACAGCAAAACCTTCTAAAGCTTTTGTTGGTTTTGGTGAAATCTCTTTCCTGGGTCATCGTGTTGGTCATGGTCTCTTGAAGACAGAAGACCACAATACTTCCAAAATACTGAACATCTCTGTTCCTAAAACGAAGAAACAAGTTAGGAGTCTCTTAGGTTTAATTCAATTTTATGGGAGATTTATTCCAAATTTATCTTCGATCATGGCACCTCTATCAACATTGTTGAAGAAAGGTTCGCCTAATCTGGTCCGTTGGTCTGAAGAATGCCAATCTTCACTAGACCAAATCAAGAATATATTTTCTTCTCCTCCCATCTTAAGATTACCTACTCTTGATAGGACTTTTGTTCTTCGGAGTGATGCTTCATCCACTGGGATTGGAGCAGCACTGATGCAAGAATATGCAAATACTCTGCATCCTGTTATGTACATTTCTAGAAAACTAAATGCGGCAGAGAGGAACTACTCGGTTTTAGACCGTGAGTTGTTAGCGATGGTTTGGTCAATTCTAAAGCTACAAAGATTCCTCCTGGGCGCACATTTCATTCTAGAGACTGATCAGAAAGCTCTTACAGCTATTCAGACTAAGAATTTGAAGAGTTCGAGATCCACTCGATATGCTATAGCTCTTCAACCTTTTCACTTCACGGTACGAGCTATCCGTGGTGCGGATAATGTGATGGCTGACATTTTGTCTAGATGCCCACATGACTCCAACTAATACTTCTGTCCTATATTTCCATATATTACAGAGTCATAACACACCTATATTTCTACAATAGATTAGCACATCTGTACTTACTTTATATGTACACACTATCGTGCTTTGTTGTCATCTTCTTCTGTTCGTTTTTTAAGATGATAGAGGAGGACTGAGTAGTTAATATAAGGGCCGTTAGTTTACTAAACAGCCACAATTATTAATAATGTATTGTACCTTATGAAGCATGCTTATCGCATGCTCTTTGATATTGAAAAATAAATGTTCCACATTTTTTTTTAATCGGGAGGAGGTGGTGATATGTTGCGTGATAAATTCTCGCAACATCGTTTTTATTTCAATATCTATTTTATAACGCAAGGGCAACAACTGCTTGAAATTTATAGTCACTTTTCTCGGTAAGCATTTGTCTTCTCGCGTTGGTATCGAATGCAGTTAAGTTTGAGCTGTGGTCATTTTGCGCTGGACTGCGCATGACTTGTCTTGCTTCTTGGTCGATCGGTTTCCGCCCACCACTAGTGGAGTGAGCGATTTGGAATGGCGAAAGAGATGCCTCGTTGAAGAGGGGATCTCCGCTATTTTTTGTTCTGTCAGGGATGTGTAGTCCTCTTATGGATATTTCGTTTATTCGGGATAATACCTCTAGTGTATTTGCACATGCCGGGAGGCGTGATATTTCTGTATTTCTTGAAAGCAAGGTAAATTGACTTTTTCATTAACTCTATCGATTTTGGGTCGTGAGCGATTTCGATTCATAGCCTGTCTTCGAAAGTCGTCGTCACGAGATGTTTTTTCCCAGCTCACATGTCGCTGCATTGTACTGCATCGGTTGATGCATGTACCAAGGACCATTACTTGCTACTTTGTTAAATGAACTAGGTTTGGAAAACCTTTATTATCTAGAGGATATTTTTGAGGACATTATTTATACTTTGGCAGACGTGTCTGTCTTGCTGAAGTCAAACTAAGGAGAGTGAACTGATCTCATACATCTGGTTATCTCCTGGCTGTTATAGAAAAGGATGGAGTTTTTCACCTGACTACATTTACAGCACTTTGAAATATAACATGCATCTGACTCATCATTGTAATGCTGTCTACCGTCTATTGCTGTATTGAATGTTGCTGTGATAATGACTGTTTGATGTGCCTACATATTCGCGTAACCATTTTGTCACTGTGGCGTCCACAATAAATAATGAAGAAAAACGTCAACGGCTGTTACAAGAATCATTGACTTTATACGTCGTGAGTTTACTGACGTCCTATGTGGATTGCCCTGTTATTTTTGTATGAACATTGTTTTGACTGAACACATCTGCACACCACACAAAACCAGACATGCGGATACCATCCATCATCATATGGCATCACGCATCAGTTGGGCAGTATTGCAGCAGGTGTTCGACTGTCATTGGGCTGGTACCGCAGGTGCAGAGATCTGTTGCACCAATTTTGTATTTGTGGTACAGATGGTATCTCAATCTGTTGTGACCAGTGCGTAGCCGAAAAATGATGACCTGTTCTTTTCTGGATAGTTGATGATATGCATCATTTTTCAAATGTCCCGGGTGCTCTCTTTCCCATTTGGACTTGAATGTAGCCTTTATAGTAGTCTTTGCCGTTGCGTAAGTTGTCTCTATATCATTTTGTTGTAAGGCACCTCCTTCCTTAGCAAGTCTATCTGCCTCCTCATTTCCTGGTATGTTGCAATGGGCTGGTATCCACTGGATAGTGCACTTCTTGAAGCATTCGGCCAGTCTTTCAAGGGAGATTATCAGATCTTTCAATCCTTTAGTTTGGTTGCTCTTCAGCGCTGATATTAATGAGAGGGCATCTGAAAAGATTACTATCTGTTTTTCTGCCTGTGCTTTGCATTCAATAAGAGTTTCAGCTGCCTGTTTCAGGGCTTCTGCTTCAGCACAGAAGTTATGGCAGTATTTTCCAGTGGCAATTGCCATAGAGTGAATTCTATTCTTTAATTTTATGAGGATGCCGGCACCCCCATTTTCAACTGCATTTGTTGCCGAACCATCAGTACAGTAGAACTCCATTTATCCGAACCCCATGGGACCGAGCATCGTTCGGATAATCAAATGTTCGGATAATTGGATTACATTATGTATCGAGTACATGTACACATATTTCTAAAAATAATTAACCATCACAAGGAAAATACACTATAAAACATATTTTCTTGTACTGTAACAATAATACCCACACTGTATATAGTCTCCTTTTGGCTGCTAAGTCCCGCATTCTCTTCAACAGCAGAAGCTGTGTAGGACAGCTGTCATCTTCTTGCTCGTACCAAACCATCGCTGTTTCTAGTGCTATAAAGGCCTCTTCAGGACTTGGTCGACGTTTTGGGGTTTCTTCATAATTTACAAGTACATCATGTACTTCTGAGGAGTCTTCATCATCGGTCACTACATGCATTTGGTTTTCTTCTTGCACAAAAGACAACATTTCTTCGTCATTAAAAAACTGAAAACCAGAATCATTATCATCTTCTAGCCACAAGTGTGCATCATCTTTGTCACAGTCCGAAAATCCGGGCATTGCTTGAAACAGTTCCACAACTTCATTTATACAATCATCATTTGTGTCCACTGCAGTAGTTTCATTGCCTCCTTTTTTCCCAAGCCTTGTTGAGATTATCTTGTGACAGGGTGGTCCAAGCATCTGCTAACATATAGCAGCAGTCTTTGAGATTAAGCTTTTTGGAAAACGCCACCACAGTTTCTTCATCTTCAGCCAAAAACGATGACTTTCACTGCAATTCATGGCTACCAAAATTGTTACTGTCTCTTTGCACTTTTTAAACCAAGGGGCAGGTGCTTCGCGCTGAGATGCAAGTGATTTTTGAGGCAATGATTTCCAGTATAATCCAGTCTCATCGGCATTATACACATCATCGAGTGAATAACTTTCTTCTTCCAAAAAAAGCCAAGAATGTTTCATTAAAATTTTCAGCGGTAGTTGCATCGCTGGATAAAGATTCCCCTTGAATCTCCAATTCTCGTATGCCATGACGAGATTTAAAGTTTCTTTACCATCCCTGGCTAGCCTTGAGGTCAGGAGGACCGTCAAGTTGATTGTTGAACTGAAGTGCCTTTTCACACAATAGAGAGCCAAAGATAGGTTCCCCTTTGCTTCTTCTTTGCACAAACCATGTATACAAAGCCTCTTCCAATTTCAAATCTTTCGCATTTCTCATGGTTTTACGTTTCTTCGACCCATTTTCACTATCTAATTTCGATGCAAAACTCATAATTTTATCCTTGTTACTTTTGATGTCAGAGACGGTAGCTTTCCCAACATTGAAAATCCTCGCAAGTGAAGACACAGTTTCACATTTTCCTAGTCTCTTGATAATTTCTGTTTTCGTTTCAATTGGCAAAACATTGCGGTTCCTTTTATATGCTTTAGGCCTACTGGAAGATGCCATATCGCACAGAGAAATACCTGTACACCAAAATTATTCTGCTGTAGTAGCAGACAAAATTATTTTAAGTTGAACTGTCTGTTTAGTCAGTGTTCTGCCTAGAACGCACAACTACACTGGATTGGTAAACCAGATATTAACTGACTTTATGATCTAACTGCCTTCCTGTACGTAAGCGACCGACCATTAGCCCATCCCATCCTCTACAAATTGTTCGCACACATTTGAAGCTTGCCGCATCAAAATATTCAGAAATGTAGTCTAACGTGACTGGTGGCGCCTGATTTTTTTTTTCCTGGAAAACGTGTTCGGATAATTGGGTGTTCGGATAATTGGGGTTCGCTGTCTGTGTTCCCTTACCTTCAATGCCTGGAATGTCAGATTTTAACTTAGGAAAGCATCTTATTTTCCACAGTGGGATAGTTGAGCTTGTTGGGATTTTCTTTGCAACTGAGCTTGCTAGTATGGTATTATTGTTATTTTTTTCTTTTGCTTGGGCGACAAAGTTAGTTCGCTTGAGCCTGCCTCTTCCTAGCCTATTCATTCTTTGGTACATGGGGTGTCCTTCGAGCCTCTTAAATTTTTCAGCTTGTTTTAAGACTCTGCTGTCACGTCTATCCTCCATTGACTGTAGCCCTGTGATGTTTTCCATATGGTTGATTTGTGTAGACTTTAGGGCCCCTGTTATAATACGTGCTGCTTGGTTTTGGAGTCTGTTTACTCTGTCAAAATTTTACTTTGCTGCCGTCGACCAAGCTGTGATGCCATATTCCATAGCAGGTCTGACTCTGCCTGTGTACAGCTTTTTGATGATATTCTCATCAGCACCCCATGTGGTACCTGCTAACTTTTTCATGATGGCCATGCGAAGTTTTGCCCTTAGCTGTATTTTGTTAATCTGTGATTTCCATGTCATTCGGCGGTCTAGTGTGATTCTTAAGTATGTTGGTGTTTCATCTTCTCGTACTCTGCCTGCCCATTTAGTTTCAGCTTTGCTTGCTGTGGTTTATTTGACAAGGTAAAAAATAGTGTGTGTAGTTTTTTGTTCATTTATTTTGAGCAACCACTTTTTGGACCAACTTTCAAGGGCTAGCAGTGAATCCTGCATGCGCACTCTTGCTGTGGTGATGTATTGTTCTGAAGTCCACATGGCCAGGTCATCAGCGTAGAGGGAGTTGTGGACATTCTTGTGGATGTTTTCTGTTATATCATTTATATATATGAGGAAGAGTGTTGGGGAAAGGACCCCACCCTGTGGAACTCCATGTTCCATTGTAGTCTTTTTGCTTAACTGTCCGTGCACCTGCACTCTAGCTGTTCTGTTTGTTAGATAGTTGCTGATCCAGTTATACATTCTTCCACAGACTCCATATTTAAGCATTTTAACTCTTAGCCCATCTTTCCAAACTTTATCAAATGCTTTCTCCATATCTACCCAGACTGCTAAAGTGTGCTTTCTTTCTTGGAAAGCATCTTCGATTTCCTGTGCAATGTAGGTGACTTGGTCCTCTGTAGACCTATGTTGCCTGAAGCCTGCCTGTTGGTGCAGTAAAATTTGTTTTTCTTCGAGGTGCCAGCTTAATCTGGTATTGATCATTCTCTCCATAAGCTTTCCCGTGCCGCTTAGAAGGATGATGGGTCTGTAGCTGTTGGGGTCCATTCGGTCTTTGTCCTTTTTGGGGATTGGAACTAGTACTGCTTCTTTCCAGGCTTGTGGTACTATTCCACGCTTCCAGCTATAGTTCATAATCTTGAGGAGTACTTTCTTGGCTTTAGGCCCTAGCTCTTTAAGCATGTCATTTGTTACCCTGTCTTTTCCAGGTGACTTTCTTTGCTTAAGGGATACGATGGCTGCCTCTAGCTCTCTCATGGTGAGGTTTGTTGTCATATGCTCTTCTGGAACAGTTGGTATATTTTGGTAAATTTCTTGCTCTTTGGAAATTTCCTGTTTTCTGTCCAGTGGAACATTTATCTGGCTCTCAAGTGAGAATTTTTGAGCAAAAACATTAGCTGCCTCTTTCTTTATGAGTATTTTCTCATTTTGTTGTAGGGCTATTTCCTTATTTTTGCATTCCTCATCATTTAAGACTTTGGCGAGCCTCCATAATTTTCTTCCATCTTTGTCGAGGTTAAGACTTTCTGTTGTTTTGATCCAACTATTTTTGGCTGAACAGTTTAACGTTTTCCTGTATTTTGTAGAGATAGCTTTGTAGGCGATGTTTGCCTCAACTGTTTTGACCTTTTCTGCTACATCTCTGGCCTCTGTTACCTGTTCTTCCAGTTCATTGAGTTCTTCTGTCCAGTACGGCTTATAATCTTTCCTCGCCCCTCTTGGTATTGATTCTAGGGCAGCTTTCAGAACTGCTTTGTTAAATCCGTCAGCTATTTCTCCAATTCTTTTGTTTTGGGTGTTTATGGAACCACAGTATTCATCTGTCAGTGCTGAGAACTTGTTCCAGTTGGCCTTTTTGTAGTTCCAGCGGGGTAATGGTTTATGGAGGTGGAGTGTATGTTCCATATTGATCATTAATTTGATCGGTTTGTGGTCACTGCCTGCCAATTGATTGAGCACAATGCGTTCGATCTTATGGTTGATGTCTCCTGTTGAGAAGGCAAGGTCGGGTGTCGAGGTCGATTGCCATCTTCTTGAGTAGAAGCTGGGTGTATCATCTGCTCTATTGATGATTTGTAGATTTGAGTCAATCTCCCAGTCCTCTACCTCAATGCCACGGGTATCAGCCTTTGTGTAACCCCACCTTTCTGAATGGCTGTTGAAATCACCAACAACTAGGCAGTTGGTGCGCCTAATCTCCATTGTGGCTAGTGAAAGATCTTTATCTGGGGGGGGGGGGGGGGGGGGGGGGGTGGGGGCGCCGGGGATATAGGTTGTATACTCTAACGGTCTGGTCATCTATCGTGATATCAGCTCCTATAATTTCCGCCTGACCGTTTGTAGCAACAGAAAGCTCTCTGCTAGGCAAGGAATTTCTGATTAACATGAGTACTCCTCCCTTGTGTCCCCTCTTATCAAGCCGGAGGGTTTCATATCCTCTTACAGAAAATCTGTGGTTTGTGTTTAGGTGTGTTTCCTGTATGCAGGCTATGTCAATTTGCTCATCATGTAGTTTTTTTTGTGAGCGGTAGTTTCTTCCTTAGGACACCTTCTGCATTCCATTGGAGTATATTTAGTGTTCTTTCCTGGGTGTTTTGACCAGTCGCATTTTCCCTAATATTCTGCGCCCTGGCTGCACGATGCAGAGATAAGTGACCACCAGTAGCTTTGGGTGGACCCCTTCGAGGCAGGGAGTCCGGCACTCTTCCCACCTGGCGGGACTCTTTGGGTCGAGCACTATCTCGTTGAGTCATATTTGTGTCTGTCATCTCATGGCGGTTTGCGTTGCACTATGTTGTGCGCCTTGCGGCCCAGTGCATCCGTCTTCAGCATGCATTTGTTCGGGACTGCTTCCCTAGCCTCTGGTTTTCCGTGACCTTCCTACAAGGCAGCAGTTGTTTTACATCATAGTTTTCTCTCCTAGGAGAGCTATCTTTCTGGTCTAACGAGTCTTTCCTACCTGGGTTTGTGTGAAGTTGTCCTTCTCTTAGGTGGATTGTCAAACAAGACTACATGCTTTATACGAAGTGAAGACATTTGTTGATGACGCCATTATAGTAAAAGCATGTGAAGAAAGCACACGTAATCTTTTTGTGAACATAATTTTCTGACACGACAAGATGGCTGACAGTGTCGTTAGCTGAACATTCCAAAATCATGCCCTCATTCAGGTATATACGTAACATGCAGACATTGCATGTAGCACAAAACATGGGGGAAGTTTCCTCACATGAACTTACTGGCTCGTACCAAGTCAATCACTTACGAAAAATTGCAGTAAAGCGGGGAAAAACTCTAACATCTCGAATTACAAACTGTGTCGGACATATGATTGTATGGAACCTGTTATGATCGGAGAACAACATTCTTCAGTAAAGATGTGTTACTTTTGGAGCTTTTCATTTTCTTTAATTCATTTTTTTAAACTTTGTAATTCTGCTTGTTTGTGTGTGTATGTGTGAGCTGGGGGGGTGGAAGGGTGGTGGTGACGTATAATGGAAATATAGCCTACAGTAATCTGACAGCCTGTAATCCCGTTAGCGTTCTATGATTTGCTAGCAACACCATGCATTTTTCTGCCTGTCTTACTCACACAAGTTTAATTTTCATCCACGCCTCTGTTCCTTGAACATAAACAAACAAAGCTGTTTACCAACTTTCGCGACCTGCCAGTCATAACGGAGCGAATCAGGTTTGTTTACCAAGTTTCTCACGCGAGCTGATCTGTCAGTCATCGGATACCTGACAGACCGCACGTGAAAAACACCGGACCTTTTTGGAGTAGACGCTCGGGCAAAAATATTTCCCTGAGTACCCTTTGAAATTCGTACACAGAGGGGAGTTAACTCTTCGATCTTCAGATACGGGCAAAATCTCCGAGAACCCCGTTACACGGATTTATGTCTCTGGTGTCGATTAGCAACGTCCGACAGAGCGACCGTAAAAACCTTTTATCTGGGGAACTTAGGTTTCTGATTCTCTGCTATGCACACTAGTGTGAAAATTAGCATCATCTATAGATCATACAACCATGATGATATATAAACTGTGTCTTCCTAAACCAGCTATCAGTCGTCACTCAGAATTTTTGGAATAGTCTAAGAACGCAGTAGCTAAAACCATTTAGCTAAATGTGTTAATAGCATTCGTGTGGATCTTTTCATGAGGATTTCTGTTAATAGAATTTAGTGCTAAAGTGTTAAAGCTTTTACCATTATAATTCACTTACAGTTCTAGCTGTTAAGAGCATTGAAATAATAATAACGCACAGCTATTTTATACCAGAGGTTCAGTTTTAATGTTCATTTTACCACCCGCTTTCTCACACAAGAAGAGACGTTTTAGTTGACTGAGTATATGCTAGGCGCGACTGATAGTGACAATAAAATTCACATTATATTTCATTTTGTGTATTTTGACTATTATTTAATACCATACGATGCCCAACAGACGCGGACAATTTAATAGCTATTAACGACAGGCGATATTTATGTATGTGCGCGTATGGATAATTGAATAATAATTGACACTGTACGCTAATCGTTACAGCGCGCGTAAAAGGGGGGGGGGGGGGGGGGTGTTGCATACCTTCATCCGACCTGAAATTGCAGCGCGGGCGTCGTTGTATAATAAAGTGTAGTGTCATTGATGTTCAACTATGGGTCCAGCCTGCTTGACTTACCAGTTGGTCAGCTTTATGACCCAGTCGTTGCTGTTGAATTAATATTGTCTTCATCACCCTAACGAAGTTTCGGCCCACTTCACACACCATTTGCATTAGCAGCCAGTAACCGCCTCAAAATACACATAGTAACAGGTATATTGTACGATTTTAAATCAAATTTTGAATGTCTCACTGATATCTCAGTTGCCTATTTTGCTATTAAAGATATCAGCCCCAAAAAGTGATGGTCATGAAAAGTACCGGTACCACTAGCTGTCCGGGGTCATCACATCATATTCTTATGCCTATCGTCGCTTATTCAATTAATTGTTGTCTCTGTTTTTGTGAGTGTGTTGTTATTTTTATTTCTATCGAATCCTCTAATTCTCCCGAATATATATTAGTGACCATCAAATGTGCCCACGTGACCTTCAGTTGCCTGAATAAGGCTGCCTGGATCTTTTTCGTCGCGTTGAGTTAAAAACCATTTTAGGCAGGTTGCCTTGTATTGATTTTGCATTTAAACCCCGGCGTTCTTTCTCCCGAACACGCATATATACATGTTCCACACCTAATGACCGAGTCCTTTATGTTTGAAGTGAGAACTGGGTCACTTTTTGCGTCTCTTGACCCTCTTGAGACAATAAACTGGGGTAAAACCGCGTAACAATGTCAGTGTCAGTAGATATTATAACACTCATCGGGTTAATGGTTAATAGACTGTCCTCATGAGGATTATCTGTTCTCAGTATGGCCAAGTATAAAGCTACACTGATAGAAAGAGGATAATGCTGAATTGATAGAAAGACGATAATGCTGTATTGATAGAAAGACGATAATGTTGTATTGATAGAAAGACGATAATGCTGAATTGATCATCATCATCATCAGTTGCCATCTCCACAACGAAGGTTGGCTGTAATGGATCTCCAACGTCTTCTGTCTCTTGTCTTGGTGGTGCACTCTGATAGACTCTTTCCTGTCCATCTCTTGATGTTATCTTCCCACTTATAGCGTTGTCTTCCCCTTGCACGTTTGCCTTCAACTCTCCCTTCTGTTATGGTCTTCTGCAAGGTGTTATGCCTTTTTATGTGGCCAAAGTATTTTAACTGCCGAACTTTGACCTCCCTCATTAGCTCTCTTTTCATACCTAGATTTTCTAGGACCTCCTTATTTGTTTTCATCTCTTTCCATGAGATACGCCCCATTCTTCTATATATCCACATTTCAAGAGCCTCAATTCTTTCTTCCAAAATGCTTATTCATCGTCCATGTTTCTGCACCATACAGAAATGCAGAATATATATAACACTTTATGATTCTCAGTTTTAATTTGTGAGATAACTGTTTGGATGTCAGTATATGTTTCATGTTGTTGAATGTAGCTTTGGCCATTCCTATTCTCTTCTTGATTTCTGTTTCACATCTGCCATCTTCTGTTATTATATGACCAAGATATACGTAGCTCTTGACTTGTTCCAGGGTTTTCCCATTTACGCTTATCTTTAATGTGGGTTTATCGTTTGTTTTGCTAATTATCATAGTTTTTGTTTTCTCAATATTAATGTCGAGTCCATGTTCATGACTTATGCTGTTCACTTGCTTCACTAGTTCTTGTAACTCCTGTTCGCTTTCAGCTAATAACACGGTATCATCTGCGTATCTAAGGTTGTTTATTGACCTTCCACTGATGTTCAGTCCTGGTATTTCCTGTATCTGTTTGAAAATTTTTTCGGTGTATAAATTAAATAGGCAAGGGGACAGCACACAACCTTGTCCTACACCTCTTTTTATGTCTATGTATGGTGAATAATTCCTTCCAGATCTTACTGTGGCAGTTTGCTCCCAATAAAGGTTACTGAGTATTCTTATATCTTTTCCATCAATACCTATGTCTTTGAGGCATTCAATTATTTTCTCATTGACTGAATTGATAGAAAGTCGATAATGCTGAATTGAAAGAAAGACGATAAAGTGCCTTTAATTCTGCCTGAGCTTGTGCATGTGCCAATTTTTTCTCCTCAAGCTCTTGTTGTGCTTTTATTTCAGCTTGAGCCTGTGCATGGGCCAATTTTTTTCCCTCAAGTTCATATTCTCTTCTTTTATTGTCTTCTCCTCTCAGCTAATTCCTCTTCTCTCCCCTTCTCAGCCAATTCTTCCACTCTCTTCTTCTCAGCTAATTCTTCTTCTCTCCTCTTCTCAGCCAATTCTTCCACTCTCTTCTTCTCAGTTAATTCCTCTCCTCTTTTCTCTCTATCTAATTGTCTCTGCTCTCTGAGTTCATTTGGCTGCATAAGTTTCCAAAGCTTCACCCTCCAAACCAAATTCTTTTTCAATCTTCATAAAATACTCCAAGGTAGCCATAATTCACTAAGGTAGCCATAATTTACTATTATTGTAACTGCAAATTGTACAATAACAATGCAAATATTATTTAATCAATATGTAGACTAAGCAATATGAGCAATAATTATTTCACCTCTCAAAAGCAATCAACTGCATGTAATACTAGATGTTAATAGAAGCAAAAAAATAGATACGAACTAGATGACAATACAGTGAAAGAGCTAACTCAAGATAATACTAATGATGAAATAAGGCTGAACTATATAAATGGTAGCAAAATGAAATTTTTTTTATCTCTACCACACTTATGACAATACAAGCACAATTTCACAACATATGTGATGTCTAATAACTGAGGGATAGCAAGGTAAGCTGAACGATTTACAAACAATAATGCAGAATAACTAAATAAAATTACAATTAACTTGACAACAATCACAAACTTACAAAATTACAGGACCTTCACAACTAGACAAATAATGAATCTGGTTAATTCAATTAAGGCAGTAACACTCAGCTATGTACGCCGGTCCCTTAATTTGAAGAAATCAGACGCAAAAACTAAAGAACGCCCATGAAATCTCGACCATCAATGGGGTATTGCGAATTCATGAGTCCTACCAACCAGCCCGCTTAATACAGAAGCATATAGACACGAAAATACATATAATATAAAAGAAAGAACTCTGGCAAACGAGATTCTTTAAATCGCACGCTGCATGAATCTATAAATATACTTATCTGCTTATTTGCCAGAAAAAAATCCTCCTGGTTTCAGCCTCCTTCACAAGTAACGATGACACAAATTCAGTATTGACCAGGGTTAGGATTAGAAAAGCAGCCAGCAGCCGACACACACCGCCATCTTGAGTAATTCGGACATGGGCCGAAAAAACGAAGTCCACCGACTTGAAATTTTTTTTCCTGACATCACTCTACCATACTTGATTCAGGATCCCGGCTTGAGGCCTCCATTGTTGCGTTTCGGGTCTTATTATTTTTATTTTGAATGTTAATTTGTGATAACCGACTGGTTACTCTGGCCAAGAAGACTGCTAGGGTTGAACCACAAGACCACGAACACAGTTAACGTTCACAATGTCACCAAGGCGAAGGGGAAAACGAATACAATATTTAATTGTGACTTTAGACGATGCTCCACATGCATCTTTAGATCAAGCCAATATATAATGACATTACATAGGCAGTCTTTGAAAAAGTCTCTGTACCGTCGTAGCTAGAAACGCTGTCCTCTTGTAAATTTCAAAGTTTTATTACTATGGATTCACTTGATATGCAAAGTTCATTCTCCCTTGTAAATAGATCTAGAAACATCTCACAGAAGTATATTGATGCACTAGTGATGGTACATAATAGGGATATGCCACAATATTATATAAATTACATGAGCTCAGAGACATACGTCCACTCGCCATAAGCTACACACATCGAAGTCCCCAGCAGACGATCTATCCCGTCTGCCTTCACAACCTTCACGTATAATAAACAAACGAGGAGCCTTGTCGAACCATCTAATGATATCGACACAAATGTTATGAATTTTACTCATAACAGATGTATTGATAGAAAGACGATAATGCTGAATTGATAGAAAGACGATAATGATGTATTGATAGAAAGGCGATTATGATGTATTGATAGAAAGACGATAATGATGTACTGACAGAAAGACGATAATGATGTACTGACGGAAAGACGATAATGATGTACTGACGGAAAGACGATAATGATATACTGACAGAAATACGATAATGTATTGATAGAAAAACGATAATGATGTACTGATAGAAAGACGACAATGATGTACTGATAAAAATATGATAATGATGTACTGATAGAAAGACAATAATGATGTACTGATAGAAAGACGATAATGATGTACTGATAGAAAGACAATAATGATGTACTGATAGAAAGACGATAATGATGTACAGATAGAAAGACGATAATGATGTACTGATAGAAAGACGATAATGATGTACTGATAGAAAGACAATAATGATGTACTGATAGAAAGACAATAATGATGTACTGATAGAAAGACAATAATGATGTACTGATAGAAAGATAATAATGATGTACTGATAGAAAGACAATAATGATGTACTGATAGAAAGACGATAATGATGTACTGATAGAAAGACGATAGTGATGTACTGATAGAAAGACAATAATGATGTACTGATAGAAAGACAATAATGATGTACTGATAGACGATAATGATGTACTGATAGAAAGACGATAATGATGTACTGATAGAAAGACGATAATGATGTACTGATAGAAAGACGATAATGATGTACTGATAGAAAGACGATAATGATGTACTGATAGAAAGACGGTAAAGCCGTACTGATAGAAAGATGATAAAGCCGTACTGATAGAAAGATGATAAAGCCGAACTGATAGAAAGACGATAATGATGTACTGATAGAAAGACGATAATGATGTACTGATAAAAGACGATAATGATGTACTGATAGAAAGACGATAAAGCCGTACTGATAGAAAGACGATAAAGCCGTACTGATAGAAAGACGATAAAGCCGTACTGATAGAAAGACGATAAAGCCGTACTGATAGAAAGACGATAAAGCCGTACTGATAGAAAGACGATAATGCTGTAAAATAATCCACTTTCCTGTCATCATCATCATCATCATCATCATCATCACCCCTCAGCTCCCCAAAGAACCTATGCCGGGTCTTCCTGTCCCGTGCCATCAACTCAAAGTCTTTCCATGTCATCGTCATCCCCTTCAAATCTATCTCCAGGTTTCTTCACCATGTGTTCATTAGTGTTCCTCTACATCTCTTACCCTGAGTATTCTAGAACAAGGACTGCCTTGTAAGGCTATCAGCAGGTTTCTTATCCATCACCAGCGTCTTGTTCTAATCTCGTTCCACTGTGACCTGTCTGACCCTTGGTCATCAGCTTCACTTTCGTCATCTTGTCATGCCACTTCAATCCCTTCATTCTACAAAAGCACACACATGTGGACAAACTTCCCATAGTAGTTTAGACCTTCAACTGTAATTGATGTGTTATCTTCTGTTTGTATTATATATCTTCGCTTGTTTTATTTTTCAATGCGTGCGAATTTTTCTGCTTGTCTCTCTGTCGTCTGTTTGTAACTCTCTCTCTCTCTCTCTCTCTCTCTCTCTCTCTCTCTCTCTCTCTCTCTCTCTCTCTCTCTCTCTCTCTCCGTGGCTTCACAAGGATGGTCTACGACTTGGTCATCTTAATATTTACCATCTTCTAGGTAAACTCCCCGAACTTACATACATACTAAGTAATAATTTTCACATTTTTGGACTTTCAGAAAGTCGCCTAAATGACAGAATAACTTGCAACGTTGAATTCCTTGACATTGATATGTAAAATGCATATGGGAATAAATGAATTCAGTATGAAAGGTGAGAGAAAGGAAGGGCAGAATGTCAGACGGGCCTGCGTGCCCAATTCTCAACCCTTTGAAAATAAAGTTCGTTCGTTCGTTCGTTCTCTCTCTCTCTCTCTCTCTCTCTCTCTCTCTCTCTCTCTCTCTCTCTCTCTCTCTCTCTACTCAGGCATGAGGTCAAGTCTCTCAGAAAAGAAAACACACGGCTGATAAATAGAATAGACCAAATACAAGAAGCTTCAGACAGTAAAAACAAGAACGGTGGTGTCCAAAACCCTCAAATATCGGGTCATCCAATTACACCACAAACATCACCTGCTCCTTTACCCTCTCAACCTCAAACACCCGTTCCTGAAGACAAAATATGCCCACGACATCACAAGCTTGAAAACAGCCAACATAATATTAAAAACAAAGAACGAAAAGAAACATCACCAAATAAGACTTACCCGATTGAGGTAAAAATTAGTCATCTTACTGAAAACCTACCAAGGCAACCCACACAAGTAGATCCCGAAGCAACAAAGACAACGGAACATGAAAGAACACAACAACCGACACAAAAATCCGCTGAAGACCTCCAGCAAGAAGAACATCAATGGCACCAACAACACCGTCGTGCACGACCTCAGCCACAGCACCATCGATACATACCTCACAACACACATCACATCATTATTGGGGAATCTCTGCTAAAAGGTATTCACAGTGACAGAATGTCAACAACGCCAGAGGACATTGTCACAGTAATACCACTACCAGGAGCTGGAATAGTAAAAACAACCAATGAAATCAGCCATCTCAACAGAAATACTAACATAAGGAAAACAACAGTACACGTAGGGATAAACGATAGCACAAATGGATACACCATTAACCCATTAGACATCTCCAGAATGATTGACAACATAAAACAAAAATTCCCAAACACCTCCATATTTATCTCGTCAATAATTCCACCCAGCTATGGTCAAGCACGCCAAACTGTAGATATCAACAACAAGGTGCTATATAATTTCTGCACTAAACATCACATTTCTTTCATAAACAACACACCTTTTTTCACATCAAAGTCAGGTGCACCAAAAAAGAGGCTATATATAGATCAAGTCCACACTTCTAAGCTAGGGACGAGCTACCTAGCCAAAAATTTAAAGTTCCCCGAGAGGACTCACCACAAACACACATATTCGTCAGTCAGTGACACAAATTACACACTAAACTCAGTGAATCCACGCAGAACCCCTCATAACCACTCATCGTCATCCTCAGGTAATACTCATTTATCTAGCAAAGCTACACCTACTCCCATCCTCCACCCTAATCTTTATGACCAAATGTTTCCCCCATTACCCACACTACAGACACCCCCGCCACTACCTGCTCGACAGGCACAAGTGGACAGATGGAAAGACTGGGCTACAAGTATGACCCGTTCTTCCTCTACATCAAGTAACCACAACACAGGAACTACAGCTAGGAAATTGGACTTTCTTCATCCTGTCTCTACCCGCCAAGAATGCCACTCTCATAGTTCGTCTGTGCTACATCAGCTTAGGCAGTATAGCCCAGAAGTATTGATGCAGGCATTTCAGATGTCTTTATACGACTTTTCAGAACAAAATTCAGCGCACAAACACCAAGCTGTTGCAGATAAACTCACTTAAAAGCTGTATTTCAAACCAGCTTGGAGCTTAGTTCCCAGATTGACGCCTTCTCTCCGACTGCACCTTTGTTTATTCGTGTTGAGGAAAATTAGGAAATCCTCATAAAATTAACAAGCGTGGACCTTTAACTGTCCCGAAAAGATGAATTCTCTACATTGACTGTGGTTGAAGTCAAAATATTCCTGTGTGCCGCACTTTTTGCAAAGATTAAGATACGGTAAACAGTGTCCACGGACTTTAGAGAAATCTATTGCAGTGTATATTTTATAACTTGTTTACAATTTTGTATTAACCATTGTGTACTAATTTTATTGCTTCTTACTCATTCCTACTCCCCTCATTCTTTCTTTCCTATTGACTATTATCATGTCCGATTGCAAAAACTCAAATCAAAATATAGGCAATATCACTAATTCATGGCTTAAACTATCAGGGCTTAAAATTGGTCATTTAAACATTTACCACCTGCTAGGTAAGCTTCCTGAAGTCTCCACCTCTCTCCAACAAAACTTCCACATATTTGGTTTTTTTGAAACCCGTCTCAATGACAAAATTACAGATGAAGAAATTAGGATTAATGGATTCACCACCATTCGCAGGGATTCTAACAGTGAAACAGGGCTAGTTATATACATCTCAACATCTCTTCAGTACAGACGCCGTGATGATCTAGAACATACTGGCATTGAATGTATATGGCTGGAAATAAAACTCCCCAACCTGACCCCCGTTTTAATTGGTTACCTGTACCGAAACCCTAGCTCTTCTGCTGTATGGTTTGACACATTCTCACGAATGATGGACAACGTTTGGGCTTCTTCGAAGGAAATTATTCTACTGGGAGATTTCAATATTGACCTTCACGAATCGAACAACACGTGGAATGATATCACCATCATACAACCTCACACAGTTAGTCAATCAACCCACGAGAGTAACAGATTCATCATCTACACTAATTGATCATATCTATACGACCTGCCCAGAAAACATTGTAGAATGCACAGTTACACGGACAGCATTAAGTGACCACTATCCTATTTGCTGTACCTGGACGAGAAAAGGGTTCAAAGCACCTAAAACGGAACATATCACAGTCCATTACAGGAATTTCAAAAACTTTAACCTTCAATTATTCCTACAAGACCTACAAATATCCCCTCTCTCATACGTGTACCAACTTCCCCATCCAGAAGAAGCCATAACATACTGGACACAAACTTTTAACAATGTATTCGACAAACATGTTCCTGTCGTGAAATTCTAAATACACATATATAAATTAAAAGGTAAATGCAAAGCCTAAAAAAATAAATTTAATAAAAGGAAAGAAGAATGGTAAAGAACAGTGCTGTCACAATGACTGTACGCAAAATCCCCTGTGTTCTCCTTCGTCTGCAAATTGTAACGCTTTCACGTTGATAGTAAAAGCCTACTGTATTATTACCCGCTTTCTTCAATGAAACGTGTACTGTATTTCTTGGAAAAACCTTTAGATACGCAAGCTGATCAATGACCTAAATTTAATATTTCATTCATTCCATTTTATACACGGCGTAACTAAAAGACAGATGGACTAAAGGATAGAGAGAAGGGAGAGGCAGAAAGCAAGGACACATGCAACACTAAACACGCGTCGCACGATACACAATTGCTGCCATCACGCGTGTAAGGCCACAAGCACTGGCTTTTTTTCAAATCGTCAGTGATAAAAACCCTACCCATACCAGAGTTAGGTTTTAAAAATCCTGAAAAACGCTTATTGGGAATTATGACATTATACCGGTTTACGTTTGAAAACATGACAGTACCCAGACACCCTCAAGTTTGGAAGTGAGAAGGTAGTAACAGCACGACTATCCTAGAAGAAAATGCATATGGGCTCCATTAAATTCGTATATTTGGGTTCCTTAGGGTTTGCTGACAAAGAATATGTAAAACGTTACGCAAATAGTCTAGGAATTACCAAGTTATGGCCAAAAAAAAATAGTGGGGGTGCCTGACAGCATGAAATCATTTCTGCTCATAAAATTTTTTTATAACGTGTTTGAAAAAACATTACGTTACGGAAATAGCCTACCATGTTAACTCCTATTTGATTGGAGCGCAACAAATGTAAGACTAAACACGATTGGTCGGGCTATAAATACTATCTTGTGTTGTCAGGGGAAACGTGAAAAGGGGTACTTTTTTGAAAAGATGTGTAGACATGGTTTGATTGGGTAGAGCTGCGAATATACTCAATTCAGAGCGTCTGTTCCTTGCCACATCTTGTAATAAACCTACTAAGAAGCAGTGCGTTGAGCACCAGTGTATATTTTTTATAAAATAAAGCCTGGGACATCGGCAGATCGGAGTTGTGCTATATTCATTGCCAGTCAACGAAACTGTTTATTATTTCCATGAATTGTGGTAAGCTTGAAATATTCAATATCTTTTAATGAAAATTGAATGTAAATTGATAATTTATGTCTGTATATATGTGTAGTTCAGTAGCGAACATGATGTAAAGCCTATAGTGCTCCAGCCTGAACAGAAGGTGTCGGAGGAAAGTAAAACTGCATGGAATGGCCAAACAGTACACTGACACCTAGATTATTGACTAGAAAGAAATAATGCTGGAATTGCAGAGGCGTAGTAACCATTAGGGAGGAAAATACTGGTATAAAGTATTTCAGATGAAGCTGACAGTTGGCCTAACGCTCTGAACTCAATGTTTGTGATGTATTGTGCTCAGTGTAGAAATAGAGTATAAATTAGTTCTGACGTAGAAGGTACAACCTTCTTGTTTCAGGGACCGTGGTCTTAAAGTTATTGAGCAGCACCTGGTCAGAGCTTTGCTGAAGCCAGAGGTGGACAGCATACTCCTTGGTCCATATAGCAACCAGTGGGGTGGCTCCAGAACTCATTAAAGTAATCGAGCAGAGGAGTCTTTTACTGCAGTCATCACGAAAGATAAGAGAGTGTGGCCATGGAGCTCAACATTATGTACCCCCATCTTAAAATGACATTGTAAAATAAAATTAAGAGGGGAATTTAATTGTTTTAATACCAGGAACTGAGAACATCTCCAATACTAGTTCCAATAGAAACAAACTATTGAAGTCATGATGACAAATACCAACAGAGCTTGAACAAAACAAAACCAGTATTACCTCATATTACTACTACACAACTGACACACATAGGATACTATTAATAATATATGTCACTACAAGATTCATATTAATAAATTCTGTACATATAACTTGTAATTAAAATTGATTGTGATTCCTGGTTCCCTTTGTATTTGAATCAGGACACATATACATTCATGACAGCACTGAATACATATTGTTATTTGAAAAGTTATCAGTGACTCCTTTAAGATATCCTCGTAGAGTGTTTTATGTATGTGAGTGTCACAGTGTTGTCAAGTGTGGTGGAATAAATTAAATTGTTTATCTGTCTGTTGTTGTTATGACTTACACTTCATCATACACATACCCTAGACATATAACGTAGTCATCACACTATTCCAGAATAATTCTGACTGAGGTATACATATGTGGCAGCAAGTAAGGTTATCTATAATACACTACTCTTATTAAATATAGATACCTTCACAGCTGATCTCAGTCAGTACACTAAGTCCCCTATAAATATTTATAACATCCCACTTCACCACATATATTGGGGGCTCGCCCTCGGGATTTTGAATCTTTCCCTATTACAAATATTGGGGGTAATTCACTTCAGGGAATAATAAGAATTAAAAGGTATCCTTGGGTGAAAATAAATAAGGTTGAGCTCACAGTGCCTGTGTTGTCCTGAGTTAATTAGTCATAGATAAAATTGTTTAGTTACATATTTTAGACATTTATCTGTTAGACAATGGCCGACCTGGCAAAATTTCGATCTGCTGCTGTACAGACTGCGAAAGAGTTAGGAATGGACGGGCAAATTATGATTTCTTATGTCACTGCTGAATGTGACAAATATATTGAACGGGAAGAAAGAAGATTAGAAAAAGAGGCCGAAAGAAAATTAGAGGCTGAGACTAAGAGGTTGCAGATTGAGGCTGAGGCTAAGAGGTTGCAGATTGAGGCTGACAAAGAGGCTAAGAAATTGGAGGCAGAAAGAGAAGACAAAAGATTGGCTGCAGAAAGAGAAGAGAAGAAATTAGCTGCAGAGAGGGAAGCAGAAAAGGAGGAGAAGAGATTACAAAGGGAACATGAGTTACGACTAAGGGAGTTTGAGTTTCAAGGCCATGCTCCTGAAAATGGTGCCAGTCCCTTTGCCTCTGATGCCCCTGCTAGCCAGGGAGCCTCAACCTCAGCTATGAATTTTCATTTAGATCATTTTGTTGAGAAAGACGATGATATAGAGAGCTATCTAAATAGGTATGAACTATTAGCTACCACATATGGGTTAGAGAGAGAAAGGTGGAGCTTAAAGTTATCTCAGGGACTTCGTGGGGCAGCTTATGAAGTTTTTGCAAAAATGAGCAGAAGTGATCAGGAAAATTATGACATGCTAAAGCAGGCTCTTTTGTTAAGATATGAAAAGAATGCAGAATTTTATAGGAAAAAATTTAGGAATGCTAAACTACTGTCAGGTGAAACCTATCACCAGTTCTCTGCACGAATAGAGACATACTTGGAGAAATGGACTTCTCTGGGGAAAACCCAAGATCTTAAGGAAATGGTCCTTATAGAGCAATTAAGAGAGTCCATGGCTCCAGACCTGAGAAAGTTTCTCATGGAACAAGGTGCAGAGAGGCTGGGTGAGTTGCTAAATGTTGCTGAAAGGTATCAAGCAGCTCAAGCAGAGGTAACAGGTAATAAAAAGAAACAAGTGGATAACTTTAGGGCACCACAGAACTTTAATAAATTTGATCCTAGAGATCAAAACAAAGGTAAGCACCAGTTTGATAGGCCACGGTATGAAAATAAAAATAAATTCCCACAATTCGATGAAAGGAAATATGATGAAAGAAAATCTTTCAACCAAGGGAAAAGGTGGTGTAAAAATTGTCAGATGGACAATCATGACACTGACCGTTGCAGAAGGAAACCTGTGTATATGGCCACCCTTCAGGTCAGGTCGACCTCAAGACAGGAGGAGGATATTATGTTGGATACCACTCCAGAAGAGATGAGGAAGGCACAGGCTGGGGATAAAACACTCAAGCCTTGTTTCAGAAAATTGTCAACTTGTCATACAACTCCAGGCAAGGGAGATTTTTACATGAAAAACAAGTTGATGTATAGGAAGACTGGAGCTAGATCCAAAGGTCAGGGACAGCTGGTACTTCCTAAAAGATATAGGGCAGACTTAATAAGGAGCCTACATGTGAAACCAGATGGGGACCATGAGAAAATAGGTACCATCATTCAAAAGGTGGCTCACAATTATTATTGGCCCAAGGCAAGATGGGACATTGAGAATTTTGTAGAAAGGTGTAGCATAGCACATGAGGGAACACCCACAAGTGGGAACATTGATCAGGACCTGGACACGCCACGGGGCAAAATTAGGCCTGATAATAAAAAGAAAAATAGATTTGATAAAGTGGACCAAATGGAATGGGAAGCCCCTTTTCACGGACAAGCTTCACTTAACTGTTTTACAATGGCCACTATGCGGAGAGTGCAAAAAGATGTCTTACCCCAGGATAAGCCGAAAATCCCTCAATCGGACTTAAACAAACTGGAGGAAGAAGATGTAGAGAGGAAATCTCTCATCAAGAATTTTAAGTGGGGAGAAAGCCCCAAAAGGAAAAGAATTGGTAGCGGTCGTTTTATGCATGATAATTCTGGGAAGAAAAATCATCACTATAGAGCTTCGAGTGGAAGAGACCATACCGGTGCATGGACAAATAGGTCCACACAATTAAAGGTCCACATGTAGCTTTGTTAAGAACGTGGACTGATGAAAAGGCAGAGGAAAACATTACATCTTCATACCAATATGTGAATGAGCTGACCACTCGTTTAAAAACTGGCTGGAAACTTGCCAATGAAAATTTGAAACAAGCCAGGAAGAAACATGCTGCCTATTATAACAGGAAGGCGAAAGACAGAGATTTGGCTGTGGGAGAGAAGGTACTGCTTCTTCTCCCCGGGAGTCAGAATAAGTTACAGATTGGATGGCAAGGTCCATATACAGTTTTAGAGAAGGTGTCTAGAACAAATTATAAGATAGATAAGAAGGGGAAAGAAAAAATCTATCATGTGAATCTCCTGAAGAAATATTTGGAAAGAGAACATCAGGAAGAGACACACTTGTTGACCTTGTCCATCGCCATGGAGATGAAAAAGGAACCACTTTCATCATTTGAATATCCATTACACCCCTGTGAGACAGCAGCACAGGTGAAAATCAGTACACATTTAACGAAAACTCAGAAAGAGAGAGTGCAACAGGTTCTAAATAATCATGCAGAGGTGTAAACAGACCGACCAGGGCATACAAACCTATTGGAATATGATATGAAACTGATAGACCCCACACCTGTCTGTATGAAACCATATTCGATTCCGTTTGCTAAGGAGAAAGCTTTGAAGGAAGAGATAGACTATCTGTTGAAGAAAGGAATTATTTCACACAGTGAATCTTCGTATAGTTCCGGTGTTGTACTCTTAAGGAAGCCCTCTGGAGAACATAGACTCTGTATAGATTACAGGAGACTGAATGCTATTACAGAAGGACAGGTGGATCCATTGCCGGATACAAATCAGTTGTTTGCCAGGTTAAATAAGGCTAAATATTTCTCAAGGGTGGATCTGAGTAAAGGATACTATCAGATTCCAGTAAAACCTGAGATCAGACAAAATTGTTGGATGTAAACATTTCGGAGGAACGTAATGAATCCCTGAGTTGCCTCTTTGATTGAGGATATTCCGAATGTTTCATACAGGCTAATAAGAAGATTATGGGATCCACTACGAAAACTCTGCTATCACCAGGTATATGTTATCTCCTCATAACGTACATTTTGAGGAAAATCTAATGTTCTTTGGACATGTCATTGCGCAGACTCAGAGAAGAGAAATGGTGAATACGGGTTGTGAAGCAGCATTAAGACAAGCAGTCACACTTGCGGCTGTTCAGTAACATAACCGAAATATATTATTGGTTGTAGAAGTCTGAGGCAGATTTCATGAGTAATGCTTACTCTGAATGGACCCAACTACATAAAACCATGATAGCACCACAGCAGAGTAAAGTCAAGTTGACTTACATTTATCTATGTGTATATAGAATAAAGGACTGACATGGGATGTCTGTTTTAAGAGGGGAGGTGTCGTGAATATTCTAATCCACATATATAAATTAAAAGGTAAATGCAAAGCCTAACAAATAAATTTAATAAAAGGAAAGAAGAATGGTAAAGAACAGTGCTGTCACAATGACTGTACGCAAAATCCCCCTTGTGTTCTCCTTCGTCTGCAAATTGTAACGCTTTCACGTTGATAGTAAAAGCCTACTGTATTATTACCCGCTTTCTTCAATGAAACGTGTACTGTATTTCTTGGAAAAACCTTGAGATACGCAAGCTGATCAATGACCTAAATTTAATATTTCATTCATTCCATTTTATACACGGCGTAACTAAAAGACAGATGGACTAAAGGATAGAGAGAAGGGAGAGGCAGAAAGCAAGGACACATGCAACACTAAACACGCGTCGCGCGATACACAATTGCTGCCATCACGCGTGTAAGGCCACAAGCACTGGCTTTTTTTTCAAATCGTCAGTGATAAAAACCCTACCCATACCAGAGTTAGGTTTTAAAAATCCTGAAAAACGCTTATTGGGAATTATGACATTATACCGGTTTACGTTTGAAAACATGACAGTACCCAGACACCCTCAAGTTTGGAAGTGAGAAGGTAGTAACAGCACGACTATCCTAGAAGAAAATGCATATTGGCTCCATTAAATTCGTATATTTGGGTTCCTTAGGGTTTGCTGACAAAGAATATGTAAAACGTTACGCAAATAGTCTAGGAATTACCAAGTTATGGCCAAAATAAAATAGTGGGGGTGCCTGACAGCATGAAATCATTTCTGCTCATAAATTTTTTTTATAACGTGTTTGAAAAAACATTACGTTACGGAAATAGCCTACCATGTTAACTCCTATTTGATTGGAGCGCAACAAATGTAAGACTAAACACGATTGGTCGGGCTATAAATACTATCTTGTGTTGTCAGGGGAAACGTGAAAAGGGGTACTTTTTTTGAAAAGATGTGTAGACATGGTTTGATTGGGTAGAGCTGCGAATATACTCAATTCAGAGCGTCTGTTCCTTGCCACATCTTGTAATAAACCTACTAAGAAGCAGTGCGTTGAGCACCAGTGTATATTTTTTATAAAATAAAGCCTGGGACATCGGCAGATCGGAGTTGTGCTATATTCATTGCCAGTCAACGAAACTGTTTATTATTTCCATGAATTGTGGTAAGCTTGAAATATTCAATATCTTTTAATGAAAATTGAATGTAAATTGATAATTTATGTCTGTATATATGTGTAGTTCAGTAGCGAACATGATGTAAAGCCTATAGTGCTCCAGCCTGAACAGAAGGTGTCGGAGGAAAGTAAAACTGCATGGAATGGCCAAACAGTACACTGACACCTAGATTATTGACTAGAAAGAAATAATGCTGGAATTGCAGAGGCGTAGTAACCATTAGGGAGGGAAATACTGGTATAAAGTATTTCAGATGAAGCTGACAGTTGGCCTAACGCTCTGAACTCAATGTTTGTGATGTATTGTGCTCAGTGTAGAAATAGAGTATAAATTAGTTCTGACGTAGAAGGTACAACCTTCTTGTTTCAGGGACCGTGGTCTTAAAGTTATTGAGCAGCACCTGGTCAGAGCTTTGCTGAAGCCAGAGGTGGACAGCATACTCCTTGGTCCATATAGCAACCAGTGGGGTGGCTCCAGAACTCATTAAAGTAATCGAGCAGAGGAGTCTTTTACTGCAGTCATCACGAAAGATAAGAGAGTGTGGCCATGGAGCTCAACATTATGTACCCCCATCTTAAAATGACATTGTAAAATAAAATTAAGAGGGGAATTTAATTGTTTTAATACCAGGAACTGAGAACATCTCCAATACTAGTTCCAATAGAAACAAACTATTGAAGTCATGATGACAAATACCAACAGAGCTTGAACAAAACAAAACCAGTATTACCTCATATTACTACTACACAACTGACACACATAGGATACTATTAATAATATATGTCACTACAAGATTCATATTAATAAATTCTGTACATATAACTTGTAATTAAAATTGATTGTGATTCCTGGTTCCCTTTGTATTTGAATCAGGACACATATACATTCATGACAGCACTGAATACATATTGTTATTTGAAAAGTTATCAGTGACTCCTTTAAGATATCCTCGTAGAGTGTTTTATGTATGTGAGTGTCACAGTGTTGTCAAGTGTGGTGGAATAAATTAAATTGTTTATCTGTCTGTTGTTGTTATGACTTACACTTCATCATACACATACCCTAGACATATAACGTAGTCATCACACTATTCCAGAATAATTCTGACTGAGGTATACATATGTGGCAGCAAGTAAGGTTATCTATAATACACTACTCTTATTAAATATAGATACCTTCACAGCTGATCTCAGTCAGTACACTAAGTCCCCTATAAATATTTATAACATCCCACTTCACCACAGTTCCTATAAAGCAAGTTCGTGTTTAAAATATCAGAAAGACCCCATGGATAACAAACGAAATATTATCAACAATGAGAGAGCGGGACGAAGCACATAAGCTCAAAGATTTCAGCAGGTATCGGATGTTTAGAAACAAAGTACAATATCTCATTCGTCAGGAAAAGAAACTACATTTCAGAAAGATGATTCAAGACAAAGCAAACAGTAAAGAAGTCTGGGCAGCCATTAGAACACTAACACACAAAACAAAGTCACTAAACTCTTTACCAAAAAGCTGCTCCCTCACGGCTACTCATTTTAGTAACCACTTCAAAACAGAAATTAACCATCTCAAATCGACACTAAAGCCAATGGACTGCGATATTAGTAAACTGACCGCCTTCTGCAACACTGAACATACCATAACAGATCTTAGAGACATTCCTTTTCTAACAGTACACGAAGTTCTCAAATATATCTTGGCATTAAAAAACAACAATTCATCTGGTCTTGATGGTATCAGCAATAAGATTCTACGTTACGCTGCACTAGGGTTCCCATAATGTTTTGTTTAAAAACCGGGACATTTCCAAATATTTACCCAAAAAACCCGGGACATTTTGTAAAAAAAGGGACATGTTAAAAATTAAGGTAAAGCACAAATAAATCGGCCCAATGGGCTGATCACCCGTTGGCTTGTCACACCGATTACGGAAACAACGGCAGATGGATCTATTTGTTGTTGCCCTAAAGACGCCGCTAGGCGTGATGGGAAACTACAACAGAGAAAATCAATCTGCTGCTGCCCTTAAGACGCCACAAGGCGTGATGGCCTCTGACTGCTTGGTCGGTCTTTGGCTAAGGACGGAAGAAGAAGACAAATAAATCTATTATATATTATATGTTGCACTTAAAATAAGATACTGGTATAAAAATATACACATTAACTAACACAACTTCCACTTTAAAAAAGAATTCTAAATTACAAACATAATTAGAAAAATCGCACCTTTAAAAAATACACAATAGTCAAGTTTATATTTCAGGTTCATCAGAATATTTATCAGATTTATGGGCCTGTTCAAGAAGTTTTTTTTTTTTTCTTCTGATATTTGGACATAGAATTCAGCACAAGAGAAATCCTTAAAATGGGTCTTTATAATGGGTAAAGCTTTCACTGTCTCAATTTTAAGTCTGTTTTTTTCGTCTGTCCAAAACGCATTTATTAATGAAAAAAACACGTTCTACAGCTGCATTGGATCTTGGCAGTGCCAAACAAAAACTAACTAGGCAATTCAGGTTCTCAGCATTTATATCCTGCTTTGTAAAATGAGCGAACATCTCACACTATTTTTCACTGACACTTTGATCCTTCAGTTCACTCCACACATCAAATTTGCTTTCACAATATTTTTTCACACATGCAAACTCATCAAATAAGTCCTCTTCATTCACAGTAAAATTTGGTGACACTGTCTTCATGAATATGTAGCTTTCTTGGATGTTCTTCCAAGTCACAGACTCCTTTCCCTTCAAAATGATCCAATCCATAGACTGAAGAGGCATAAGAAATGGTGTACACCACTCCTGCATAGCTTTGAAACTTTTCAACTGGTTATGTGTCCTTTTAGCCATAAAGATCTAATTTCTTGCAACTGATTTCTCACAGTGAGTGGTAAGAAACTTTTTCTCCTTCCTGTAGTTTAATTTTTTCCCACCAGTTTGTTTACTTCATCCTTCACTTCAATTACTGTTTCTCTTGCTTTTCAACACATTTTGATGGTATCAGAAAAGGTTTTTAACTGGCTGGCAATGAAATGCAGGAGTGTAATTGAAAGTGGATTTTCAAAGAACTTTTTGAGACTGGTAGGACATTTGTGAATGGAAAGGAAATATGACTTCAATGCAGGGAAAATGTCAATAACTCTCTGGACTGCAGGCAAGAGAGAGAGAGAGCCATTTTGTCTTGCTGTTACCGAAAACAGTTTTATATTCTGTACTGGTGAATTCGCAAATTGATTTGAGCTCCTCAACTCGTACACAATAAATGTGGAAATGCTGATAAATCTTGTTAATTATTAACCGAAGATCAATAGGTAAGCAATACGCAGCAATCTGCACAGCATTATGTATCACATGTGCAGGACAACCAATACCAATTAAATTGTTCACAGTGTTTTCTTGCATTTTGAAGTACAGATTATTCTGTCCCTTTCTCTTCTTTCCACCAAAGTTTGTATTTGTATTATCTGCTGATATAGCAATAACCTTTTTAAGGAGATCTGACTTCTGTAACACTTTCACTGTAACCGGAAATTGATAAAGTAACACTACTAAAACACGGAATAAAATCCGTTACCCAAAGATTTTTTTTTTCAGGAAGGACCCTTAAAAAGCGGGACATTTGGAATAAATTCGGGACACCGGGACATTTTATCAAAAAACGGGACTGTCCCGGGAAAAACGGGATGAATGGGAACCCTACGCTGCACCCATCATTTGCGACTCCTTAACCTATGTGTACAATCAATGTATTGCACACAACTACTTTCCCACAGCATTTAAATCTGCCAAAGTGTATCCTCTCTATAAATCTGGCTCACATAGCGATCCCAACAGTTACAGACCAATATCCCTTCTATCATCTCTTTCAAAACCACTAGAGAAACACATTTACAACACCACATTTCAACACTTAACAACAAACAAACTGCTCATTGAGAGCCAGTCAGGTTTCAGACCCAAACATTCCTGTCACACAGCTCTCACCAAAATGGCAGATAACTGGCTGTCGAACGTAAATGATGGGAAATTAGGTGGTGCTGTTTTTGTTGACTTCACTATCTTGGTTCAAAAGTTGGAAACCCTCAGAATAGGCCCAATCCACTAAACATCATCAAATCATTCCTGGGAGATCGACAACAGTTGGTGCTTCACAACAACTCGACATCAGATTTCTCGAAGATAGATACAGGAGTACCGCAGGGTTCTATTCTTGGGCCCCTACTCTTCGCAATGTTCATCAACGACCTACCACTACATCTAAAATATTCAACATGTGACCTCTTTGCAGATGATTGTACTAGTGACAATGACTGCGTGGCACTTGAAATGACTCTTCAATGCGATGTAGACAATCTAACAAAATGGAGTAATATGAATCGTATGCCATTAAACACAGCAAAAACGAAATATATGTTGATTACCACCAGACAGAAACTCCTAAACTGCACCAAAAGATTCGCTACAGTACACCCCGCGGAATCACTACAAATTGACATGTAACAGAACACAAAGTTCTAGGAATCAACGATTGACCAGCACTTAACGTGGAAACTCCCATGTACGGGATTGAACCAAACACTTAGCTTCAAAAGGACGTACCAGCTAGCCAAAATAAAACACTTTTAGACGCAGACACTAGACTATTGTTCTACACCTCACATATACAGACACATCTTAGATTACTGCTCTACACTATGGGATGGTATTTGCCCCTGCTTCCACCTCAAAGAGACTGCACCCTCCCTGCATAAGAGAGCAAATACGTCTGAGTTCACCGATAATCGCACGATATCACACACAAGGACAGGAAAAGAACCCACCATACTGTCCCTGAAAAAACGTCTTCTCTACAACAAAGCCAAGCTGACTCACGCAATTCTATTCAACAATGCTCCGCCGTACCTACGATCATTGTTTTCAAACCAGTAGAAGAGAGGGACTACAATTACATCAGTTACGTCTGCCCAAACCTAGGATCGACCTGTTCAAACAGAGTCTAGCCTACTCTGGAGCCTACTTATGGAACAGCCTTCCACACCACCTAAAAAGCCTACCTACACAATATTCATATAACAAAGCACTTTTCAATCACTTCCTAAACACTGATTATCTACCCCCATAGAAACATCATTTGCGTGTCAACATCTCATCCATAGGTCAAACATTTGTTTTCCCTCTTCCGCTCGTTTTTAATGGGAATAATTTGTTTTATATCCATTGTAATACTATTATATAATGTAATGTATGTGAGAATGTACCCGCATACCACTGTACTTTAGAGAAATGTGAATGTCTCCGTTTGCTTAAATGGGTGATGTACATGCAGATATAATTTTTTTTTTTTAACTGCTGAAAGATTTTTTTCTGCTACAGAACAGGAAGTGCGCAAGAAAGTGTTATTATTATTATTTCAATTTCCGCCAAGAATGTATGGATGTAAGCGAGAATGTGTTTTTGTAATTTGTGTATTGAGGATTGATGACACATTCAAAAATACTACAGATTAGACGTTTTGACCGCATAAGTGAGTGTCGGTAATACATAAACTTTATTTATTTATTGTTTTGTTTATATTATTTATTTTTTATTATTATTATTTTTCTTCAGTCACTATCTTGTAATATTGTTGAAAAAAAAAAAAAAACCTAGGCTACTCATTTTTTTTATATGATTGTAAACTGTAAATGAATGCTGTTATGTTAGCTTTATAATGTTGCATGCCTTTAAATTAATGCTTAAAGTAACATGTGGGAATAAAAGAATATAGTATGCAAGATTAATGAGAGTGAAAGGGCAGAATGTTAGACGGGCCTGCGCGCCCAATTCTCAACCCTTCGAAAATAACGTTCGTTCGTTCGTATCCCTCGCTCTCTCTCTTGCGACACACAAACGTACTTAGTACGAATAAATTTCACACACTCGTAAACTTCCATGCGCACGTGTCCTCTGGCTCGTCACGTGCATCCACAGAGCGAAGCACATACAGGCTAATGCACTAAAGTAGTCAACATCGTCAGATAACTCAAATTTTGCTGTCGACCATTTTTTGGCAGGTGACCTCACAACCTTTGTCTTTGATTCGTCCACATCGTTCGTGGTAATTTCCCTTATTTTATTCCGGGCGTCAGGGGAAAGCACTGAAAGCAAGCTGTCAGCAGTGTAACTGCTCATTATTAAGTATTAATGAGTTGTGCATGTTCGTTCTTTGGTTTATTGTTTCTTTCCGTAGTCCAACTAAATGCACAGAGTTACTAGAAGATATTGTCGAGTATTTGGTAGTGACGCTGACTTCAGCTTGCCTATACCGTTTCTTAACATATGGAATAATGACAGTGGCTATAGCAGTGGTATTATATTTTGTGGTTATAATTCTGGTGTTTAAAGTGTTAGACTGATTTTTTACCTATGGACAAGAAAACTGGTGTGAAGCATCTTACATATAAAAGTGAATGCAGTTTCATAAAGTCTGAAGTATGTATACATTTTCATTGAAACCAACTGAGAGATAGTGAATTAATTGCAGAAAGTTTGTTGCTTGCTGTGGAAACACCTTCGGCCGACGAAGAAAGTTCTTCTGCAGATGGAGCGTCATCACTTTAATGAGTTCATGTCGGTTTTCTTTCTTGTAGGAGGCCATGAGCCACTGTCTGACGTGACATGAAAGATATTTCGCCTGACTAATCATTTCCGTTGTGGTCGGATAGTGTTAATTTGTGAGTTAATGTTCGCCGTCATGACAAACAAACAATCTGAACATGCCGTCGTCGTTTAACGATTGTTTTAGACGCATTGAGGTTTTTTAGCTTTAAATCTACTTATTCTACGTGTTTTTTATATATATATATATATATATATATATATATATATATATATATATATATATATATATATATATATATATATATATATATATATATATGAGGGGGCTTCAAATGAAAACCTTAAATATTTCACCCCTTCGCTGTTCAAAAAACGGATACCAGAACGCTGCTCCTCTTTGGTGCATGTCACTAGTGGGGCGGCCATCTTTAAACTCCAACTGTGACGTCATGTGGTTCGTCTGCACCGTAATGCCACCTGCAGGACACTCTTGACGTCCTTAGCAACAATACTGCCAACTTACATGACAATGGCACGGTGTTTCGAATTTCTATCGCAAATTTAAGGTTTCCATTTGAAGCCCCCTCGTGTGTATATATATATATATATATATATATATATATATATATATATATATATATATATATATATATATATATATATATATATATATATCTTCTTCTTTGATCCTTAGTCACCGACTGTCAAAGCAGTCAGTGGCCATCACGCCTGGTGTCGTCTTGTAGGGCAGCAACAAACTGTTTCCACTTTTTTTTCGGTCAACGGCCATCCTTCGTACAGTGCCCCAGCTTTCTGGTTCATTCTTTGCATCTAGGCCTCCACAGTTCTCCGTCAGGTCGTTTTTGGTCGGCTTCTCTTTCACTTTCCTTCGAGGGTCCATCGCACAGCTGTTCTTGTGATGGCATCGGGGTCTCTTCTGAGGACGTCGCCAACCCAACTCCTGCGTCTGCCAGCAATGATGGTGTGCATGTCCTCTTGGTTACTCCGAGTAAGTAGTTCTTGGTTAGTGATAGTATTCGGCCAAAAGATTCGGAGAGTTTTCCTTAGGCAGATTGCGTGGAAGGAGGACAGTTTCGACATTATCTTCTCTGTTACTCTCCAACATTCCGCACCATAGAGAAGCACAGAAAGTACACAGCTCTCATATAATCTTAATTTAGTGTTTGTGCTAGACTGGGAAGACTTCCAAATGTTGTTGAGACTAGCAAAGGCTGTTCTCGCTTTATTTATTCTGTTCTTGATGTCTTTGCTTGTTCCGCCCGTCAGGTGTTACCATACATCCTAGGTACCGGTATGTAAATGTGTCCGTCTGCTCCAGCTTCTGGTTCTTTATTGTTATGGGCTCAGGACTGCCCACATTGAATGTCATGACCTCTGTCTTCTTTAGACCCACCTGCTGGCTATACTTATTCAGTCTATCTGTTTTTTTCTTGGATGTGTTGATGTGAATGTGCGAGTAGTGCAATGTCATCTGCATATTCCAGATCTTCCAGTGTAGAAATCGTTGTACATCTTATTCCTTTTGGACTGCCCTCTGTTGTCTGGCGCATCACCCAGTCTATTATTGTCAAAAATAAAGTTGTTGATAAGGGGCATCCCTGTCGTACTTCTGTCTTCACCTCAAAAGTTAGATTGCTCAACCCAACACTGCATGTAAAGTTAGCATAGAGGCTTTTTTATGATGGAAACAATGCAGCTGGGAGTTCCATAAGCCTTCAGTATTTTCCATAGGCTGTCACTGTGTATGTCAAAATCCTTTTCAAAATCAACAAAGTTAATGTATAGTTGTCTCTGCCATTCCGAGCACTGCTCTATAATGTTCCTGAGGGTGAATATATGATCTGCACATCTTCTATTCATTCCGAATCCTGCTTGTTCTTTCCTCAGTTTATGGTCTACTGCTTTTGAAATTCTCTCTCTCTCTCTCTCTCTCTCTCTCTCTCTCTCTCTCTCTCTCTCTCTCTCTCTCTCTCTCTCTCTCTCTCTCTCTCTCTCTCTCTCTCTCTCTCTCTCTCTCTCTCTCTCTCTCTCTCTCTCCCCCCCCTCTCTCTCTCTCACTCACTCACACGCACGCACGCACGCACGCACATACATACATACATATATATGTATGTATGTATGTATGTATGTATATATAAGGCGTGAACAGCATGAAGTTAGCACCAAGCAATACCTGATAATGAGAGCATTTACTTGGGATACGCATTGATTGAAGAATTATTTATAAAATGTGTGTTTCCTATACACACATTGGGATTCTCTCCAGTGTTACTGTGCTGAGATCGGAGCACTGATGGAGTTGCCCTTGTGCAATGAAGAAAGTCCTTACAACCAAACCAAAGCAAACAGAGTTTTAATTATAGCTTTTCAAACAGAGTTATCGAACATACCGAGCAAATAATTTTCTTTAGACTTATTGAGTAAAGATCGTATTATGCCATTTTGCAATGGGAAAAATTAAAAAATGACACGGTACGTTTTGGAAAAAAAAAGCAGCTATGCGCCTATATTACACTTATTGCAATGCTGTATACCGATTATTACAGGTAGAAATATATGAAACACACCGTAAATGCAAATACGTACGTTTTCGGTGCAGCCTTATTAGTGAAGGTGTTCTAAGATATTTCCTAGTGCCTACATCATGTGAACTACTTCTATGACCTAATGCGTTTTGTGCTGGAAAAGTGTGATCATATATAAATTTAGTGAAATATTTTTATTCACACTGAATGTTCAAGAGTGATTTCTTCTCGATGAAAGCCAAACGCGAGTACAATGGTTCTCCGTCATGAGGTGAGCACTTTGTGATACAATCACGTGTCTTAAGTTATGTTTTTAAATTTCATTCTCCTTGTTATTCAGACTTACGACAGGATAATTTCCGCTTAGGTTAGTTTGATGACTGTTTATTGCCACAGCCTTTTTAGTGAAGATAGTAATTAATTAGACTTCCTTAGACGATTTCTTGGACAAAGTACCTCTGTGTTCTATTCCAAGTATCTACGGATCTAGCTAAGTGACCTTTTACTTGTTCCGAAGTTTTGTTCATTCTTTTTTTTCGTTTCGTTGATTATTTACTTTCTTGTTTCAGTATTTCTTTCAGGTTTTACGATTTTCTTGTATTATTATTGTTCTTTTTTCGCTCATCACTGTGGGTGTTTACTTTTTCCATCTGCTTGTATCGCTCATTTGGTGTATGTTTCTCATCATCGTATGTTTTTGTAGTACCTATATGTAATTCTTGTCCTTGTCACCTGTTTGTAACTGTGGCTGACGAAGGGTAAAAACCGAAACGTCCCTTGTTTCATGTGAACCATTATTTGTAGAACTGATTCAATACCGTTTTATTGGTTTATGTAGTCATTCATTACTCATCAGCTCCCTGTGTAAATTAGATCTTCATCAGATTCACGTCAAGCCTTTGTGTCTTGTGGCATCCGGTCTATGTTTTATCCATGTCTTTTTTTACCCCATTTCATGTCTCTCGGACTCCCTTCTCCGTGTGTTGTTAGAACTACCTCTATTTCTGTTACCCAGGGGATTTCAGAACAAGGACTGGCTTGTAATGACATCATCAGGTATCCTCAATGTGTGTCCTATCCAACGTCAAAGTTCACCAATGCTCCACTGGTATGTTTCTGGTTCATCCCTGTCACGGAATACCTTCCATCTCTTTTTTTCTGGTCTTCAATCTTCTCCCAAATTATTACTCTACCATTCCTTTTACGTGCTAATTCTTCCAGTATTCCTTATTTTCGCCTTCATCGTTCAAGGTTTTCTTATCATTTCTTGTCACTCCCTAACTATGACCTATCCACTTGACCTGTTTTTGGTACAACATTGTGCAGGGGGAAGTTGTTTGTGTACTAAATTATGTAACAGCTTTCGGCCGACAGAAGAGATGGCCGTAAGTAGCGAAACGGGTTGATTAAACAAACATTTGATACGAACGAACGAACGAACTTTATCTTCGAAGGGTTAAGAATTGGGCGCGCAGGACCGTCTAACATTCTGCCCTTTCACTCTCATTAATCTTGCATACTATATCCTTTTATTCCCACATGTTACTTTAAGCATTAATTTAAAGGCATCATCATCATCATCAGTTGCCATCTCCACAACGAAGGTTGGCTGTAATGGATCTCCAACGTCTTCTGTCTCTTGTCTTGGTGGTACACTCTGATAGACTCTTTCCCGTCCATCTCTTGATGTTATCTTCCCATTTATAGCGCTGTCTTCCCCTTGCACGTTTACCTTCAACTCTCCCTTCTGTTATGGTCTTCTGCAAGGTGTTATGCCTTTTTATGTGGCCAAAGTATTTTAGCTGCCGAACTTTGACCTCTCTCATTAGTTCTCTTTTCATACCTAGATTTTCTAGGACCTCCTTATTTGTTTTCATCTCTTTCCATGAGATACGCCCATTCTTCTATATATCCACATTTCAAGAGCCTCAATTCTTTCTTCCAAATGCTTATTCATCGTCCATGTTTCTGCACCATACAGAAATGCAGAATATATATAACACTTTATGATTCTCAGTTTTAATTTATGAGATAACTGTTTGGATGTCAGTATATGTTTCATGTTGTTGAATGTAGCTTTGGCCATTCCTATTCTCTTCTTGATTTCTGTTTCACATCTGCCATCTTCTGTTATTATATGACCAAGATATACGTAGCTCTTGACTTGTTCCAGGATTTTCCCATTTACGCTTATCTTTAATGTGGGTTTATCGTCTGTTTTGCTAATTATCATAGTTTTAGTTTTCTCAATATTAATGTCGAGTCCATATTCATGACTTATACTGTTCACTTGCTTCACTAGTTCTTGTAACTCCTGTTCGCTTTCAGCTAACAACACGGTATCATCTGCATATCTAAGGTTGTTTATTGATCTTCCACTGATGTTCAGTCCTGGTATTTCCTGTATCTGTTTGAAAATTTTTTTCGGTGTATAAATTAAATAGGCAGGGGGACAGCACACAACCTTGTCTGACACCTCTTTTTATGTCTATGTATGGTGAATAATTCCTTCCCGATCTTACTGTGGCAGTTTGCTCCCAATAAAGGTTACTGAGTATTCTTATATCTTTTCCATGTCTTTGAGGCATTCAATTATTTTCTCATGATGGATTCTGTCAAAAGCCTTCTTATAGTCAATGAAGCACATATACATACTTTTTTGGACCTCTGTATATTTTTCTGCTAATCTTCTTAGGCAAAATATTGCCTCTCTTGTTCCACTGTTCCGTCTAAAACCAAACTGTTCTTCTTGGATTTCGCTGTCTACTTTACTTTTTATTCTTTCCTGTATGATTTTGAGCAGTATCTTAATTGCATGACTCATCAGGCTGATTGTTCTGAAGTCTGAAACATTCTGTTGCATTTGGTTTTTTGGGCAATGTTATAAAAACTGATGTCTTCATGTCGTTTGGTATATATCCTGTATTGTATATATCATTGCATATTTCTGTGATTGTATCTATACCAAAGCTCTCCAGAGCTTCTATCATTTCAATGTTTATGTTATCCATGCCTGCTGATCTTCCTTTTTGTATCATATGAATGGCATTCTCTACTTCTGATCTGAGAATGTGTGGGCCTCATTAGAATCTGGTGATGGTTTTTTACCTCTGTTGTCCTCGAATAGTTCTTTTACGTATTCTGCCCATCTGTTTGATATGTCTTTCTCATCAAGTAATATTACACCATTTTTGTTCTTGATACAGCTTCCTCCTTGTGCAAACCGCGACCGATTTGATAATTTCTTTATTTCTTCATGCATATCTCTTGTCATGTGCTTCGCTTCAAGTCTTCTATTTCCTTACATTTTGTTTCTATCCACCGTTCTTTTGCTTCTCTACACATAGTACGTATGTCATTGTCTATTGTTTTATATTCTGGAGTATTTTTTTTGCTTTCTTTCTTTCTGCCATTTTATTCAAGATGTCATCTGTCATCCAAATTTGATTTTTCTTAGACTCCTTTTTAGGTAAATTTGCATTTGCTGATTGTATGCTTGTTTTTAAGCATTCCCATTTTGCGGTTGCTTTTTCTTCTGGGTTTTCTCTTCTATACTGCTCCATGCTTTCTGTCAATAACTGTTGGTATTTATTTTTGACTTCGATTAAATATTTCTGTTTTATATCTGGTTGTTTCAGCGCTGATATTTCTATCTGGGGTTCCTCCTGTCTTCTGTTTCCTGCTCTTTTCAGCTTTATATTTACTTTGATGACAACTGGATTGTGATCTGAATTTATGTCGGCGCCAGGATGTGTCTTTGCACTTGTGACACTGTTCTTAAATCTATGTTTTATCATGATATAGTCGATTTGATTACGTGTTACATCTCCTGGGCTTTTCCATGTGTATAATTTCCTTGGGTGATGTTCAAAAAAGGTGTTACATATGACCAGCTGGTTTTCTTCACAGAACTGGATAAGTCTGTCTCCTCTATCATTTCTTGTCCCTAATCCATACTGTCCTACTATTTTCTTGTATTTTCCTTTTCCTACTTTTGCATTCATATCACCCATTACTATCAACACATCTGTAGATTTGACTGGTTTAAGTGTGTGTTGTAGCTCTTCATAGTATTCTTCTATTTCTTCCTCGCTGTAATCTTTAGTTGGTGCATAAGTTTGTAAGATTGATATGTCGAATGGCTTTGCTCTCATCTTTAGTAACATCATTCTGTCATTGTGTGTCCAGTATCCACATACGTATTTTTCTAACTCCTTCTTTATCAACATTCCTACCCCTCTTTCGTGTTTTTCTCCTCCTGGGTGTATAAGCGTGTACTGGTCTCTTGTTATGTAGCCTGTATCCAAAAGTCTTGCCTCTGCAACTCCCAGTATATCGAGTTTCATGTCGGTTGCCTCTAATATAAGATTGTCCAGCTTTCCTTCTCCGTTTAAAGTTCTAACATTCCATGTTCCTATTTTTAGGCTTCTCCTACTAGTTTTTAGGTGGTCTTTCTCAGAATGCTCCCTTTCAACAGAATTTAAGGAACACTCGTCATTATGTACTTCCTTACTTATTAGAGGAGTTGCCTCTTCCCTGTTAATTTGTACAGTAGATTCTTCCCCAGGGGACAGAGAGTTCTCTACATATCGGGTCTTATCTTGTTGTTGTGATTCCATTACTTTCTGTAGGAAGTACGTGGTAAGGCCCCAATCTCTTCCACGGTGGCTAGCCATTGTCTTTTTCTATGTCCGACATGCCTCTAGTGCGCCACACACTTTGCTGTTTCGCTTTGCCAGCCGTTGATCTTCTCAGATTCCTCCGCCTCACTCACCGTCTCAGTCTTTGTGTACTAGGGATGGACATTCCCTTGAGTAAGATTGCTCCTACTCCACCCATGTAGTTTAGCCAGTCAGCCAAGACTGTTGCCCGGGATGTGGCCACCGCCGTACACAAGCGGTATTCTAGGAGCCATACATGAGCTAGACAAAGAGAGGAGAACCAAATAGGATCCTGACTATCCTAAAAAGGACATGGCTGTCTCTCACCGTGAGGTACTATCCCTCTCTCTTTATCCTACATTATCCATAATTTAAAGGCATGCAACATTATAAAGTTAACATAAGAGCATTCATTTACAGTATGCAATCATAATTAAAAATGAGTAGGTGTTTTTTTTTAAATAAACAAGATAGTGACTGAAGAAAAATAATAATAATAAATACAAAATAAAATAAAATAATATAAACAAAACAATAAATAAATAAATTCTGTATACCGACACTCACTTATGCGGTCAAAACGTCTACAAGTAATTTGTATTTTTGAATGTGTCATCAGTGGTCAATACAAAAATTACATAAACACATTCTCGCTTATATCCATACATTCTTGGTGGAAAATGAAATAATAATATTAATAACACTTTCTTACGCACTTCTGTAGCAGGAAAAGTCTTTCAGCAGTTTAAAAAAAAAAAAAGAAATAAAATGTATATCTGCTTATTCTCATGTACATCATCCCATTTAAGCAAACGAAAACATTCACATCTCTAAAGTACAGTGGTATGCGGGTACATTCTCACGATTCACATGTCTAAAGTACGGTGGTATGCGGGTACATTCTCACATACATTACATTATATAATAATATTACATGGATATAAAACAAATTATTCCCATTATTCCCATTAATCAGTGTTTAGGAAGTGTTTGAAAAGTGCTTTGTTAAATGAATATTGTGTAGGTAGGCTTTTTAGGTGGTGTGGAAGGCTGTTCCATAAGTAGGCTCCAGAGTAGGCTAGATTCTTTTTGAACAGGTCGATCCTAGGTTTGGGCAGACGTAACTGATGTAATTGTTGTCTCTCTCTTCTACTGGTTTGAAACAATGATCGTAGGTACGGCGGGGCATTGTTAGATAGAATTGCGTGAGTCAGTTTGGCTTTGTTGTAGAGCGGGGACATGAGTTGCAGATAATTGCCACTAACCATGTTGTCTCAGTTGTTCAACATGGATAACAGATGGTATTTGGAGATAGGTGTCAGTTTTTAAACATGATTTTGTCGCGGATTGCCTCCCATAGCTCTGCAGTAGTGGTCCACCAGTGGCCAGCACTCAAGAGTATCTAAAAATGGGTCTTCAAAGGTGTCTACCTTTGCACAAGATTACTCTTGGCAGAGTTGTAGATAGAAGGGTAATTACGCTTCTATCCCAAGGGAGTATTCACAAGATAATTCAGAAGTCAAGAACAGTGCTGCATAGGGCAGAGCAATTGTTAACTTGTATCTGATCCGTCGCCTTTTGTGAAGAATTAAGCAATGGTTTTAGCCCCCAGCTGGTGTAAATCCAGCGAAATTTCTTTTTAAAAGGCATTTGCTCTATAGATGTAAATATATGTCTAGATGTATATATATATTAGATAGTCTAGCTCATACGTTTGCTTTCTTGCCTATAATAACTGAATTAACAAAGATTGTTTAGTTTTAAAATAACATGTAACAAATTTAATAATCAATTAGTTTTAACAGGTTAAAACAGCGATGAAATGATGATGAATTTTAGATGTAAATCAAATTTATCTTCACTGAGACTTGGTTTGAGGAGTTATATTTAAAAAATTTCCTTTTGCTGTTTCCTTGTAATCATAACTTAACTGATCTAGGTGAGTCCTGCAGCCGCGGTTTCGTCAGTTTTTCTGTGATGATGACACTTCACAGTCTGATAGCTTTATTCTACAAACAGTCTGATAGCTTCGTTCCACGAACAGTCTGATAGCTTCGTTCCACGAACTTTAGACAAAATAAAAAGAACAAATGCCTCTGCTAAGTACATTTGTGGGCTGCAAATTAACAGGCGCATTGTCTCGCTGTCCACCCACCAATGTTAGCCTCTCTGTTCGTTCCACGAACTTCAGACAAAATAAAAAGAACAAATGCCTCTGCTAAGTACATTTGTGGGCTGCAAATTAACAGGCGCATTGTCTCGCTGTCCACCCACCAATGTTAGCCTCTCTGAATAATTATTCTCTTGATTATACACAGTGCAGCTCAGGGAAGATGATTAGAAATCACAAATATTCTTCTGGGTATTAAAATGGGGAAAATGTGTCTGGGCAGCGCGAACTGCAATGATTTGCCTGAATTACAATTAACAAGGTACATATATCTCACAAAATGATATTATACACTTTAGGCACATGTGATGTAATCATCACTCATCAATGCTCCATTCGGAGTCTGGGGTCGCTGCTGCTTTCACGTTTTTGAGCGAATTAACATAAAATAAACTCCAGCGCTTGCTGTAGTGGTTTACGAATATACTATTTTCGTATGTTGAGGTTGCCAGCCTCATATATATATAACCACTTTAGCAAGGAAACATGTCAAATTCTCATTTGTAAAATAAATGTTTACACTTTTGGGAACACAATCTCCTGGCACAGTTTAGAATGGACACAGCACTTAGGATGCTTTCGAATCACTTGGTCTGGAAATTTTAGTATTCCTCTTATGACGGGTGATCTGATTCCTTAGGTCTCCAGTCTTTGTATTTAAAAATGCAGGTTTACTTTTTAAGTTTTAAAGTTGCCCAAATACTTCCATCCTGATCATTTAAGTTTCCAGTCTTTGTATTTAAATATGCGGGTTTACTTTTAAGTTTCAAAGTTGCCCAAATACTCTGTCCTGGTCCTTTAAGTTTCCAGTCTTTGTATTTAAAAATGCGGGTTTACTTTTAAGTTTCAAAGTTGCCCAAATACTTCGATCTGTCACTTATAATTTTGGAATACTTTGTCCGATCCTTCTCTTTCTGGCCCTGGTGAATTGCTAGCTTTGACATGGCGATGCAGTCGGATTTGTGACTCCGGTTTCGCAAGATTATATTTCCAATTCTCAGTTCAAAATTCCAGATTGTACTTCCGACGAATTTTCCAATGAAAGTCAAAGTCTATTCTGGCTCTCAAATCAAGCCAATGGTAAGCTCTTTAGAATATATGGGTTGGGGTTTTAAATCATAATATCCCCCGCGTGTTTTAAAATATTACATTTTTAAATTCCAACGCGTGACCCCTTTCTAATAAGGCTGTAATACTTCCGCTTACATCTTTATGCAAACTTACAAACAAATCTGTGAACTCATTCCTGCCCCAACATAATCTCTCCAGACAGGTTGTGGTAATATTGATACCAAGATGGGCCAGCGAAGCAATTATCTAATCATCACCTGTGTCTTCACACACCCCAGACGGCTCTCTCAGACAGACAATTATGCTTTTCTTTTCATCGCTCGTGAGTGACCATATTGTGTCAATAGAGATCGACTCTATCAAAGGTGGCCAGACGCATAAGGTGATACACGTATTACCGCTGACCCGTGTAATTAGCCTCGTATTGTTTCAGTTTGTGAGAAGTTAATGTGATTGCATTTACAACAGGCCCCTAGTCTTTAAATTTTGCATTTATTTACGTTTTTTCAGGGAAGGATTACGGTGGGATTTTTTATCTTATTCGTTTTTTTTTATTTCTCTTTGTATAATAATAGAGTTTGGACTTTTTGTGTAGATTAAGAATTACGGTTTCTAGCAAAGATGGTAGTTTTAACTTTTAGACTGGCACCAGCGTGCTGTTTCATTGAGATAATTCGTTCATGGAAGATTTTCCAGTGTAACATAATGGCAGAGCATTTTCGGTTCTTCTCAGTGAGCGCGCTATAATTTTTAGTAAGGGTGAAATCAGATGGGGGTAGAGGGGGAGTTTTAAGCGCGTGGAAACAGGTCAGCAACGGAAATTTTCCGCTTGACCGTAAGTTCTAAATTTAGAAATGACCGTGGGCGATTCATGGCACGTTGGTTGGTTCATAGATCGACCCGCTTAAGAACAAAGCCTAGCTATGACTCACGCGTAGCGTGGTCTGGGGTAATAAATAAGCGGGATTCCCTGGCAGAAGTGGGAGATTTTGTTGAACTTCTACGCCTTGGGAAAGAACTGCCGACTGCTCTTTCGAGAGAAATTCGTGCTGGTAAATATGAAGTTAATTAAGCTTTAATAGTTTATAAGATTTTTGCAGAGTGGTTCTAGGAGTTTAAGTTAATTCATAGAAGTAGAGCCATCAATGCTAAATTTTTAATTGAATATAACTGACAGCGCAATTAGGTAATTTGTGAAAAGGTAGTAGGGAATTTGATAGTTTCCTCAGAGTAGCTGTTTGTATAAATTGGAATATTACTGTTATTTGTCAGAAGACAGGGGATCTAATTTTTCCTGGATTTGTGATTTTAAATGGTGCAGCGTAAAACACGCTCGCGGAATTAAATTAATTTTAGTTCGTAACGGACATGCCATGAGTTACCCTCTTATCTAAATTATTATCAGAGTGCATTCATTCTTTTTATGAGATAATGAAAGCTTAAAGATGGTAGATGTTAAATACTATAAATTTGAGACACGATGCACTTAAGTTCATTGTGATTTTCGAGGATTTGAAATAGGGGCTACCTGAGCACGTGCAGTGTATCGTTTCTTAGAGGGGTGAATCTGAAAAATGGAAGGAGAGGGGAGATAACGAGGCATGCATTGTAAAATAGGATTTCAGTTCCTTTAGAGATTTTAATGTCCATTGTTATCAGAATCGGGTGTAAATAATATTCCAGACACGTGGGTGTAGATTTCTCAATATTTGAGTTATAATATTAGCGAATAATACGCTAGGGTTTTGGTGTGTATTTAATTGTTCAAGTGTGTGTAAATTACCAGCGGACTAATTTGTGTAACGCTGTGGTAATAGAACGAGTGGCTTTAAATGTTAGAGCATGGGAAATTGTGTATTTTTCTCTGTGTGGGTAAAACCTACATTTTGAAGTCAGCAGTTACGGGTCTAGTTGGGATTTTTAATTAGTCCCTTATTTAATAGACATATGTTTATACTGATGAATTCATGGAGACGGGAGATTATTGTCTCGGGTGAAGTCTATTGTATTTGGTAGCCAGGTAAACACATCGATCATTGTTAAATAGTAGGGCCAGGAATTTACTGGCAACAGGTTCATTCAGTGGTTAGAATGTTGTGACGGGCTAACCTAAGCCGCCAGCATGTAAGAGATTAAGCCAGCTGAGTCTGGAGATTAGAGTGTCGATAGGACAGTATTTGAGGGAAAGTGGGGGTAGGCATGTTTACTAATCGCTGAAGCGATACTAGAGCATGGGAGCTGTATGGAAGATTTGAAAACTTAGGTGTTAGAGATTTGCAAAAACTTAAGTGTTAGATATTTGAGACTTAAGTGGTTGAAGAGTTGGGATTTAAGTGTTGAAGAGTGAGAGTTAAGGGAGTTAAGTGTTAAGGATATGGGAAATTTGTTGTGCGATATATATTTGTTATTGTTTTGTCCACAGCAGATATTTTCCAGGCGTGGCAGCGAGGGCTACAGTAGTCCTACAGCTGGCTAGAAGTTCGCCGGTCTTCTCAGGAGAAGAAGAGTCGGCAGAGCCAGAAAAGAAAGTGGAGTGGTGACAAGGTGGTCACTGGTGCAAAAGTTTTTTGTACCCAAGAGAGAGCAGGGAGCTGGAAGCACAGACTTCTTCAGCAAGAACAGATGTTCTTACCAAAATTCGGAGCTAGTTACGCTCATGTTAAACACACACTGATCATAGGCGCAGGGCCTAAAAAGTGTCGTGAATTTCGGGCATAATAATCCCGACAGCCTTGAGCCCACGAGCAGGGTATCCGGGCTACTGCAAAGTAATAATTCGTCTATTTTGGAAGCAGCAATAGACCACGTCCCGAGTTTAATTTACCAAGCAAGTCAGCAGCTACAACAGGCGGAGAAGAGGGGAAAGGGTTAACATCCCTCTTTACTGCACGAGATAGATAGAGAGAAGGAGAGTAGTGGAGGAGTCGTTTCTGTAGGAACTAGGAGTGTCAGACAGACACTGAACATAACATTAGAACTCAGCAAGTCATCTGTAAGTTGTGTCGGAGATGATAAAAGGGTTCTGGTCGTGGACTTTGTGATAGTCAGAGAATATTTAGCCTTGTGATAGTCAGAGAATATTTAGCCTAGAGTGGAGCAGCAGCGGTGTAGGCACGTCATTTGTGTAGAACCACGTCTGCAGACAGACGGACAGTAGGAGTTAGGGTGTGTTTACACGATATCAGGTTGATTAGGAGAAAGACGGATCTGGTGTTAGAGATCCTCCTTCACATGTTGTTGTATTACTTACCTTTCTTCCTTACAGGTTGGGGGGAGGGCGACTGTGGGGTTACCTTACCTAATCACTTGAAATTAATTGTTATGTTCTTTCCAGGTGTGTGAACACGCATGTTTATTCTATTTTTGTAGTATGTTATATGAATTTTTTTGTGTGGTGTAAATAAAAATCCATTGTAAATTTCCGGCTGGATCAGTCACTTACTTCAACCTATATGTTGTCTGTAAGTGGTGTCTGTGGTGTTAAGTAATTAAACCTTATCCCAGTCTTGGTAGCTAGAGGTAGTGAGGTTATCGCAAAACATTACGTCACTTAGTGGCAAGGGAGAGTCAATTTCGGTTCTCGACCCTTGACGCCAATAGCCTCATCTCCCACAGTCACTGTTATTTTCTTCTGAAATCTATCTTCTTAGTCTTTCTTTCCACTAGGGTCTAGTCTATTTAGGTAGGCAACCTCTAGTCTTAAATCCACTTCGTGACAAAGTGGGTGCTATCGTCCGGTGAATCATCTTTGTTACGTTCAATTCTGTGATCTTGACAAAGTGGCGGCGTTCGTCCGGTAGATCATCTTTGTTGGGATCAATTCTGTGATCGTGTCAAGATTCATAGATTGTTTCTATAGGAAAGTTCTGGAAAATAGATTCTTTATATCCCCTAGACTAGAGCTATATATAAACTGATCCAGCTAATAGTTTTTTTTCCACAGGAAGTTTCTCCACAGGGTGCAGTCAGATTGTAGCTGTAGTTAGTTTGATGACTAGAGGTAACTGATGGCTAACTGAATTTTTTCTTAACAGGAAGGTAAATTCGGGTTTTTAGGTAGCTGCTTAATCAAATTTTTTTTTCAGGTAGTTCTTCAGATTGGTGCTAGTCTGAGTTCGGGTGTGGGGACCCTGGTGATAGAGAGATGAATTCCTAGTAGTTAACGGGAAGTTATGGGACCTTCACGTCTCTATATTTGTGAGCTTACGGCAGAATTTGCAGGTAACATGGCCGATCTCGATAAAGTACATAAGATTGCACTTGAGGTAGCTAAGTTCATGGAGTACGGTGATAGCGAAATTCCACCCCTTCTGGAATATGCAGAAAGCCTGCAGAGGCAATATGTAGTAGACGACTTATTTGGCAATCGTCTAGCCTTGGCATGGACCTGTGCAAAAGCTGGGGACAGCGAAGCATTCATCCGAGAGTTCATAGAACAAGGAATAGAAATGGTCCAGAAATCGGAAAGAAGAAAACAAGAACGGGAAATAGAAAGACAACACTGGGAAAAGGAGCGACTAGAAAGGGACAACCCCTCTGAAAATCTTGCGCCAGTAAAGGATAACTTGTCGGCTCAAACTGCGCCCCAACTCCAGGAAAAGGACTTTCCGTTGGAAAGGGACCCTAAGCCCAAACAAGGAAAGGAAAGCAGCCCTTACAACGCTGGGAAGATTACGAAGCGATCCCAGGCGTGGAAACTGCATAACAAGGGGAATAATGCAAGCAAGCATTATAATTCGGATGGCTACCGAATCTCCCATGCTCGTGGTAAGAGAGCACAACATACTCGACACGGAAAGTCGAGGCCAGGGTTCGAATCCCTAATAAGGCATGTTTCGCCAGCTCCCCAGAGGGACAGCGAAAAACGACAGGCAGAGGCGCATTCGCCTGACATCCCTGTGCAGCCTAATGGCAAAACAGTGGTGACGCCTCTGATTGTGGAAATACATTCTTTGTCGTCGGGAATTAGGCCCCCGATGGTATTAGCTCCTTCAGGAGAGGGACATACTGACGAGAACTGTATTCAAGGAACGTTGGAACAAGTCACTGAGAGCTTTATCTCAGATTCTCCGCGATCAAACGGGATCTTAAACCGTCAAGTGTCACTGCAGGACACATTCCAACTGACGCCAGTAACTCTCACAGGGGAGGGCAAGGTTGAAGGTAGAACCAGGGTGTTAGACGGAGAGCTCCCGTGGTCTACAGGTTCATCTCACCAACTTTTCAGGCCAGAAAAGAGTGAGAAAAGCGGCCTTACGCATTTGCAAGGAGCTACTTTAGAGAGCTCTGTCCCTCTTCATATTGGTAGGGGAAGAGCGATCACAGAACCACTGCCAGGGGCAGATATTACCTATCTTTTCCCCAAGATAGAAGCTACTGGGATCAGTGTGGATTCAGTAGAAACCCAGCAAGAGATCGGAAACTCGATGTCAGAGGTACACGAGAGTTCTCATTTTCATTTTAAGGTACCAGCGGTTTCAAACCCGCTGATGAGCAGCAAGGTAGTCGCCATCGCCAGGCCTCTACATAGCAATTCGGTCATGTCAGTTGACCAAGCCAGCATTGCGCCGGACAAGGCAAGGGAAGTTCCAGACCCGCCATTGGAGGGCACAGGTCTGAAGAGAGGTCGACTCTCCCACCGGAGCATGGGAGTAGTTATGGAGAGGAAGAAGAAGAAGAAACAGGTGCGCGTTTCTTTGGCCAACAAACTTTTCCAATTTTGGAACAGTGATTCTCGCTCGAGGGACATTACAGTCGGCCGCAGGTATCTCAGGTCAATCAGGTACAGGCCATACAAACGTAAACACCCAGCGGATAGCCTTTATCGGACAGCACGTAACCCGCGAATTACCTGTACAGTGGTCAGGGAATTGTGCGGGAGCTGTACTCCACTAAGGGCAAGGACACTTATCAGGAAGAAACCCTGGAGGAGAAAATTAAGTAAACAAGGCCAGGTGCACACAAGAAGGAGGTATGTTATGGTTGATTGGCCCAGCCGCCTGCCAGTTGCAGAGCGACTCAAAGACAGAGGGAGAGAAAAGGCGAAGAGCGACCATTTGTGTTGCGGTCGCCAGGCGGTATTCACCAGTTGTGATCGTACAACTTCAGGACTGACGATCAGATCTGTAGACTTGTATAGGGGCCAGTCTGGAAATACAAGATCACATTAAATTAGATCGTGTACCACGAACTTGAAGAGGGGGGTAATGTGAGAAGTTAATGTGATTGCATTTACAACAGGCCCCTAGTCTTTAAATTTTGCATTTATTTACGTTTTTTCAGGGAAAGATTACGGTGGGATTTTTATCTTATTCGTTTTTTTTTATTTCTCTTTGTATAATAACAGAGTTTGGATTTTTTGTGTAGATTAAGTATTACAGTTTCTAGAAGAGATAGTAGTTTTAACTTTTAGACTGGCACCAGCGCGGTTTTTTTCATTTAGATAATTCGTTCATGGAAGATTTTCCAGTGTAACATAATGGCAGAGCATTTTCGGTTCTTCTCAGTGAGCGCGCTATAATTTTTAGTAAGGGTGAAATCAGATGGGGGTAGAGGGGGAGTTTTAAGCGCGTGGAAACAGGTCAGCAACGGAAATTTTCCGCTTGATCGTAAGTTCTAAATTTAGAAATGACCGTGGGCGATTCCTGGCACGTTGGTTGGTTCATAGATCGACCCGCTTAAGAACAAAGCCTAGCTATGACTCACGCGTAGCGTGGTCTGGGGTAATAAATAAGCGGGGTTCCCTGGCAGAAGGCTGAGATTTTTGAACTTCTACGCCTTGGAAAAGAACTGCCACAAAGCCGACTGCTCTTTCGAGAGAAATTCGTGCTGGTAAATATGAAGTTAATTAAGCTTTAATAGTTTATAAGATTTTTGCAGAGTTGTTTCTAGGAGGTAAAGTTAATTCATAGAAGTAGAGCCATCAATGCTATAATTTTAATTGACTATAACTGACAGCGCAATTAGGTATTTTGTGAAAAGGTAGTAGGGAATTTTGATAGTTTCCGCAGAGTAGCTGTTTGTAGAAATTGGAATATTACTGTTATTTGTCAGAAGACAGGGGATCTAATTTTTCCTGGATTTGTGATTTTAAATGGTGCAGCGTAAAACACGCTCGCGGAATTAAATTAATTTTAGTTCGTAACGGACATGCCATGAGTTACCCTCTTATCTAAATTATTATCAGAGTGCATTCATTCTTTTTTATGAGATAATGAAAGCTTAAAGATGGTAGATGTTAAATACTATAATTTTGAGACACGATGCACGTAATTTCATTGGGATGGTCAAGGTTTGGGAGAGGGGTACCTAAGCACGGGCGGCGGGGCCTTTTTTTTTTAGAGGGGTGAATCTGATAACGGAATGAGAGGGGAGATAACTAGGCATGCATTGTAAAATAGGATTTCAGTTCCTTTAGAGATTTTAATGTCCATTGTTATCAGATTCGGGTGTAAATAATATTCCAGACACGTGGGTGTAGATTTCTGAGGTTGCGGGATCTTATATTAGCGAATAATACGCTAGGGTTTTGGTGTGTATTTAATTGTTCAAGTGTGTGTAAATTACCAGCGGACTAATTTGTGTAACGCTGTGGTAATAGAACGAGTGGCTTTAAATGTTAGAGCATGGGAAATTGTGTATTTTTCTCTGTGTGGGTAAAACCTACATTTTGAAGTCAGCAGTTACGGGTCTAGTTGGGATTTTTAATTAGTCCCTTATTTAATAGACATATGTTTATACTGATGAATTCATGGAGACGGGAGATTATTGTCTCGGGTGAAGTCTATTGTATTTTGGTAGCCAGGTAAACACATCGATCATTGTTAAATAGTAGGGCCAGGAATTTACTGGCAACAGGTTCATTCAGTGGTTAGAATGTTGTGACGGGCTAACCTAAGCCGCCAGCATGTAAGAGATTAAGCCAGCTGAGTCTGGAGATTAGAGTGTCGATAAGACAGTATTTGAGGGAAAGTGGGGGTAGGCATGTTTACTAATCGCTGAAGCGATACTAGAGCATGGGAGCTGTATGGAAGATTTGAAACTTAAGTGGTTGAAGAGTTGGGATTTAAGTGTTGAAGAGTGAGAGTTAAGGGAGTTAAGTGTTAAGGATATGGGAAATTTGTTGTGCGATATATATTTGTTATTGTTTTGTCCACAGCAGATATTTTCCAGGCGTGGCAGCGAGGGCTACAGTAGTCCTACAGCTGGCTAGAAGTTCGCCGGTCTTCTCAGGAGAAGAAGAGTCGGCAGAGCCAGAAAAGAAAGTGGAGTGGTGACAAGGTGGTCACTGGTGCAAAAGTTTTGTACCCAAGAGAGAGCAGGGAGCTGGAAGCACAGACTTCTTCAGCAAGAACAGATGTTCTTACCAAAATTCGGAGCTAGTTACGCTCATGTTAAACACACACTGATCATAGGCGCAGGGCCTAAAAAGTGTCGTGAATTTCGGGCATAATAATTCGATAGAGAGAAGGAGAGTAGTGGAGGAGTCGTTTCTGTAGGAACTAGGAGTGTCAGACAGACACTGAACATAACATTAGAACTCAGCAAGTCATCTGTAAGTTGTGTCGGAGGTGATAGAAGGGTTCTGGTCATGGACTTTGTGATAGTCAGAGAATATTTAGCCTTGTGATAGTCAGAGAATATTTAGCCTATAGTGGAGCAGCGGTGTAGGCACGTCATTTGTGTAGAACCACGTCTGCAGACAGACGGACAGTAGGAGTTAGGGTGTGTTTACACGATATCAGGTTGATTAGGAGAAAGACGGATCTGGTGTTCGAGATCCTCCTTCACATGTTGTTGTATTACTTACCTTTCTTCCTTACAGGTTGAGGGGAGGGCGACTGTGGGGTTACCTTACCTAATCACTTGAAATTAATTGTTATGTTCTTTCCAGGTGTATGAACACGCATGTTTATTCTATTTTTGTAGTATGTTATATGAATTTTCTGTGGTGTAAATAAAATCCATTGTAAATTTTCCGGCTGGATCAGTCACTTACTTCAACCTATATGTTGTCTGTAAGTGGTGTCTGTGGTGTTAAGTATTAAACCTTATCCCAGTCTTGGTAGCTAGAGGTAGTGAGGTTATCGCAAAACATTACGTCACTTAGTGGCAAGGGAGAGTCAATTTCGGTTCTCGACCCTTGACGCCAATAGCCTCATCTCCCACAGTCACTGTTATTTTCTTCTGAAATCTATCTTCTTAGTCTTTCTTTCCACTAGGGTCTAGTCTATTTAGGTAGGCAACCTCTAGTCCTAAATCCACTTCGTGACACAGTTCACCTGGTGAAACGTAAATATGTCTGGGTGCGGCGAAAGGGCAAAAATGTAGGTGCATGAAATATGTCGAATAATAAGCGGATCAATGAGAGAGAGATTGGGCAGTCTTGATAAAGATTAAGACAGGAACAGTGATGTAATACGTCCAGCAGATTGACTTTGTTGTGATAATCAACAACAGGAAAGTAACATCTTGGAGGAGATTATCAGCGATAGATCTGTGAAGCAGTGAGTTTGTAAGCTTTGACAGGCGAAATATAAGTAGCAAGGCCTTATATGGTCATGTAGTTTGAAAATACCATGTAAAGGGCAATATCTTATGTTGCCGTTTTGGGGTTAAGTAATGTTTTTGCAC